>CM035429.1:16301636-16306636 GCA_020310875.1 Ceratopteris richardii
CTATATATCTATCTATCTATCTATCTATCTGTCTGTCTGTCTGTCGGTCTGTCTATCTGTCTATCTATCTATCTATTTTTCTATTTGTCTATCTGTCTATCTATATGTCTGTCTATCTTGTTGGTGCAATTCAAGCCTTCAAAATTTTGCTTGGATTACTTCATGAAGATATCATTTGAAGGAAGGATCATAGGAACTTATGCTTATAAGTTCTTACCATTTTATCTCTTGTAAAAGTCTAAATGACTTGGCATTCTTATGTAATCACTTACCTAATAGATTTGTGGAAAATTAGATGGTATAAGTTGAGAAAATATCTCCCTACTTTTAGAGGAGTGATTATAGGGAGCCTTAGATTTGAATTTGAAATTCAAATCAATCTTAAACTCATATAAAAGTGAGAAGAAAACTCGCGGGCATAGTGAGTGATCCCGAGCTTCATTTCTGCTAGTATTGAGTGTGTGAGCTCTACTCCATAGCCTACACCTCTGATTACCATTTGGAAATGTCTATCATGCCAATGGGAATGTACATCAATGTGAATTAATACATATATTTACACCTATCACTTCTGTGTTCTCTAAGTATACTACTTCAAGTCTGTCAACTTCAAAGAGGCATATCTCAGTACCTACTGCACCAAATCAAGTGATTCAAAGCTTTGTAGATCCAGATCAAAGCATACTACAAGCATACAAAGTTTGAAGCAATTTAGTTCAGCCAATTTTGAGAAATCGCCGTCGAAGTGCTCACTGGTATTTGTGTTCATACTTCCTAAAATGTCGGGGGTGTTCATAATTTTGCTAAAGTGAATTCTCCCTGTATAAGTCATCATCTTGAATGATTCCACTTGCAAATGGTAGCTTAGTAAGCTAATAGAATACCTCTAGAAGGAATTTTGCAAATTGTAAGTGTACTGGTCATACTGAGTGAAAGACTGAGCAGGTGTCAATACCAAAATAGCAAGTTTTCTTAGATTTGTGAAGTATCAAGTAGTCTGTTTTGATTTGATCACTACACACATCATTTGCAAAGTACATATATGATCTCTTGGTATCATTTGGAAGTTTAGGGTGTCTACTAATCATATCTGGAGTCACTGAGGGCTGGTGCAAAGCAGGATTAGCAGCACCTACTCAATCTTCTGAAGGATCCATCCATCTTTCCCAACAGTGGTATCAGAGCAAATAAGGTAACATGGGAGATGGTTTTCCTTCATTCATTGACAAATTGGACAGGAACAATTATCAAGCTTGGTCTCTAAGGATGAAGACCTATCTACAAGGAAGAAGTCTGTTTGGATTCATCTCAGGAGATGAGGAATTGCCCTCATTCAAAGCAAGGGGTCTACCCACCAAGGAAGAACAAGAAAGGCTTAATACATGGTGTGCAAAAGATGCATTGGCAAGGTCTTAGCTTCTTAACTCTATATCTGATTTCCTTTTACCTCACATCAGGAATTGTAAGACTTCCCAAGAAACTTGGGAAACCTTGTCATCATATTGTTCATCTAATACAAGGGCCATGAAGAATCAATTGTGGATTGAATTCACAACCCTTAGGAAGCAACCAAAGCAATCAGTCTCAGAATTTGTGACCAAGATCAAGGATGTGGCAGACCAATTAGCAAGCATAGGAGAGGAGATTGAAGAGGAACAAATAGTAAGGCAAGTAACCAATGGACTAAAGGCAGATGATAAGTGGGAAAGCTTCACCACTGCAATGGATCTCTACATGGACATGCATACCCCAGATCTCACAATTCTGATGGGCCAACTATTCACACATGAAGCAAAGTTCACAAAGGTTGGAGATACATCTAAAGGTAACACTCCTTCTGCCCTATATACTGATAAAAAGGTTAAAGACAAAGGTAAAGGTAAGAAGCAAGAGGATGAAGGGTCAACCTCCCAAGCCAACTATGCAAGGAGAGGTAGATTTTCAAGAGGCAGGGGTAGAGGAGGTAAGCAAGGTAGGGGGAGACCCTACAATTCATCACCATGCAATATTTGTGGATTGCCTAACCACACCACAGATGAGTGCTACAGAAACTACAAAAATCAGAGAGGAAGAGGTTACTCAAGAGGTGGATACTCTCAAGGCAGAGGAAGGATCAACCAACACCAAGGCTACAATGGCTACAACAATAATTACAACAACTACAACAACAACCATAATGGTAACTACCAAGGAGGATTCAGAAATAGGAAAGACTACAACAACTACACAGAGGAGCAAGATGACTCCCTATTGATCATGAATATGACTTCCAAGTCAGGTATCAATGATGATCATCTGTTTTATATTGATTCAGGGTGTTCTAATCATGTAGCTGGTAATGTGGCACTACTCTCTGATCTTGAGGAACCCAAGGGCAAACATCAACTATAGACAGGTGATGATACTAAGCATTCTGTAGTAAAGATTAGAAATGTAAAAACTTGTGATGGTAACCAAAACCTTGAGCAGGGTACTTTATGTACCAACCATTACCAAAAACTTAATGAGTGTTGGTCAGATTGTGGAGAAAGGTTTGCAGGTCAGGTTCAATCAACATGGAGCATATGTGGAGGACCCAAGACATGGATTCAAAAGGATAGCCAAGGGAGAAAAATCAGGTAGATTATTCACTTTTGAGCTAGAAGACACCAAAAACATTGCTTTATACAATTACAAGGATCAAACACTTTCAGAATTAGAAATATGGCACAAGAGATTAGGTCACATAGGTGAAAGGACCTTAAAGCAAATGTGCAGGGATCAATGTGTGCTTGGGATACCTAATGTATCCAAGCAACACATGATTTACAAATGTACTTGTCAGTTTGGTAAGTCTCACAGATTGCCCTACTCAAGGAAAGGTTTTATGCATGAAGACTACCTAGACTTGGTGCACACAGATGTTTGGGGACCTAGCAAGGATCCCTCCATTTCAGGATCAAGGTACTATGTGTCCTTCATTGATGATTATAGCAGATGGACTGTGTTATACTTTATGAAGCACAAGGATGAAGTGTTTAATTGTTTCAAAAGATATCTTGCACTAGTTGAAAATCAAACAGGTAGGAACTTAAAGAAGCTAAGGTCAGATGGAGGAGGTGAATACTTCTCCAATGAGTTTGAAGATTTCTCGCAGGAAAGAGGCATCAAAAGGGAGATAACCACAAGGTACTCACCTGAACAAAATGGGGTAGCTGAAAGAAGGAATAGGCTTATTGTTGAAACAGCTAGGTCTATGCTTAATGAAAAGAAGTTGCCAAATTATCTTTGGGCAGAGAGTGTATCTACTGCCACCTATCTCATAAACAGGTTGCCATCAAAGTCACTTGATGGAATGACACCTTATGAAGCTTGGCATGGTAAGAGACCATCATTGGATCATTGCAAAATTTTTGGTTGTGTAGCATATGTGCATATTCCCTCACAGGTAAGGGGAAAGCTAGACCCTAAAGCAGAAAAATGTATTTTTATTGGTTATGACTTGAATAAAAAAGGGTATAGATTCTACAACCCAACCAATAAAGGGTTCAAGGTAAGTAGAGATGTCACCTTTGATGAGAATGACTCATGGTATGAGAATGAATGCAGGAAGGTTAGTCTACCTTATGATTTGGAAGAGGAGTTTCCAAAACTCTCAAAGGAAGAACCAATTTAGAAGGAAGACTCAAGTTCAGAAGATGATGACACAATCAATCTTGAAGAATTCAAGGCATGGAAGTCCAGAGGAAAGATGAAGATGAAGAAGCTTGATGATATACCAGAATCTTCAAATCAAGCAATGAGGAGATCTCAGAGAGAAAGTAAGAAGCCTATCAGATATGGGTATGATACATCTCTTGTAACTAAGCATTCAATTTATCTTGCAAAGGACTTGCTAAGTGAAGAACCAGGTTCATATGAAGAGGCAATCACCAAACCAGAATGGAAAGGAGCTATGGATGAAGAAATAGAAGCTCTCAAGGAGAGTGACACATGGGACTTGGTACCCAAGAAGGACTCTATGAAAGTGATAGGATCCAGATGGATCTACAAACTAAAGAGGAACTCTGATGGTACAATCAACAGGTACAAAGCTAGGTTGGTAGCCAAGGGTTTTGCACAAACCCAAGGCATTGATTATGAGGAGACATTTTCTCCTGTGGCTAAGATGCCAACAATCAGAGTATTGGTGAGTGTAGCTGCATCCAAGAATTGGAACATGTACCAATTAGATGTCAAGAATGCTTTCTTGAATGGATGGATATCTGAAGAAGTCTATATGTCACAACCACCTGGCTATGAAGATCCCAAGAAGGTAAATTATGTTTGTAAATTGAAGAAGGCTCTATATGGATTGAAGCAGGCACCTAGAGCATGGAACTACAGGCTGACAACATACCTTCAAGACCAAGGGTTTACTATGAGCAAGGCAGACACTTCATTGTTTATCAAAAGGAGCAATTCAGAGGTAATCTATCTCTGTGTTTATGTTGATGATATCATCATTACAGGTAATGATGTCCAAGGAATCAGAAGCATAAAAAATCAGATGATGAAGGAGTTCAAGATCAATGATCTTGGATTATTGAAATACTTTCTAGGACTTGAATTGGTTTATACTAATTCAGGTATATATATCACTCAGAAGAAGTATGTACAAGACATGTTGAAGAAGTTTAATCTGCAGAATGCTAAAGTCTCAAGTACTCCAATGGAGGTCAACCAAAAGCTAAGTGCTCATGAAGGGGATGAAGTCCAAGACATTACAGGATATCAAAGTATGGTAGGTAGTTTGAATTATGTTACCTTGACCAGAATTGACATAGCATATGGAGTTAGTGTGCTAAGTCAATTCATGCATAAACCAAGGGTACCTCACCTTGAAGCTGCAAAGAAGATCTTGAAGTATCTAAAGGGAACTCAGAACCATGGTTTGTACTTTCCTTATACATCAGATATTGACATTAAAGTGTATTCAGATGAAGATTGGGCAGGATGCAAGGATGATAGGAGGAGCACAT
>CM035429.1:16329136-16566636 GCA_020310875.1 Ceratopteris richardii
CTATCTATCTATCTATCTATCTATCTATCGATCTATCTATCTATCTATCTATCTATCTATCTATCTATCTATCTATCTATCTATCTATCTATCTATCTATCTATCTATCTATCTATCTATCTATCTATCTATCTATCTATCTATCTATCTATCTATCTATCTATCTATCTATCTATCTATCTATCTATCGATCGATCGATCGATCTATCTTTCAATCTATCAATCTATATATCGTGAAGTCCAAGTATCAGCAAACTCAAGTATCATGTATCATCGCCCACTAAGTATCGTGTATCGTAGGAGCACAAGTATCGTGTATCATCTGAAACCAAGTATTGTATCGCTTCTCTTGTGTATCGTGTATCGTTTAGTTCAGATATCATGTATCGTGGCAAAGCAAGTATCATGTTTCAAATGCTTCCAAGTATGGCTGATACTTCCTAAGTATCATGTATCACATGTTGTGAAGCAATCCTAGAGAGGTCTTGTTTCCCTGTTTTAACCCCCAGAACCCTGAATTGACATAATTTTCTCATATGAAAGTTTTTTGTTGTGATTTTGGGTTCTCATACAATAAAACTAATAAATGGAGAAGCAAATGTGAGTGTGTGGCTTACCAAGAGTTGATCATCTAAATTTTGAGAGAATTTTCCAAACATGTGCATTTGCTAAATGGAAGAAATTCCCAAGGAGAGAAATGCATAGGAAAAGATCTATAGAACTGATACATAGTGATCTAGTTGGTCATTCTAGAACCAAGAGACTTGGTGGTTCACTTTACTTCTTGATATTCGTTTATGACTATAACAAATACACATGGATATACTTCTTGAAGTACAAAAGTAAAGTATTTGAATGTTTCTTCAAATTCAAAAACATGGTAGAGAAGAAAATTGGCCATGTACATCAAATGCTTATGAGAATATCCAGGAGGAGATAACATTTCAAAAACATTTGATCAATACTTTAGTGATCATGGAATTAAAAGGCAACTCTCTTATAGATACACACCATATAAAAATGGTGTTAAAGAATGCAAGAATCATGTGATTGAAGAAGTTACAAGAGCTATGTTAAAGGAAAAGAACATTCTACATATATTTTGGGCACAATCTTGTCATATGGTTGTACATGTGATTAATAGAGTACCAATAGGAATTTTTCAGGATTTTACTCCTTATGAGAGACTATGGAAGCACAAACCAAAATGAGGGCTATTTATGAGTGTTTGGATGTATTTTATATGCACATATGCCTAGTCAATTCAAATATAAGTTTGAGCCCAAATCACAAAAGTGCATATTTGTTGGATATTCAGAGGAGAAGAAGGGATATAGATGCTCTAATTCTATGACCAGATAATGTACAATGAGTAGAGATGCTATATTTGGTGAGAATCCCTCATGGTATGCATCCAAATACATGTTTGTGATAGAGAATGATTTGAATGATGTTATTTATAATGTTCATGATGCACCAAAGACAAATAGAAGACATAATAATCATGAGGAAAGCCAAGATTAGAGTTCATATGATTTTTTTACACCTCAAACTTCATGGACTAAAATTTCAAAAGATTATGCAAGGAGAAAGGATAAAGGGAAAGAAGATATGAGAGAGTACGTGTTTGAGTTAGATATTGAAGATGAAATAGTTACACCTCGGATGTTGAAAAGTAAGAAGACGAAACATGTTTGTGCACACAAGAGAAGATAAACATGTTCAAGATTAGATGAAGAAACTCCTTGATAAGATCCACAAGAGAAAGACATCACGTGGAAATATTGAATTAATACAAAACATCTACGAAGATTCATTATCCATACATGACAAAGAGAATAAAGCATGATGAGCCAAAGAATTTTCATGGAGCATCACAAAATGATAATTTGTGCAATGCAATGGATGATGAAATGAACACATTGAAGAAGAATGATACATGAGATTTAGTGAGATTTCCACCAAATAATTAAGCTATTGAATGCAAATGGGTGTACAAAGTCAAGTGCAAAAGTGATGATTCATTTGAGAGACATAAAGCATGTCTAGTTGCAAAAAGATATGTACATGTATATGGATTGGACTATGATGAAACAGTTAGTCAGTTTGTAAAAATGGAAACTTTGAGAAGCATGATTGCATGGGTTGCTATGAACAACTGGAAATTATATCAAATGTATGTAAAGAATGCATTCATGAATGGTAAATTGCATGAGGAATTTCATATGCAACAACCAAAAGTTATGTACATACAAAGTATCTTGATTATGTATGCAAATTGTAGAAAGTGCTTTATGGATTGAAGCAAGCACCAGGATCATGGTAAGAATGATTCACTAAAAAGCTATTGGATCTTGAATTCATGCAATCAAAGGATAATTATTCACTATTTGTATGGAATCATGGAAGATTATTACTAGAAATGATGAAAAGAGTATTGCAAACTTGAAAAAGTAATTAAGTCATGAATATTTGATGTCGAATTCTAAAGATCTAAAATACTTCTTGGGAATCAAAATAGTTTCAATGCAAGAGAGAATTTGGATGTTAAAACACAACTATATGCTCAAAATGCTTGAGAGATTTGGCATAAGTGCCCTATAGACCTCTTGATACACCACTTCATGCTAATACTAACTTTTTGGATGATGGAAGTTTGATTTATGTAATGAAAACAAGACTAGATTTGAACTTTGCAGTTGGCTTCATGAGTTAGTTTATGCATGAACCATGTAAACTGCACTTGGGTGCAGTAAGTTGTATATTGAGATACGTAAAAGCAACATGCAATGTTGACTTGTTTCATGAGAGAAACGTTCAACATGTATATATGCATACAAAGATGAAGATTTGGTAAGAAATATCATGAATAAAAGATCAACTAGTGGATTTGCATTCTCACTTGGAAGTGCAACCATTTCATGGGGTAGCAAGAAGCAACTAACTATCACCTTGTCAAGTACGAAGATTGAATATAGAGAAATTACTCGAGTTGTTTATGAAGCAATGTGGAATTAAGTACCAAGTATGCTTGAGGTCTTCAATCTTCCAAGATTACCTGCAAACCAATCATAGCCTTGAATTTGTAAAGCTTTGTACCATCCAATGCTTTGATTAGAATATCTGCACATTGTTGATGAGTGGACACATATGATATTTGAATCTCTTTGCTTAGAACCTTCTCTCGTACATAGTGATAATGAACTTCAATATGTTTAGTCCTTGCATGAAAGATAGGATTAGCAGCCAAATGAATAGAACTCATATTGTCACCAAAAATAGTTGGAGTTCCAAACTCCAATCCAAGATCTTTGAATAATGTCTTCATCCACATAGCTTCCTGAGTAGCTATGGCAAGACCTCTATATTCAGCTTTAGTAGAAGAGAGAGCAACTGTGGGTTGCTTCTTGGATGACCATGAAATAAGCTTTGAACGTGCAAAGGTAAGATAACCTGAAGTGCTCCTTCTATCTTCCTTGGAGCCAGCCCAATCTGCATCAGAAAATAGCTTCAACCCTAAATCAGATACATAAGGATAATAAAGTCCTTCATTTATGATTCCTTTGAGATACTTGAGAGTCCTTTTGGCAGCATCCATATGTGGTTTCCTTGGTGTGTGCATAAATTGACTTAGCACACTCACACTGTAGCATATATCTACTCTTGTCAATGTGGAATAGTTGAGACTACCCACTAAACTTTGATATGATGTGATGTCCTCTATGAGTTCACCTTCATGTGAGCTCAATTTGTGATTGAACTCCATTGGAGTACCTGCAATCTTAAAATCTTGCATCTTGAATTTT
Organism: Ceratopteris richardii; assembly: GCA_020310875.1. Lineage (NCBI taxonomy): Eukaryota > Viridiplantae > Streptophyta > Polypodiopsida > Polypodiales > Pteridaceae > Ceratopteris > Ceratopteris richardii. The sequence goes on from CM035429.1 coordinate 16,332,943, forward strand.
GCCAACATGTCCTTAATGTACTTTCTTTGAGTGAGAAACAAACCATGATCTTTGTAGAAAACTTCCAAACCTAGGAAGTAGGTAAGTGAACCCAAATCACTTATCTTGAACTCTTCTCTCATCTGATCTTTGATCTTCTTCATACCATCTGCATCATTTCTTGTCAATATAATATCATCTACATATACACATAAGTAGATGACCTCAGAATTACTCTTTTTAATAAAGAGTGAAGGATCTGCCTTGCTTGGTTGAAAGCCTTTGTCCTGCAAGAATGAAACAAGCCTGAAATTCCAAGCTCTTGGAGCTTGCTTGAGACCATACAATGCTTTGTTAAGTTTACACACATAATCAGGATAAACTTGATTCTCAAAACCAGGTGGTTGTGCCATATATACCTCTTCTGTTATCCAACCATTCAAGAATGCATTTTTTACATCTAGTTGAAGTATCTTCCAATTCTTGGAAGAGGCAATACTAAGCAAAGCCCTAATAGTAGGCAACTTTGCCACAGGAGAGAAGGTCTCCTCATAATCAATTCCCTGAGTTTGTGCAAAGCCTTTTTCTACAAGCCTTGCCTTATACCTGTTAATGGAACCATCAGAGTTCTTCTTGAGTTTATAGACCCATTTTGAGCCTATTACCTTCATGGATGAAGTCTTGGGCACCAAATCCCAAGTGTTCTTTTCCTCAAGTGCTTCAATCTCTTCCTTCATTGCATGCTTCCATTCTGATTTTGCTTTGGCCTCTTCAAAGGATGATGGCTCCTCTTGGTTTATGTCCTGTGCTATGTAGATAGAATGTTTAGTTACTAATGAGGTGTCAAACCCATACCTTTCTGGTTTTTTCTTTTCCCTCATAGATCTTCTTAGGCCATGATGTGATGATTCTGCCTCATGTCCAAGTTCCTGCAATTTTGCTTTACCTTTAGACTTCCATGCTTTGATCTTTTCCATATGAGATTCTTCATCATCCTCTGAGGTGTCTTGTTCTTCAATCTTTGGTTGTTCTCTACCAAGCTTTGGAAAATCTTCTTCAAGATCATATGGTAAATTGACCTTCCTGCATGAATCTTCATACCATGAATTGTTTTCATCAGAAACTACATCTTTGCTTACCAACAATCCTTTGTTGGTAGGGTTGTATAACCTGTAGCCCTTTTGATTGTTGTCATATCCAATAAATACACACATTTTTGCCTTTGGATCCATCTTGCCTCTAACCTGTGAAGGAACATGAGCAAAAGCAAGACATCCAAAAATTTTACAATGATCTAGGCTTGGTCTTCTTCCATTCCAAGCCTCATATGGAGTCATCCCATCAAGGGATTTTGAAGGCAACCTGTTAATCAAGTAAGTGGCTGTAGATACAGCCTCAGCCCATAGATAATTAGGCAAATGCTTTTCATTTAACATGGACCTTGCAGCTTCAACAATTGTCCTATTTCTCCTTTCTGCCACTCCATTTTGCTCAGGAGTGTACCTTGTAGTTACCTCTCTTTTGATTCCTCTTTCTTGAAGAAAAGAATCAAACTCATGGGAGAAGTATTCTCCCCCTCCATCTGACCTTAGCCTTTTTAGTGATTTACCTGTTTGATTCTCCACAAGAGCCAAATATCTTTTGAAACATGAAAAAACTTCATCTTTGTGTTTCATAAAGAATAGGATAGTCCATCTGCTGCAATCATCAATAAAGGAGACATAATACCTTGATCCAAATATTGAAGCTTCCTTGCTGGGTCCCCATACATCTGTATGAACCAACTCCAAGAGATCACCATGCATATAACCTTTCTTCATGAATGGTAACCTGTGAGACTTTCCAAATTGACATGCACTACACTTATAAATCATATGTTGTTTTGACAAATTAGGGAGTCCAAGTACACTTTGGTCCCTGCAAATTTGCTTTAATGACCTTTCACCATAATGTGCTAACCTTTTGTGCCATACTTCCAATTCTTTGAGTGTCTGACTACCATAATTAAAGAGAGAAATGTTTCTAGTGTCTTGTAATTCAAATGTGAACAATCTACCTGTCTTTTCACCTTTTGCAATTTTTCTGAATCCTTAACTTGGATCTTCAACAAATGCTCCTGCTTTTGTGAACCTGACTTGCAACCCTTTCTCTACTATCTGCCCAACACTTATCAAATTCTTTGTAATGGTAGGGACATAGAGTACCTTACTGAGTAGGTTGATGTTTCCATCAGGTGCTTTGACATTGCCTATTTTCTCCACAAGATGTTTTGTATCATCTCCTATTTGTACCTCATACTTATTCCTTGGATCTTCTAAATCTGATAGGAGTGCCACATTTCCTGCCACATGATTTGAACAACCTGAATCTATTTAGAAAACATGCTCATGAGATTTACCTTGTGGCATAGCCATGTTCATGATCAATAATAAATCCTCTTTGTTTGAGTCTTCTGTGTAGTTATTCTAGTCTCTCCTTCCTTTGTAGCCTCCTTGATAGTTTGAATGATTGTAGTTGTTGTAGCTGCCATGATAATTGTTGAACCTTCCTCTTGAGTAGCCATAACTTCCTCTATTGTATCCTCTTCCTCTTTGATTCCTGGAATTCCTAAAGCAATTTTCAGTTGTATGATTAGTTAATCCACAAATAGAACATGAGTTGGAGTCTTGGGATCTCCCCCTACCTTTCTAGCTCCTCTTCCTCTACCTCTGCCATGTCTTCCTCTACCTGCATAGTTAGCTTGATATGTACCTGCTTCATCATCCACTTTCTTTGCCTTTCCTTTGTTATCTTTGGACTTGCTTTTATCAGTGTATAAAGCTGAAGATTGATTACCTTTAGAGCTTTCTCCATTTTTGATAAGCTTTGCCTCTTGAGTAAGTAGTTGTCCAATGAGTGTATTGAAATCAGGTACATGCATGTCCATGTACAAATCCATAGCTGTGGTGAATGCTTCCCACTTGTCATCTGCCTTCAAGCCATTGATGACCTGCCTTACAATTTGCTCTTCATCTATTACCTCTCCAATGCTTCCCAACTGATCTGCTATGTCCTTCAGCTTTGTGATAAAATCAGTCACATTTTGTTTGGGAGCCTTCTTGAGAGTTGTGAAATCTAGCCATAGTTGATGCTTCCTAGCATTGGTACTTGAAGAAAAGAAAGCTTCAAGTGCATCCCACACTTCTTGAGATGTCTTAAAACTTCTAATGTGAGGCAAAAAAAAGTCTGAGATAGAGTTGAGGAGATAAGACCTTGCAAGTGCATCCTTTGAGCACCATGTGCTCAATCTTTCTTGCTCTTCTTGTGTTGGTTGACTTTTGTTCCTGAAACTTGGCATAACTTCATCTCCAGCCACATAACCATATAAACTTCTACCTTGAAGATAAGCTTCCATTCTTAATGACCAAGCTGAGCAGTTACCTTTGTCCAATTTGTCAATTGATGAAGGAAATCCATCTGACATGTTGTCCAACCTTGCTCTGATACCACTGTGAAGAGATGGATAGGTATGTGCTTGAAGATGAAGAGGTGTTGCAAAATCCTTGATCTACACCAGCCAAATGAACTCGAGGAGTATAAAGTGGGCTCTTTTAGCTTGCCAACGGATGTATTAGACACCCTATGTACCTTGGAAGATCACTCTTAAAAAGATAGATCAAAACAGATAAGTTGGAGTTAGCTCAGAGGTGAAAAACTTGCTATTTTGGTTCATATACCTGTCCAGTGTTTTGCATAATTCTCTGAGCACAGCAACAATTATCTTAATTCCTCTTGGGGAAGTCTTTAGAACTTAAAGATCTAACTTTCAAGAGTAATCTCATAAAAAATAATGAACCACACACTGAGAGAGAGTTTTAACAAGTGATGACATCATCCCGATTTTCACGGGCTGCTACAGTTTGAGACTAGTGGGCAGAAAAATGAACATAAATCCAGATTTAGGAAACCAATGATTAATAAAATTTGTATGCTTATACAAGACAGTATGCTGAATCCAACAAGTTTTAAATCATTGCATTTGGATTCGTACACATTGAGAAACAGCTCTGACAAGATGAGTAAAAAAATCAGGTCCGTGACAGAGAAGTGAAAATGACAGACAGGGTTGACGTCAACGATAATAACTGAAGATTGCAATACCCAAATGCAATGAAAATTGATGAGAATATAAGAGACTTAAGCTAACTTCACCAAGTTAAATCACTGAAAATGATGCACCAAGCTCAAAGAAACAATCTCTGCAATCTGACTGAGAAAACTGAGAGTAATGGCAGTGAGTAGTACACTTCACAAGAACATGGAAATATGAACTCAAATGATCATGAAAATAAAGTATATTGCTTGTAAAATACAATGAACGTACTGATACATATGTGTGCCTTGGAATCACACCTTGATATGGCATAAAGCTCAGCTCTTGGAGGTCTTCACATAGGTCTCTCTAACCATGACTAAGACTGCCATCTATTTATAGTTGAGCTTGGGAGGCTAACTTCCCTCAATCACTCTCCAATCAATCAATGATTGATTTGATTCTCTACCTACCACAAATCACAAATTCATGGCTCCTCTTTCCCTTTTTGATCAAGTGGACTCAACCACTTAAGATTCTTTCACTTTTGCATTAAGTAAGCTCTTCAAAAGTTACAAGAGGTAGTTCACAAGTGAACTTTACATAGTCTTCATTTTAAAGCTTTTTCTATGACTTTGTGGGACTCAAGCCAATACTTAGGCTTGTCATAGACTTGCTCCAACATAAACCAACGATTTGAATAGAGAGCTAAGGAAGATTCAAGAATATGCATATTTATTTTCTCTTTAAGCAATCTAATCAATTCTAGAAGGTAAGCTTTAAGTACAAGAATAGGATGCGAATTCCAAGGGATATATGGAATAGTAAAAATAATCTTTGGAGAAACAATCTTAGGATCTGCACATCCTATTTTTGCAGGCTCTAACGAAAATGCATTATCGTGTTGTTGAATAATCTTCAAGAAATATTATTTTTCTCATGGAAGAAGGAAACTTCTGGCATCTAATTTAATTTGTTTTAATGATTCATTAGTAAATACATGTCCAATTTTTGTTGGATCTGTAAGGATTGGCTCCTGACTTACTGTCTTTATAATTTCATCACTAAATTTAGGGAGTGATTGTGCTACTAGCTTTACCCTCTTATTCATAGTTTTTTATTTTCTTTCCACTAAAGCTTCATGTTCTTTATCAATATTGAAAACATAAATTAAAGCATATTCATCAAGTGAAGATAGGAGAGTATGGGAGTTAGAATTATTTTGGTAACATATTTCTAGCTCTTTAAGAGTTGAGAAACAATGAGATGTTTCTATAACATGCTCAATGTTCTCATCATATACTAAATACCTTTTGTTTTTTAAGTGTTTTTCATATTTTTTATGAGTTTTTAAGGAATTTTTTTGGAATTAGAATATTTAATGTAGAAGATGGAAAATAAATACAAACATTATCTATATTATGTGCAGATGTTTACGAGATATCAAATGAAAGTCCACTGTCATCTTGCTCAATAGTGGCATTTACGTGAAATCCTGATCTAAATGTGTCAAAGGAGTTTTTCTTAAGGACTTATGATTGTGAGGATGATTAATACAAATCATCCTGAATTAAACAGATTTCAGATCATCACGAGAAAAAATCCTAGCGAAAGCATTACCATTTTCAAGAACTTTAGTTTCCATTCTTTGTTCATAGATGAATGGTTGTCCCAAAATAATTTGGTATGAGCAATCATCATGAACAAAAAAGTTATGGTCATCTTTAACATCTACAATAGCAATCGGTACATTTGTACATGACTCAAGAAACGATAGGCAAGAGATGTTTGAACCACATCGTGAGTGAGGATTAGAAAGTAATCCTCAACAATGGCTTTTAGGGCAACTGATTAGCCCAGCACACCCCTACCGGCTAGTTCATGAGTTAGATTCGCCCAACAAATATTAGAGTGTATCTCCCAATCTAAAGTTCCAATTTAGACATGTAAGGTATTGTCAACAATCTCTCAGAATGCGTTTTGAAAATCCATAGGCAAGTGGTGTTATACATAGATCCAAGCCAGATCATACATGAGTGTGTGGGACAATGACTCATGTTAGCCAAAGGTTCCTAGCTTGGGGAGTATCCTAAGGCACCTAAAGGTTAATGGAAATAAGTATGCATAATGGCCACATGTCCAAACTAGCGCATTCTACATCATTGCTATTTTGGGTACCAGAGGATATAAAGAATATGAGGAGAGTTACACACACAAAATTCTTGTCCTTCATTTTCAATCCTTCATCTTTGAGAGTTTTGAGGAACTAGTCTCACATTTTGTATCTAGAAGTGGAGAAGAGGAAGGAGGAAACTTTTCTTTTGTGATTTTCCAGAGCTTTCCACCTTGCACTTTTCAAGAGAGGATTTTTGTCTTTGTGGGGGTGGTTGTTGACTTATAGAGTGCAGGTACAGACTAGCTTCACAACGAAAAAAGGAATCTAGGACCCCCCTCAAAAATTACATCTCTACTCACAAAAAATCCTTTACTAGTTGGAGTGTACAATCTATATCCTTTTTGGTTTTGGTCATAACCAATAAATATGCACTTCTCTGCCTTGGGATCCAATTTCCCACTTACTTGAGAAGGAATGTGAGCATAGGCTAAGCATCCAAAGATTTTACGATGTTTTGGACTACGTCTTCTGCCATTCCACACTTCATATGGAGTGGTTCCATCTAGTGACTTACATGGAAGTCTATTTATGAGATATGTGGTTGTAGACACAACCTCTACCCATAGGTAGTTTGGGAACCCCTTTTCATTGAGCATGGACCTTACCACTTCAACAATAGCTCTCTTTGTCCTCTCTGCTAAATCATTGAGTTCAGGTGTATACCTTGTAGTGACTTCGCTTTTAATGCCTCTTTCATGCAAGTATGCATCAAATTCAGAAGAGAAGTATTCTCCTCCACCATCTAATCTGTCTTTTCAAAGTCCTACCTATTTGGTTTTCAACAAGAGCAACATACTTCTTAAAGCAATTAAAAACTTCATCCTTGTGCTTAATGAAAAACAGAATGGTCTACTTGCTACAATCGTCCATGAAAGACACATAATATCTTGAGCGTGATATAAATGGCTCCTTACTAGGACCCCACACATTTGTGTGCACTAGATCCAAAAGATTTTGATACACATATCCCTTCCTATTGAAAGGTTATCTATGAGCCTTGCTGAATTGACAAGCTTCATACTTATAAATCATCTGTTGCCTTGTGATATCAGGCAAACCAAGTAAACTTTGGTCCCTGCAAATTTTTTTGAGTGTCCTCTCACCAATGTGAGCAAGCCTTTTGTGCCACATCTTCAACTCTATGAGAGTTTGAGATCCATAGCTAAATAAAGCTATGTTCTTTTTATCTTCCACTTCAAAAGTGAAAAGCATTCCTGTCTTTTCTCCTTTGGCAATCCTTCTAAAGCCTTGCCTTGGGTCTTGAACATATGCTCCAAATCAATTGAATCTAACCTGCAATCCTTTTTCAACAATATGCCCAACACTTATTAAATTTTTGGTAATTGTAGGGACATACAAGACTTTGCTTAAGAGCTTCATATTCCCATTTTATGTCTTCACATTACCTATGTAGAGAGTATGCATGCGGAAGCAAAATGAAAAGTAAAGTACTCTCACAAAACAAAGAATGTGTGAGACACAAAATGAGTAGACCATGAAATGGGTAAACTCATGTGGATTAGAAATGAGCTTGCCAAGAGCATGGAGTAGGCTCCTCAAGCTTCTAACCAAGTACAAATGAGGGGAGAGGCCCTCCTTATATAGATTTGGGAGGGGCTCTCAAAAGTACATCATATGTGGGATAAGTCTCCTGAAAGGAGAATGAATACAACTAGTAGAATCACATGGCAAGGTACCCAAATTCAAAGTAGATATAGTATAAAATGGAAATAGGATAGAAATGGAGTGCCTCTTGGATACAAAATGGAGATGCACTCATGCGGATACAAATGTAGATGAAGTAGGAGCGATCATGTCGTCTACACCCCCTCTGCAGCTCCATTTTGGAGCGACTGAATGCTGCAGAGGTCCACCAAGCACTGTAGCAGAATCGGAGGTAGAGCCTTCGTGAACATGTTCGCCAGGTTCTCCTGAGAGGTACACTGCTCCAAAGTAATCTCTTGAGATATGAGCTTCTCGTGGATGAAGTGGTACTAGATCTCGATGTGCTTCATCCAAGCATGGAACACTAGATTCTTGGCGATGGCCAAGGTTGACTAGCTGTCCGTGTGAAAACATGTCGGAGTATCTTGCAAAACACCAATGTCAAATAATAAACGTCAAAGCCAGATGGCCTCACATGCTGCAAAGTTGGATGCTCGGTACTCGGCCTCGGTAGATGATAGTGCAATTGTAGGCTGCTTCTTACTTGCCCAAGAGATAGGTCCTGAGCCAAGCAAGAATATATACCCAGAAGTAGACCGTCGAGAATCAGGATCACCAGCCCAATCAGAATCTGAATATCCTGCGAGTTCGATGCCCCCTCTGTACCAAAGACCATGATGTCGGGTGAGGGCAAGGTAGCGAAGTAGTCTCTGAGCAGCATCCCAATGAGTCTGATGAGGCTGATGTGCAAACTAACTGAGTATACCAACTACATAAGCAATATCTTGTCTAGTGTTGGCAAGATAGAGTAACGAGCCAACAAGTTGTCGATACGTATGCACATCCACAAGTGATGATGAGTCCTCCAGTGTAAGCTTGATGTTTGGATCAAGTGGTGTAGAAACTGAGCGACATTGGTCCATGTTATATTTGGAAAGTAGATCAGAGCAGTACTTCTTCTGTGATAGGAATATACCTTCTTTTGTTTGCCAAACTTCCATACCTAAGAAGTAGTGTAGTAATCCAAGATCTATCATAGAGTACTCAAGATGAAGCTATGTGATGATAAACTGGATGCGTTCCTCGTTTGAGCCTGTCAAGTTCAAGTCATCTACATAGAGAATGATGAGGGCTACTAAAGACTCTTTTTGATAGATATAGAGATTAGCATCAGCATTGCTTTTGTGAAATCCCTTGTCTTCAAAGAACTTGTGAATCTTTTCATACCAAGCCCTGGGAGCTTGCTTGAGTCCATAAAGTGCCTTGTGAAGCTTGTAGACTTGATCTTCTTTGCCTTTGATCTTGAAGCCTTTGGGTTGTTCAACATATACTTCTTCTTGAAGATCTCCATTGAGGAATGCACTTTTGACATCCAGCTGGTAAATGGGCCACTTAAAGTGAGCACCTAGTGCTAAGATGATTCTTATGGTCGTGAATCTTGCAGTAGGAGCAAAGGTTTCTTCATAGTCAATGCCATGTTGTTGCTTGTATCCCTTAGCGACTAATCTTGCCTTATATTTATCTAGAGTGCCATCAGACTTGTATTTGACTTTGTATATCCACTTGACTCCTATGACTTGATAGTTGGTTGGTTTGGGAACTAATGTCCAAGTCTTGTTCTTGCTATTGCATCGAGTTCCTCTTTCATAGCTGTTTCCCACTCTGGTTGGCCTTGAGCTTCTTTGTAGTTAGATGGTTCTAGAATTTGCTGAATTTGGTGCATGAGAGCATAATTAACGTAATGACTCTGTTCGCGTTGTCTCTTATCAAGAAGCCTTTGAGATCGGCGAGGTTGTTGTGAAGTACTTGCTTCTGAGTGGGAGTTTGGAAATACTGAGTCCCCTTTTGAAGTGTAGATAGGTGGACTAAGACTTGTACTTGAATCTTTTCTTGAGTATGATGAAGCTTCATTGAAGATCACATCCTTTGAAATGGTGATGGAGTGGTTTTCCATACCATATAGATGGTATTCCTTTGATTGGTCACTGTACCCTATGAATATGTGTTTCTTGGACTTTGATTGTAACTTGTTTCTATCTTCTTTTGGTACATGGACAAAAGCTTCACTACCAAAGACTCGAAAGTAATTCACATTTGGTTTTCTTCCATAGTAGGCTTCAAAGGGTGTTTTGTTGTGTAATGCACTTGTAAATCCCCGATTAAGAATGCGAATGGCAGTATGCACGCCTTCTACCCAGAACTTGTAGGGTAGATCCTTTTGATGAAGCATTGTTCGTGCCATTTCCATCAGAGTGCGTATCTTCCTTTCAGCTACTCCATTTTGTGATGGAGTATGAGGCTGAGTGACTTGTCTTTTGATCCCTTTCTAGGTGAGAAAGTTATCAAAGTCATGATTGATAAACTCGCCACCTCCATCTGATCTGATGGTTTTGACTTTAGTTGAAGCTTCATTCTCAACTTCCTTGATCCGAGTTTGAAACTTAGAGAATGTGTCTGCCTTAGACTTCAAAAAGTACACCCAAATATAGCGAGAGTGGTCATCTAGTAGAAGATAAAAGTAGAGAAATCCACTCAAGGATGGGGTATTCATAGGTCCACATAAGTCCATGTGGATGAGGGCTAGAGGGTTCCTCGCTCGTGTGGAAGCTTCCTTGGGAACTGGGGCCCTATGTTGCTTGCCTTGGGTGCAAGCTTGGAAGACATCAGTAAGTTTCCCTATCTTAGGCAATCCCTTCACAAGTTGAGATGAAGAGATTTTTTATAAGTAAGAAGTGTGGCCGAATCTTTGGTGCCACAAACTTGAGGTTGATTCCTTGGATACAAAGCAAGATAGCTTGTAGAGGCCCTTTTCTTCAATTCCTTGAGCAATGATATCCTTTGTATGGGGATCAACTACCTTAACTGAGGTGTTATCAAACCATACTTGTTTGTCCAGATCTATAATGCCTTGAGAGAAAGTAGATTCATACATAAATTTGGAACAAAAAGAACATTGGACAAAGACTTGCATTCCCCCTGATGGTTGGAAATTTGAACTTTCCCTTTTTCTTTGATGGGTAAACTCTTGTTGTTGCCGAGATAGACTTCTCCCATATGCTCTTCGAGTTCCTGAAAGGAATCCTTGTCTTTGCACATATGGCAGGTAGCTCGGCTATCAAAAACCCACTCATGCGAGGAGCTAGAAGTGACTAGGGCATTGGCTTCTGTGGAGATGAAGAGTTCCCCACTCGAGCAGTGGGATCTATGTTGAGATCCTTTGGATGCTTGCCTAAATGTAGAAGCCTTCGATGATTGTTTCTTTTTATAGCAAAACTTTTCTAAGTGGCCTGATTTTCCACAAAAATTACATGTGAACTTCTTCGATGAATTATGCAATCCTTGCTTAGATCCACTGTTAGCCTGATGACTTGTGGTTTTTCCCTTATTGAATGGGCCTTTGGCCTTCATGGCAGATTCCTGGGAGGAAGTCGATTTGGCTCAAGAGTCGTGGAGGAGCAATAGTCGATGAACCTCTTCCTAAGATAAGGCTTGGCCACGATTATACAAAGTTGTGACAAATGTCTCGTATGACTTAGGTAACTTGTTAAGAAGTCTAATGGCCATGTCGTGACTAGAGATCTGCCTACCACATAGTGCTAATTTACGCTGGTAATCCTCGAATTGGGCTATGACCTTGGTAATTGTGTCATGTGGCCTAATTGTCAAATTATGAAACTCAGCCTCTAATGCATATATTTTCGTTGGGGTTTTGTCTTCATACAAAGCTGCTAACATATCCCAAGCGTCCTTGGACATCTTGCAGGCAGTAATATGTCCTTTCGTTAGTTCGTCAAAAGCAAGTAATAGCGGACCTAAAGCTCTTTTGTCCTTGACATTCCACACATGCCATTTGTCTAAGTTGGTATCCCTATTGGGTTCGGGGTCTGACCCATCTACGACCTCATGAAGAAGATTCGTGTAGAAAAGAAAGCTTCAAGTGCATCCCACACTTCTTGAGATGTCTTAAAACTTCTAATGTGAGGCAACAAAAAGTCTGAGATAGAGTTGAGGAGATAAGACCTTGCAAGTGCATCCTTTGAGCACCATGTGCTCAATCTTTCTTGCTCTTCTTGTGTTGGTTGACTTTTGTTCCTGAAACTTGGCATAACTTCATCTCCAGCCACATAACCATATAAACTTCTACCTTGAAGATAAGCTTCCATTCTTAATGACCAAGCTGAGTAGTTACCTTTGTCCAATTTGTCAATTGATGAAGGAAATCCATCTGACATGTTGTCCAACCTTGCTCTGATACCACTGTGAAGAGATGGATAGGTATGTGCTTGAAGATGAAGAGGTGTTGAAAAATACTTGATCTACACCAGCCAAATGAACTTGAGGAGTATAAAGTGGGCCCTTTTAGCTTGCCAATGGATGTATTAGACACCCTATGTACCTTGGCAGATCACTCTTAAAAAGATAGATCAAAACAGATAAGTTGGAGTTAGCTCAGAGGTGAAAAACTTGCTATTTTGGTTCATATACCTGTCCAGTGTTTTGCATAATTCTCTGAGCACAGCAACAATTATCTTAATTCCTCTTGGGGAAGTCTATAGAACTTAAAGATCTAATTTTCAAGAGTAATCTCATAAAAAATAAAGAACCACACACTGAGAATGAGTTTTAACAAGTGATGACATCATCCCGATTTTCACGGGCTGCTACAGTTTGAGACTAGTGAGCAGAAAAATCAACATAACTCCAGATTTAAGAAACCAATGATTAATAACATTTGTATGCTTATACAAGACAGTATGCTGAATCCAACAAGCTTTAAATCATTGCATTTGGATGAGTACACATTGAGAAACAGCTCTGACAAGATGAGTAAAAAAATCGGGTCCGTGACAGAGAAGTGAAAATGACAGACAAGGTTGACGTCAACGATCATAACTGAAGATTGCAATACCCAAATGCAATGAAAATTGATGAGAATATAAGAGACTTAAGCTAACTTCACCAAGTTAAATCACTGAAAATGATGCACCAAGCTCAAAGAAACAATCTCTGCAATCTCACTGAGAAAACTGAGAGTAATGGCAGTGAGTAGTACACTTCACAAGAACATGGAAATATGAACTCATGATCATGAAAATAAACTATATTGCTTGTAAAATACAATGAACTTACTGATACATATGTGTGCCTTGGAATCACACCTTGATATGGCATAAAGCTCAGCTCTTGGAGGTCTTCACATAGGTCTCTCTAACCACGACTAAGACTGGCATCTATTTATAGTTGAGCTTGGGAGGCTAACTTCCCTCAATCACTCTCCAATCAATCAATGATTGATTTGATTCTCGACCTACCACAAATCACAAATTCATGGCTCCTCTTTCCCTTTTTGATCAAGTGGACTCAACCACTTAAGATTCTTTCACTTTTACATTAAGTAAGCTCTTCAAAAGTTACAAGAGGTAGTTCACAAGTGAACTTTACATAGTCTTCATTTTAAAGCTTTTTCTATGACTTTGTGGGACTCAAGCCAATACTTAGGCTTGTCATAGACTTGCTCCAACATAAACCAACGGTTTGAATAGAGAGCTAAGGAAGATTCAAGAATATGCATATTTATTTTCTCTTTAAGCAATCTAATCAATTCTAGAAGGTAAGCTTTAAGTACAAGAATAGGATGTGAATTCCAAGGGATATATGGAATAGTAAAAATAATCTTTGGAGAAACAATCTTAGGATCCGCACATCCTATTTTTGCAGGCTCTAACGAAAATGCATTATCGTGTTGTTGAATAATCTTCAAGAAATATTATTTTTCTCATGGAAGAAGGAAACTTCTGGCATCTAATTTAATTTGTTTTAATGATTCATTAGTAAATACATGTCCAATTTTTGTTGGATCTGTAAGGATTGGCTCCTGACTTACTGTCTTTATAATTTCATCACTAAATTTAGGGAGTGATTGTGCTACTAGCTTTACCCTCTTATTCATAGTTTTTTATTTTCTTTCCACTAAAGCTTCATGTTCTTTATCAATATTGAAAACATAAATTAAAGCATATTCATCAAGTGAAGATAGGAGAGTATGGGAGTTAGAATTATTTTGGTAACATATTTCTAGCTCTTCAAGAGTTGAGAAACAATGAGATGTTTCTATAACATGCTCAATGTTCTCATCATATACTAAATACCTTTTGTTTTTTAAGTGTTTTTCATATTTTTTATGAGTTTTTAAGGAATTTCTTTGGAATTAGAATATTTAATGTAGAAGATGGAAAATAAATACAAACATTATCTATATTATGTGCAGATGTTTACGAGATATCAAATGAAAGTCCACTGTCATCTTGCTCAATAATGGCATTTACTTGAAATCCTGATCTAAATGTGTCAAAGGAGTTTTTCTTAAGGACTTATGATTGTGAGGATGATTAATACAAATCATCATGAATTGAACAGATTTCAGATCATCACGAGAAAAAATCCTAGCGAAAGCATTACCATTTTCAAGAACTTTAGTTTCCATTCTTTGTTCATAGATGAATGGTTGTCCCAAAATAATTTGGTATGAGCAATCATCATGAACAGAAAAGTTATGCTCATCTTTAACATCTACAATAGCAATCGGTACATTTGTACATGACTCAAGAAACGATAGGCAAGAGATGGTTGAACCACATCGTGAGTGAGGATTAGAAAGTAATCCTCAACCATGGCTTTTAGGGCAAGTGATTAGCCCAGCACACCCCTACCGGTTAGTTCATGAGTTAGATTCGCCCAACAAATATTAGAGTGTATCTCCCAATCTAAAGTTCCAATTTAGACATGTAAGGTATTGTCAACAATCTCTCAAAATGCGTTTTGAAAATCCATAGGCAAGTGGTGCTATACATAGATCCAAGCAAGATCATACATGAGTGTGTGGGACAATGACTCATGTTAGCCAAAGGTTCCTAGCTTGGGGAGTATCCTAAGGCACCTAAAGGTTAATGGAAATAAGTATGCATAATGGCCACATGTCCAAACTAGCGCATTCTACATCATTGCTATTTTGGGTACCAGAGGATATAAAGAATATGAGGAGAGTTACACACACAAAATTCTTGTCCTTCATTTTCAATCCTTCATCTTTGAGAGTTTTGAGGAACTAGTCTCACATTTTGTATCTAGAAGTGGAGAAGAGGAAGGAGGAAACTTTTCTTTTATGATTTTCCAGAGCTTTCCACCTTGCACTTTTCAAGAGAGGATTTTTGTCTTTGTGGGGGTGGTTGTTGACTTATAGAGTGCAGGTACAGACTTGCTTCACAACGAAAAAAGGAATCTAGGACCCCCCTCAAAAATTACATCTCTACTCACAAAAAATCCTTTATTAGTTGGAGTGTACAATCTATATCCTTTTTGGTTTTGGTCATAACCAATAAATATGCACTTCTCTGCCTTGGGATCCAATTTCCCACTTACTTGAGAAGATAATGTGAGCATAGGCTAAGCATCCAAAGATTTTACGATGTTTTGGACTACATCTTCTGCCATTCCACACTTCATATGGAGTGGTTCCATCTAGTGACTTACATGGAAGTCTATTTATGAGATATGTGGTTGTAGACACAACCTCTACCCATAGGTAGTTTGGGAATCCCTGTTCATTGAGCATGGACCTTACCACTTCAACAATAGCTCTCTTTGTCCTCTCTGCTAAATCATTGAGTTCAGGTGTATACCTTGTAGTGACTTCGCTTTTAATGCCTCTTTCATGCAAGTATGCATCAAATCCAGAAGAGAAGTATTCTCCTCCACCATCTAATCTGTCTTTTCAAAGTCCTACCTATTTGGTTTTCAACAAGAGCAACATACTTCTTAAAGCAATTAAAAACTTCATCCTTGTGCTTCATGAAAAACAGAATGGTCTACTTGCTACAATCGTCCATGAAAGACACATAATATCTTGAGCGTGATATAAATGGCTCCTTACTAGGACCCCACACATTTGTGTGCACTAGATCCAAAAGATTTTGATACACATATCCCTTCCTATTGAAAGGTTATCTATGAGCCTTGCTGAATTGACAAGCTTCATACTTATAAATCATCTGTTGCCTTGTGATATCAGGCAAACCAAGTAAACTTTGGTCCCTGCAAATTTTTTTGAGTGTCCTCTCACCAATGTGAGCAAGCCTTTTGTGCCACATCTTCAACTCTATGAGAGTTTGAGATCCATAGCTAAATAAAGCTATGTTCTTTTTATCTTCCACTTCAAAAGTGAAAAGCATTCCTGTCTTTTCTCCTTTGGCAATCCTTCTAAAGCCTTGCCTTGGGTCTTGAACATATGCTCCAAATCAATTGAATCTAACCTGCAATCCTTTTTCAACAATATGCCCAACACTTATTAAATTTTTGGTAATTGTAGGGACATACAAGACTTTGCTTAAGAGCTTCATATTCCCATTTTATGTCTTCACATTACCTATGTAGAGAGTATGCATGCGGAAGCAAAATGAAAAGTAAAGTACTCTCACAAAACAAAGAATGTGTGAGACACAAAATGAGTAGACCATGAAATGGGTAAACTCATGTGGATTAGAAATGAGCTTGCCAAGAGCATGGAGTAGGCTCCTCAAGCTTCTAACCAAGTACAAATGAGGGGAGAGGCCCTCTTTATATAGATTTGGGAGGGGCTCTCAAAAGTACATCATATGTGGGATAAGTCTCCTGAAAGGAGAATGAATACAACTCGTAGAACCACATGGCAAGGTACCCAAATTCAAAGTAGATATAGTATAAAATGGAAATAGAATAGAAATGGAGTGCCTCTTGGATACAAAATGGAGATGCACTCATGCAGATACAAATGTAGATGAAGTAGGAGCGATCATGTCGTCTACACCCCCTCTGCAGCTCCATTTTGGAGCGACTGAATGCTGCAGAGGTCCACCAAGCACTGTAGCAGAATCGGAGGTAGAGCCTTCGTGAACATGTTCGCCAGGTTCTCCTGAGAGGTACACTGCTCCAAAGTAATCTCTTGAGATATGAGCTTCTCGTGGATGAAGTGGTACTAGATCTCGATGTGCTTCATCCAAGCATGGAACACTAGATTCTTGGCGATGGCCAAGGTTGACTAGCTGTCCGTGTGAAAACATGTCGGAGTATCTTGCAAAACACCAATGTCAAATAATAAACGTCAAAGCCAGATGGCCTCACATGCTGCAAAGTTGGATGCTCGGTACTCGGCCTCGGTAGATGATAGTGCAATTGTAGGCTGCTTCTTACTTGCCCAAGAGATAGGTCCTGAGCCAAGCAAGAATATATACCCAGAAGTAGACCGTCGAGAATCAGGATCACCAGCCCAATCAGAATCTGAATATCCTGCGAGTTCGATGCCCCCTCTGTACCAAAGACCATGATGTCGGGTGAGGGCAAGGTAGCGAAGTAGTCTCTGAGCAGCATCCCAATGAGTCTGATGAGGCTGATGTGCAAACTAACTGAGTATACCAACTACATAAGCAATATCTTGTCTAGTGTTGGCAAGATAGAGTAACGAGCCAACAAGTTGTCGATACGTATGCACATCCACAAGTGATGATGAGTCCTCCAGTGTAAGCTTGATGTTTGGATCAAGTGGTGTAGAAACTGAGCGACATTGGTCCATGTTATATTTGGAAAGTAGATCAGAGCAGTACTTCTTCTGTGATAGGAATATACCTTCTTTTGTTTGCCAAACTTCCATACCTAAGAAGTAGTGTAGTAATCCAAGATCTATCATAGAGTACTCAAGATGAAGCTATGTGATGATAAACTGGATGCGTTCCTCGTTTGAGCCTGTCAAGTTCAAGTCATCTACATAGAGAATGATGAGGGCTACTAAAGACTCTTTTTGATAGATATAGAGATTAGCATCAGCATTGCTTTTGTGAAATCCCTTGTCTTCAAAGAACTTGTGAATCTTTTCATACCAAGCCCTGGGAGCTTGCTTGAGTCCATAAAGTGCCTTGTGAAGCTTGTAGACTTGATCTTCTTTGCCTTTGATCTTGAAGCCTTTGGGTTGTTCAACATATACTTCTTCTTGAAGATCTCCATTGAGGAATGCACTTTTGACATCCAGCTGGTAAATGGGCCACTTAAAGTGAGCACCTAGTGCTAAGATGATTCTTATGGTCGTGAATCTTGCAGTAGGAGCAAAGGTTTCTTCATAGTCAATGCCATGTTGTTGCTTGTATCCCTTAGCGACTAATCTTGCCTTATATTTATCTAGAGTGCCATCAGACTTGTATTTGACTTTGTATATCCACTTGACTCCTATGACTTGATAGTTGGTTGGTTTGGGAACTAATGTCCAAGTCTTGTTCTTGCTATTGCATCGAGTTCCTCTTTCATAGCTGTTTCCCACTCTGGTTGGCCTTGAGCTTCTTTGTAGTTAGATGGTTCTAGAATTTGCTGAATTTGGTGCATGAGAGCATAATTAACGTAATGACTCTGTTCGCGTTGTCTCTTATCAAGAAGCCTTTGAGATCGGCGAGGTTGTTGTGAAGTACTTGCTTCTGAGTGGGAGTTTGGAAATACTGAGTCCCCTTTTGAAGTGTAGATAGGTGGACTAAGACTTGTACTTGAATCTTTTCTTGAGTATGATGAAGCTTCATTGAAGATCACATCCTTTGAAATGGTGATGGAGTGGTTTTCCATACCATATAGATGGTATTCCTTTGATTGGTCACTGTACCCTATGAATATGTGTTTCTTGGACTTTGATTGTAACTTGTTTCTATCTTCTTTTGGTACATGGACAAAAGCTTCACTACCAAAGACTCGAAAGTAATTCACATTTGGTTTTCTTCCATAGTAGGCTTCAAAGGGTGTTTTGTTGTGTAATGCACTTGTAAATCCCCGATTAAGAATGTGAATGGCAGTATGCACGCCTTCTACCCAGAACTTGTAGGGTAGATCCTTTTGATGAAGCATTGTTCGTGCCATTTCCATCAGAGTGCGTATCTTCCTTTCAGCTACTCCATTTTGTGATGGAGTATGAGGCTGAGTGACTTGTCTTTTGATCCCTTTCTAGGTGAGAAAGTTATCAAAGTCATGATTGATAAACTCGCCACCTCCATCTGATCTGATGGTTTTGACTTTAGTTGAAGCTTCATTCTCAACTTCCTTGATCCGAGTTTGAAACTTAGAGAATGTGTCTGCCTTAGACTTCAAAAAGTACACCAAAATATAGCGAGAGTGGTCATCTAGTAGAAGATAAAAGTAGAGAAATCCACTCAAGGATGGGGTATTCATAGGTCCACATAAGTCCATGAGGATGAGGGCTAGAGGGTTCCTCGCTCGTGTGGAAGCTTCCTTGGGAATTGGGGCCCTATGTTGCTTGCCTTGGGTGCAAGCTTGGCAGACATCAGTAAGTTTCCCTATCTTAGGCAATCCCTTCACAAGTTGAGATGAAGAGATTTTTTATAAGTAAGAAGTGTGGCCGAATCTTTGGTGCCACAAACTTGAGGTTGATTCCTTGGATACAAAGCAAGATAGCTTGTAGAGGCCCTTTTCTTCAATTCCTTGAGCAATGACATCCTTTGTATGGGGATCAACTACCTTAACTGAGGTGTTATCAAACCATACTTGTTTGTCCTGATCTATAATGCCTTGACAGAAAGTAGATTCATACATAAATTTGGAACAAAAAGAACATTGGACAAAGACTTGCATTCCCCCTGATGGTTGGAAATTTGAACTTTCCCTTTTCCTTTGATGGGTAAACTCTTGTTGTTGCCGAGATAGACTTCTCCCATATGCTCTTCGAGTTCCTGAAAGGAATCCTTGTCTTTGCACATATGGCAAGTAGCTCCGCTATCAAAAATCCACTCATGCGAGGAGCTAGAAGTGACTAGGGCATTGGCTTCTGTGGAGATGAAGAGTTCCTCACTCGAGCAGTGGGATCTATGTTGAGATCCTTTGGATGCTTGCCTAGATGTAGAAGCCTTCGATGATTGTTTCTTTTTATAGAAAAACTTTTCTAAGTGGCCTGATTTTCCACAAAAATTACATGTGAACTTCTTCAATGAATTATGCAATCCTTGCTTAGATCCACTGTTAGCCTGATGACTTGTGGTTTTTCATTTATTGAATGGGCCTTTGGCCTTCATGGCGGATTCCTGGGAGGAAGTCGATTTGGCTCAAGAGTCGTGGAGGAGCAATAGTCGATGAACCTCTTCCCAAGATAAGGCTTGGCCACGATTATACAAAGTTGTGACAAATGTCTCGTATGACTTAGGTAACTTGTTAAGAAGTCTAATGGCCATGTCTTCACTAGAGATCTGCCTACCACATAGTGCTAATTTACGCAGGTAATCCTCGAATTGGGCTATGACCTTGGTAATTGTGTCGTGTGGCCTAATTGTCAAATTATGAAACTCAGCCTCTAATGGATATATTTTCGAAGGGGTTTTGTCTTCATACAAAGCTGCTAACGTATCCCAAGCGTCCTTGGACATCTTGCAGGCAGTAATATGTCCTTTCGTTAGTTCGTCAAAAGCAAGTAATAGCTGACCTAAAGCTCTTTTGTCCTTGACATTCCACACATGCCATTTGTCTAAGTTGGTATCCCTATTGGGTTCGGGGTCTGACCCATCTACGACCTCACGAAGAAGATTCGTGTAGAGATATGCGCGCATGACATCTTTCCATAGATTGTAATTTTGTCCATTGAGGCGTTCATCCTTAGGCATAAAAATAGGGGTGAAAGAGGGTAAGCAGTTAGCCATAGATGATGAGCTACCTTTACTTTTGGTCATTACTAAGCTTTGAGGGTAAAGTGTTTAGAAACACTACCAAAATTTGTGCCAAATGCACAAGCTTTGAAGATAAAGTGTTTAGAAACACTATCAAAATCTCTTGCCAAAAATGCTGCTAAAATAATTGAAAAGCTTGAAATGAACAACTCGATACCAGATTGAAAAACTCCTTGGGGAGGGGGAGGGGGGCTTAGAGTAGCCCTTCACTTGCACCAAGAACTAGAAGAGACACTTCGGGGGGCTTAGAATAGCCCTTCACTTATGCACAAAGAGACACCTTGGAGTGGGAGAGTCGACGCTCAAAAAGAACTTGTGGGTGGGCTTCGACTAGCCTCCAATCCCACAATCATACACACACAATACTTTTTCTTTTATTGATTGAGTTTACAAGAGAGGGCACTTAGTGCCAAATGATATCTTTGAAGTAGATGGTTAAGACTCTTTGGAAAGGTAATACAACCCCTTGATGAGAGTGCCAAAGTTAAAGATGGATACCTTTAGAACATACATTGTGGATAGTGTAAATGAGAGGTACATTGATTGGCAAATAGTGCTAACAGATGTGACACAACAATTGTTATGGTAGCACTTGATGCATTGGGCGCATAAAGTATAGAATCAATTGGAGTAGTATAGAATCAATTGGAGTGACAATGTCTACCTAATGCAAATAAAACAAAAGGATGGTTTAAGGGCTCAAGTCTCAATACACATTGAAAATGAAAGGCATTAGATTTGCACGTTCGAATGTTCTAAAAATGGGTCGTGATGGATTATATGTGTGTCAGCCCTGATTACCAGAAATGCAACAGTGTCGAATACACTGTAGCATGTCAGAATGAGTGGGGCACACTTTAGTTCACAGAAAAATAGTGTACTTCATCCTTTTGGCGCAGTCCAGATGAATTGAACCTGCAGCTCTCCATCCTCGTGCATCATCCTGTGTTTAAGAAAATGGCCCGTTCCTCTAGGCCTGATACCTGCAAACTTTATAATTTTGTATTACTGCTCGCATCTATCGTCATGTTTGTCGGATTCTTGCAATCTGCTATAGCGAAAATTGCAGAGACTCGCTTGCTATATCAGAGATCCAAGACTTCATTCGAATGGATTCTCTACTTTCCTTTCTGCTAAGCTCCCTTGATCTCTTGCTCTGTGCATCAAAAATAGTCGGCTCCGCTGCTAAGACGTGGAATTCTCTCAGAGATATGCGAATCGTGATAGCTCATGTTGCGCTACTAGATGCACATCGTCTCTCTCTCTCTCTCTCTCTCTCTCTCTCTCTCTCTCTCTCTCTCTCTCTATGGCTGGAAGAGATGGACTGAAGCGCTGAGACTACGCACAGAGATGAAGAACTTCAGGCACAATGGAGCGTTGGTGGCTTTGGTGACCTGGACCGCTCTGGCTACATGACGATGACTCCGGCCGTGAGCTCTATGCATAAACAGTGAGCTGCCACGTGCGGAAGCACTTTGTGTCTAGAAGTGATACATAATACACTATGCTAAGCTCTGACTCTCTGCGCTTTCTCTTGTTGTAGATAAGGTGTCTTCTCCATCAACAATCCCGTAGGTATTTGCTGTGTGATGATATATGGAGAGTGGTTGAGACAATTTTTTTGACAACGTGTGATGTGTTCAAGGACCTTTGTGCATGCTAACAGGTCACCTAAAGGAGAACAGATGACGAAGTGTTATTGACGATGGATAGCGGTTACAAAAAACAACACTCTAAGGGATAAGTGTGTATACATAGTATAGAGTAGGCAACGCACCATAAAAACTAAGATTCTCATCCCAATTGTGTTTATAAACACTTCAACAGTGAGAACCAC
The DNA here is from genome assembly GCA_020310875.1 of Ceratopteris richardii. Classification (NCBI taxonomy): domain Eukaryota; kingdom Viridiplantae; phylum Streptophyta; class Polypodiopsida; order Polypodiales; family Pteridaceae; genus Ceratopteris; species Ceratopteris richardii. The sequence goes on from CM035429.1 coordinate 16,355,406, forward strand.
TATCAATTTTGTGTAAATGTGTCTTACAAAGAAAAGAAATATTACACTCAATCCAGGAATAGGGTGGGAGGGAGGGAAAATGTGTCCTTGACCTTAGCTTTATCAGAATATAAGGTAGAAGTTTGATTATCTCTTGAGGACCCACCACCTTTGCTAATCTTTGCTTCATGAGTGAAGATTTGGCCTATGAGTGTATTGAGGTCGGGTACATGCATATCCATGTACAAATCGATGGCTGTTGTGAAGAACTCCCACTTGTCATCTACTTTGATTCCATTTATGATATGTTCCTCTTCAATTACCTCTCCAATGCTTCCAAGTTGATGTGAAATCTCCTTCATCTTTGTGACATTCTTCATTGCCTTAACCACGAGACGGTCTAAGGGTTCTTGGGTGCTCTCGGGGACTAGGCAATGGAAAATCATGTTCATCTCTTTGATGCCTATGTGCTCTATGTCTCTCCCTTTCAGGTATTTCATTTTAAAATCTTGATCAGTCTCTACCCATGGTATGTGAAAAGCTTACCTCAGGTCTCTCTCTAGTTCCTTCCCTCTAGGTTTCATGAGCCTGGGATGATCCTACTCCTTGGAGGCCATGGGGGACATTAGATCTTGGTGGAAGGAAAATCAACTCGCTCTTCTAGGTGTATGTGTGCCTATCATGTTCTGTTACCAAGAACATTTTCTTCGATGTGTTATCTAGATAGAGAACTTTTCCTAGTGTCTCTGGATCCTTGAACTCGTAGATGATGACTATTGGGCTAGGTTGACCTGGCTTGAATCTCCAAAAGGCTTCTTTCGTTTCTCTATTCATGAATAGTTCTATGCTTTTGTTGTCTTGAGGGATCCAATTTGGAGTGATTACTCTAGTCAAGACTAACTCACCTCTAGGAGTCTTGGGTTCTCGTCCTAGGTCTCCTTGCTCTAGGTCTCCTATGTCGCTTGCAAGAATGGTATCTCCAAATTCATTTGTCTTGTCTGTTATGTTGGTCACTACATACATGGTTCCTTCCCTATCAATGTATGAACTCTCTTTGAGCTTGACCACTATGTGTTCAAGTCCAAAAGGTTGATCAAGATTTTTGAGAATTTAGCACGTAGGGATAACCACATAGTTGTTGTGCCCAAGACCTAGTTGTATGGTTGACACTAGCCTCTAATGATCTAATGCTTTGTCTATCCTTGCCTAAGTGTCTGCCAGATCTCAGGTTCATAAGCCTTGTCTTCTGGTCCCAAGGTTCTCTTCTATTGCTGAAAATCCTTTGGGACTCCTTCATTTCCTAGTCCCACCTGAGGGTCAACTTCAAAATACTATATCAAATAATCCATTTCCTCAAATATATATGGCCTAGTCCTGTATCGCAATTGAGATGTATAAGATTGCACATTGTTCTTGGTATACATATTCTCATAAGGAGGTATCCCCATATTAAAAGTGAATAGTCTGCCCATCTTGTTTCCATGACCAATAAATTTTTCAGTTTTATCATATTTAGAGTCATATCATCACCGATTGACACATAATTTTTAGTCTTCAAGGGTTCTTTAGACTCAAACCAATCTCCAATACTTTTCATATGGTTAGTGCAACGTGAATCTATGTATCAATGCACATCCTTGCTAGGTTTATACATGCTATCTCGCACATGCTCCTTTGCAAATATATTGTCTGTTCCATACTCCCAATATGAACTTTTTGCAGAGAAGTTACCATGTGACACATAGTGACCTCTACTTCCTCTTTGAGCATTTTGTTTATGGTAGGAATCCTTTTCAAAATGGCCATATTTCCCATAATGATAGCCATTTCCACGTGTTTGGGGTCTACCTCTACCTCTTGAAATTGATCTAACTCTTCTTCTTTGCATATTCAAAGTGTTTGAATTTCTAGATCCTCTATTTTCACTTCATGATGCATTCAAGCCAATCTTCACTTCCTCTCTCATACAAAGTGCAACTAGCTCATCAAAAGCAGGCATAGTGCCTTCACTAAAATGGAGGTACATAGACTCTTGTATTGTGATTCTACATCATTTAGCATCACTAAAAAAATACCATTATCTTCCACTTTGTAATTTATGCATGCTAGATCATCAATGATCTTTCTAATATCTACCAGATAGTTAGTAATAGACCTATTCCCACACCATGCACTATGCAACTTTTGCTTCAAATGAATTTTCCTATCCTTTGTGGTTGTAGCATAGATCTTGTGAATAATATCCTAGGCTTCCTTTGGTGTACTAGCTTTCATGATGTGGAAGATAACACTGTCATAAATTCAAATGGATATCCAATGGAGAACTTTCCTCAATTTCTATATCCAAGTCTTATATTCTTTTTTGTTGGTCTACATTTGGATATTCGGGCAACTCAAGACATTCATCCTCTCCATTTACTAGTCCCCAAAGTCCTTTACCCATTAAAAAGCTATTGGGGGATTCTTTTGTAGAAAGGGACTTGAGTATTTGTAGGAGAAGGAAGAAGAAGAAGAAGAAGTGGAACAGAGATGTGGAAAGCTTTTGTATATTGATTATCACTAGGAAAATACAATGATGATGTCTAAAACAAGATCAAGTGTTCTCCGTGTGGAGTGCTTAAACCCAAAGAATACACACACATACAAGGTTACAAGATACCCAAAGTTCCTTATGCCGCCAACCTCCTCTCCACCAAACTTCCACCTTCTCCAAAAGCTTGCTCTTGTCCACACCTTGCACTCAAGCTTCCAATAGGGTAGGAGGGAGGGACACCTTCTATCAACACAATGCCTCTTCAATGGTCCCTTTTTCCACCTTGATTGCCTTGCTTGCTGGTTGTCTGCACTCCTCTGCACACCCTAGATCACCCTTCTTGCACACTTTGTCTCACACTTGCTTCTCTGTGTCGCACTCTAATTCAATGTCTCTTGCTCTTCTCTCCTAGTGTAGACTATGCTCTCACTTGCTTATCTATGCATATCTATGGGAAACTTTACTAATCAAGAGAGGTGTGAACGTAACACCACCAGTTTGGCTCTAAGAAAACGGACAATTTAAAGAAAGGACGGCTTGCCCCACTCCGACTGCATCGGGACAAGACAAGTTCCACATGAGCCAAATCTTGCATAAGTGTGAAACCTTGTAGTTGGGTCATGGCACCTTTGCCTCTTGTTAGGCTAAATGTGCTGATTCCTTCCAAGGACTTCCAAGAAGATCCGATCATCAAAAGGATGGTTGATCCCTCTAAGTCAATCCATGAGCGGTCATCCATGTGCCCTTCGCCGTCCAAAATGGTAGATCGGGCCATTTAGTTCAAGGCAAGAGCCAAAGTGAAACACTAAGGCCCCAAGCTGGTTCTAAGTTTAAATTTTGCCCTAAAATGGGCATATATAGCAATATGGGACCATGAACATTTTGTAATGGGAGGGCCTCATTGCCACTCCATGCATACCCTTTGGGTCCATTCCACGTTCCATAATTAGCAAGCATGGTGAAGCCCAAACTACAAGCGCCTGCTAAGGTAATTCCCACCTAAAGGAAAGGAACCTATCAACGGCCCACAATGTTACGTTGCATGAACGGCATGGACACACCATGCATCATTGTGACCGACATCACATGCAGCTTATAGTGGTCAAGGCAACTTACAGTGCATATTTTAACGACTTATGGCACTATGGCTTATGGTGCATTCAAGTGACTTTGCCACAATATGATTTATGCATGCCGACCGGATTGAAAAGGGGCCTATTGGTAGCCCATATGGAATTTAGCACAAGGCACAGATGTGCGGTGCACAATGCGACTTACATTCACACTGGCAGATTCCCTTGAAACTTTACCCCAGCCACGAAGGGACCTACGGGTGGCACACACACAAGGCAAGGATGGGAGGACAAGGCCATGAACCCATCGACCACATGAAAATCGGTCTATCAACAGCCCACACATCACTAAGCACAAGGCACGGACGTCTGGTGCACAAAGCAGCTTACATTTGTAGCTCCTATCAAAGTTGTGACAACTCTTTTGCTTGGGATTCCTCTTCTTTTTGTAGCTTGAAGACCTCACTTTCTCACCTCAACTAAGTTAGCACACTTTCCTCCTCTTTGTGGGGTTTCTTCCTTTTCAAGCTCTCAAGTTCCTTCTTTAATTGAATTACTGGGTCTTCAACTTCCACAGGATATAATAGACCAGAAGAGCTTGTCTCCATATTGATGCCTAATCTGCTCAAATATTATGGATGTATTAATGAACTCTTCAATTTTTGCTCTAGGTAGAACTAACTCTTTAATTTTACACCATGTTTAGATTGGAAGTGGTTTAGCCAACCACTTCTTGATGAAGAAGTCATGGGGAGGGTTTGGTATTTTAGCATCAATGCCTTGGCTTTAGTGGAAAATTCAAGAAATGTCTCCCCATGACCTAGTCATAGATTTTCTAACCTTCAATAATATTTTCTACTGTGTTCCCTTGTTGGAATTATGTTTTGAAGGTTCCTTCATTAAGTCCCACGTAGTGAAATGATTATCGGAAAATTGACTAAACCATTTATCTGCTAACCCTTCCAATGTTGCAGGAAAAAGAACTAAAAATGCATCTTCCCTTCCTATTAGATCCCTTGTCGTCTAATATGTTCATCTGGGTGTTCTTGTGCTAATCCCTTGAAAGACAGAAATTTGATATTTAACCTAGAGAGTAGAGTTTCTAAGTCTACTTGAGCCACCATATTTCTTACTGATGATGTTGATGACAAAGGATTCGTTGAACTTCAAATAGCTTTTCTTCTTGTTGCTTTGCAAGGAACCCTCAAAGTTTGAGACTAGGTTGCGATCATGAACTCTTCATTCTCCTCTTAGGCTAAGATAATTCCAAATAGAAGAAAGATTACCTCTCAAACTAGCACTGTCAGTATCCTTGCACTTCTTCTACACTTTGCAAATATCGCTTCTCCTATGCTCAAGCCTCCTTGTGTCCCATTGGGCATGCCAAATTCTTTTGGGGGATTCTTTTGCAGAAAGGGACTTGAGTATTTGTAGGAGAAGGAAGAAGAAGAAGTGGAGCACATATGCCGAAAGCTTTTGTATATTGATTACGAGTAGGAAAACAGAATCATGATGTCTAAAACAAGTCCAAGTGTTCTCTGTGTGGAGTGCCTAATCCAAAAGAATACACACACATACAAGGTTACAAGATACCCAAAGTTCCTTATGCCACCAATGTCCTCTACACCAGACCTCCACCTTCTCCAAGAGCTTGTTCTTGTGCACAACTTGCACTCAAGCTTCCAATAGGGAAACCTTTTATCGACACATACACCTTTTTAATGGTACCTTGTGCCACCTTGATTGCCTTGCTTATTGGTTCTCTACACTCCTCTGCACACACTAGATAACTCTTCTTGCACACTTTATCTCACACTTTCTTCTCTACATCGCACTCTGATTCAATGTCTCTTGCTCTTATCTCCTAGTGTAGACTATGCTTTCACTTGCTTAGTCTAACTCCAAGAATAATGCCCATGCTTTGTGTGTCGATTCACTTACGTACGCAGCTCTTAACTGATAGCATATCTTGGTGCTCACATTGATGTTTCAAGAATGTCTAAAAATTTGTACAGCTAATGACTCCCTATTTTGTCATGTAGTGACTTTAGGAGAAAAACAAAATTTTAAATGGGGGGCCATACATACACTTTTGCGTACCACTTCCTCTTCACATGCCTTAACTTTTGCCTTAATTTCTTCAATATGAGTGCCTAAGGGAGGCTTCACTTGAACCTTCCAAACACTTAAAAACCCTTGAAAACCTTACAGAAAGAGAATCTGCAACCTGCATTCAACTTTCTGCAAAACCATAACCATTGTGAATAAATTCTTTGTGCACTACTTGTGCACCTTGTTCATGGCCACTTGTGCACCACTTTGCACTTTTGCACCACCTTTGCATCACTTGCAATGACATCACTCTGATCTTTGACCAATTTTGTAGTTGAGCACATTGACTTCTACTACTTTGAATTTGACCATTTTGGCTTTGACTACCTTGACTTTGATCGATTTGACTTTGATGGGCTCAACAAAAGCTTTGCATCCTATAAGAACAAATGTGGTAATTATCATTGGTTGATTCCTTCTCCTTTCGAACAACTTGAGACTTCTCCTTCCGTCAATGTTCAACATAAGAATAAAGGGGAAGCTCTAATGTTTGTATTAATCAACCATCATCTATGTGTCCCATAATACTCCTTTGATGCTTGCTTCAAGTCTTAGAATCCCTTTCCTCACTCAACCATCCATAACTTCACAAAAACAATACTAATTACCTTCCTTTGATAGTGAAGCACAAGAGACGTCCACCATCCATACATTCACAACATGGCACATTACTTTCATTTCAACTATGCAAGATAATAGTAGACATATACACACATTCATACATATATATGCATATGTACATATACACACATTAATAAACATGTACAGACATAATGGCACAATCCGCTTCCCTGAGTTCCTAATTAACATCAAGAAAACTTGTTTTGTGTTCTATAAGGAGTACCTTGAAATTAACAAGATTACTACAGTCGATGGGGTTGTTTAGATTTTGTTCCCATTATGCATGATATTCAGCTTTGGGTAACTCAGTATAAGAAGGAATGTTTAATTGGGTAAAGGTATTCAGTCCGATTGATTTTGATTCATGCCCCTTAGAGTACAATAGATACTTAAACAAGTTAGGGTGACTATTTTGAGTAGTAAGTACCCATCCGAGTTACGACAAGATAAAGGACCGAGGGTTGTCAATTCAATACTATTTCATTTTACTCAAGAAAACCGCTAACGAACCTAGACATATTACTATTCCCTTTACTTGATTAGTATATAGAACTTGGCTAGTCCATATATTGCTTAAATTTAATTGAGTTCTTAGTAACTCTATAATACATAATGAAATCGCTCCTACAATGCTCATTTAATTTATAGGGTGCAAGTATGCCGAAATGGATAATGATTTTTATTCAATAGACTTTCAATGTATCACACGCATAAAAAATCTATTCATCAAACAATAGAGATTTTTATTGCATCAACATTTAATGTAGGTACTATTGTGATGGGAATACATCTTTAGATCTCCATTTTCTGAGAGGAGTTGTTAACCCCCTAAAAAAACTAAGAAAGGAACGATCTCCTAAATGAAAGGTATAATGTAGTATCTAAGAGATAACCTCCCTAACTCTAATTACGTTGGGAAATAACTTAAATATTTTAAATTTTGCTTCGAAAAAATAGCTGGGAGGATCAAAGCTTATGGTAAAAAGCAGGCAACGGACATAAGATAAGTAAAAATAGACGGGGTAAATTAGTTCACAAGTAAAATTACTTCATAGGAGATCTTGTCATTTTCATACTTTATGCTTCTTTTTATGTAGCTTAGGGTTGCTGACACTCATGGTGGGGATTGACATATTGATCCTAATCTTGAAGAGATTCTGGCTCATTGCAGTTGGTGACCCTGGCTCTAGGAGGCCCGATAGTTGTCCCCCCTTCTATGGGATCTTGGGGAGTGGTAATGGTGTGATCCTTCCACCCCTTGACAAGCCCCACTATTCCCTTCTTTCAATATACTACACGATTAGGACATAGGATCATTCAGACACATTGCCCTACCATCCCTGCTGTGATTGAGGTCTAGTGGTGGCATGGTCTTTGGAGGAGTTCCTCTCATTCGTTTGGAAGTGCAATCGGGGTAGCCAGAAGCCTCATTGGGCTATTCTTTTTTAGTGGTTTTTTTTCCCATAGGGGCATTGCTATCAGTGCTAGGTTGAGTTATGTGGTTGGCCTCCAGATTGCACTGGCCTTGGCTATCACACTAAGTCATAGTGTCACTATCTTTGGGACTTCCAGTTGGCCTAGTAGATCTAGCTATGCATCTTCATGTTTTTCACTTGGAGGTAGGGTCATTAGATCATCTCTTGGGGTGCGGTTACTTGAGACTTGCTTACAAGTCCAACCCTTAGCTACGAGCATTTGGCTCATAGTACTATTTTATTGATTTAGGATGGGTGGATTTCCACCAATGAAGATCTCACCATCTCCATATCGAGTAGTGATGATGATCTTTACTAGGTGATGATCAGTATCCTCACCATATGGTTTATTTAAAGAGCACACTGCTCACATATCTTAAAGAAATGTACGATCCCTCCGATGGAGACTGTTGGGACTTTTGGCTTGAGTTGATCAATACTATATGGGGGCAATCGGGCTGCCTCTAGGGTGATTCAGATGGCATGATTTAGTGGTAGCTTTCTTTTCTTCATCTCTGGAAGAAATGCTCTTCTTTACCACTGATGTTGATACTATTCGATGGAGTTATGTGTTGCTTGCATGGCTTTTCTCCCCTCCCTCCATCCCTTCCCCTAGGAGCTAGGACTTTCATTCTATTGTTGGGCAGGTTTGTGGGGTCATTTGTCCCCTTGTATTTGATTTGATCCCTAGATGGGTTTGTGGCCCTATGGGGACTTCTCTTGCTAACTAATGAAAGGATCTCTTTCGTTGGAAAAAAAATAAAATAAAGTTTCTCTGAAGTAGATGAATTTCTCTTTGGGAAGAGCTTTGGTGAAAATATATGCACTTTTCTCTAGCGTTGATGTGAATCGACTCCATCTCTCCATCTCTCCTTCAAGATTCCATACAAATAGTGAATAATCATCCTTTGCTTGCATGAATTCAAATCCAATAGCTTCTTAGTGAATCATTCACACCATGCTCTTGGTGCTTGTTTCAATCGATAAAGCACTTTCTCTAATTTGCATATAGAATCATGATACTTCGGATGCACATAGCTTTCTAGTTGTTGCATGTGAACTTCCTCATGGAATTTACCATTCATGAATGCATTCTTAACATCCATTTGATACAAACTCCAATTGTTCATAGCAACCCATGCAATCATGCTTCTCACCGTTCTCATTTTTACAATGAGTAAGTTTTTCATCATAATCCAATCCATATAGTTGTGCATATCCTTTTGCAACAAGATGTGCTTTATATCTATCCACCGAATCATCACTTTTGCACTTAACTTTCTACACCCATTTGCATCCAATAGCTTTATTATTTGGTGGAAATCTCACAAAATTGCATGTATCATTCTTCTTAAATGTGTTCATCTCATCATCCATTGCATTGCAACAATTATCATTTTGTGACACATGAAAAATCTTTGGCTCATCATGCTTGATTCTCTTTGTCATGTATGTATAATGAGTCTTCATAGATTTATTGTATAGACTTAATATTTCCATAGGATGTCTTGCTCTCATGGATCTTTTCAAAGTGTTTCTTCATCTAATCTTGAACATGTTTCTCTTCTCACATGTGTAGGAACATAGTTCTCCTTTTTAGTTTTCAACATCCTAGGTGTAACTATTCCATCTTCAATATCTGGCTCAAACATGTACTCTCTCATCTTTTGTTCCCCGTAATCCTTTCTCCTTGCATAATTTTTGGCATTTTTACTCCATGAAGTTTAAGGCGTAAAAAAATCATATGAACCATAATCTTGGATTCATTCATGATCATTATGTCTTCTATTTGTCTTTGGTGCATCATGAACATTACACATAGCATCATTCGAATCATTATCTATCACAACCATGTATTTGGGATGCATATCATGAGGCATTCTCATCAAATATATCATCTCTACTCATGATACATTATTTGATCATAGGGTTATAACATCTATATCATTTGTTCTCCTCTGAGTATCCAAAAAATACGAAATTCTAAGATTAAGGATCAAACTTATGTCTCGATTGACTACAAAAATGGGCATAACAAATACACCCAAACACTTATAAAGAGATCACATTTTGGTTTGTGATTTTGTAGTTTCCCATTAGGAGTAAATCCATGAACCATTACTATTGTTACTCTATTTATCACATGTACAATCATATGAAAAGGTGTGCCCACAATATATCTCGTATGTTCTATTCATTTATCATAGCTCCTGCAACTTCGTCAATCATATGATTCTTGCGTTCTCCAACACCATTTTTATGTGGTGTCTATCTATAAGAAAGTTGTATTTTAAATCCATGATCACTAAGGTATTGATCAAAATCTTTTGAAATATTCTCTCCCCCAGAATCTAATCGTAAACACTTAATGGAGATGGCAATTAACTTCTTGAATTTGAGAACGTATTCAAATACTTAACTTTGTGCTTCAAGAAGTATATCCATGTGTATTTTCTATATTTATTAATGAATATCAATAAGTAAAGTGAACCACCAATTGACTTGGTTCTAGCAAGATCAATTACATCACTATGTATCACTTCTATAGATCTTTTTCTATGCATTTCTCTCTTTGGGAATTTCGTCTGCTTACCTAATTCCCATGCTTCACAGATTCTCTCAAACTTTAGATGATCGAATCTTGGTATGCCACACGCTAATGTTTGATTCTCCATAGAATTCAATTTCCTAAGATTTATGTGGCCGATTCTTGTGCCATAATTTAGCTATATCAAATTGCAAATTGTTCTAGGTATACATATTCTCATAAAGAGATATCCCCATATCAGAAGTGAATAGTTTTTCCATCTTTTTTCTATGATGAAGCAATTTATCCCTTTTATCATATTTGAAGTCATGAATGAGAAAACCATTCTTATTAGAGATCACTTCCATATCTTGATCTCCATCTTGATCAAGTAAACTAAGGTCTTCGTGATACTAGGCACATGTAAAACGTAACTCAATTTATTCTCCATTCTTTTGTATAAGTGGTATATTTTTAATGTTGTTTATCAAGTGTAGACTATAATCAGCAATTGACACATATTATTTAGTCTTCAATGGTTCTTTAGACTCAAACCAATGTCCAATACATGTCATATGGTTAGTGCAACCTGAATCTATGTACCAATGTGCATCATTTCCAAGTTTAGACATGCTATTTAACACATGCTCCATTGCAAACTTATTGTCGTTTTCATAATATCTATATGAACTTTTTGCAGAGAACTTACCACGTGATGCATAGTGACCTCTACTTCCTCTTTGACCATTTTGCTTATGGTAGAAATCCTTTTCAAAATGGCCATATTGACTTTTTCAAACTTATTTTCTTTTTCATAATATCTATATGAACTTTTAGCTGAGAACTTACCACGTGATGCATAGTGACCTCTACTTCCTTTTTGACCATTTTGCTTATGGTAGAAATCCTTTTCAAAATGGCCATATTTCACACAATGATAGCGATTTCTAGGTGCTTGGATATACCTCTACCTCTTGAACTTGATCTACCTCTTCCTCTTTGCATATTCAAAGTATTTGAATTTTTAGATCGTTTATTTTTGAAAATACATGATCCCTTGAGTTTTCACTTCTTGATGCATTAAAGCAAAGCTTCACTTCCTCTGTCATACAAAGTGCAACTAGCTGATAAAAACCAAGCACAATGCCTCTCACTAAAGTGGAGGTATCTAGACTCTTGTATTGTGGTTCTAGATCATTTAGCATAACTAAAACAATATCATTATCTTCCACTTTGTTATTTATGCATGCTAGATCATCAATGATCTTTCTAATCTCTACCAGATATTTAGTAATAGATTATTCCTCTGCCATACACTATGTAGCTTCTACTTCAAATAAATTTTCCTAGCCTACATGAATATACCATAGATCCTGTGAATAATATCCGAGGCTTCCTTTGGTGTACTATCATTCATGATGTGTGGGATGAGGCTCTCACAAATGCATATGGATATCCAATGGAGAATTTTGTTCAATTTCTCTATCCAAGTCTTATGTTCTTTTTGTTGATATACAATTGGATTTTCTTGCAACTCAGGACATTCATCCTTGCCATTTACTAGTCCCCGAAGTCCTTTACCCACTAGAAAGCATTCCATCATAATAAGAACAAATGTGGTACTTATCCTTACTAAGCTTATCCCCACTACATTTGAGCAATATTATTAGCCATTCTTGCAAGTTGGGCACTTTTTCACACATGGTTGAATCTTGCTCCTTTCAAAAAACTTGAGACTTCTCCTTCCTTCAATGTTCAACATAAGAATAGAACACAAGCTATGATTTTTGTATTAATCACCCATTATCTATATGTCCCATAATACTCCTTTTATGCTCGACTCCAATCTTAGAATCCCTTTTCTCACACAACCATCCATAAGCCACACATATAAAATACTAATTACCTTTCTCTAATAGTGATGCACAAGATACGTCCACCCTCTATACATTCAAAAAATGGAAAATTACTTTCATTTCAACTATGCAAGATTTAAACATTAATTCTTCAAAGCTTAGGGTATTTAAGATTATTCAAAGATATAATTTAACTATCATGACTGCCAACCTGAAGCTAGAAATTCGTCTGTAGTGCTGTTCATTGCGAATCCTTGCATTAATTATGTGACAATCACATTGTCATCATGTTGGTCTAAAGCCCAATCTATGTTAAGTGCTAGCTTCAGTTATTAATTTGCCAAAGGAAGATCTTGATGCGGAAAATTCAACATAGAGATGATAATCAAAGTGTGTAGCTTAATGGCGGAAAAATTACTTCATGATAGCACATGCCAGAACCAAGAATCACTCCTATACACAGAGCAGCACTCGTAAACACTACTCGTAAAGATACAATGATGTATGAACGAACAAATTTCATCCACTTGATTAAGATAAAAAATTGACCATTCCGTGAGGAGATTGACTCTCCACTCCTTCTTCTAATAAGTTAAATGTGGGTGCACCTAAGCAGTCATTACACAGGACTAATATTTGTTAACGAAAGCACATTAATGGCTGAGTAGAGATACTTGCGAATGGAGAGTTGGAAGTACCTTACACTGTACTTAATCAAGGAAAAACAACAGAAATAGAGTTAGAGAACCCAAAAATGATTGAAGGTTAGCATCAGACAACCAAAAAATGATTGAAGGTTAGCATCAAAAGTGCTGAAAAAACAGTTATCAGATCAATAATATTAGAGCAATCCATTCAAGTATGAGTCTGATAGCCAATAATCCCAAATAAAGACAATTCCTTGCCTCCTTAATGAATCAATTAATCCACCTTGCAAATATCAGTAATGAAATCATATACAACAGGATTGAAGTACTCCATTCTTGGTAGCTACTGTAGTCTTCCAGCATTCATGCAAAATCACTGTAATAACAGACTCTGAGTAATCACATGCATTCATATCGATAGGTAGAGCTGGGCTAAGATTGGGTGCAATTCTGGCGCAGGGGATGACGGAAATGAAGTTCCGCCCTTCACGAGGGATATACGGAAACTCGAGTTTTCGTCCCTCATGAAGAAGACTACGGAGAACTTTGTTCGTTCTCACAAGAAATATGCTTTGACGGACTGTTTGTACACAACAAAGCAGATCTTCCGCGTCTTCATAGTCGAAGTAGAATGGGCACGCTTGTATATTCACAGTCCAAGAAGAAATGGCACACAGCATTCGAGCGTCTTGTGTATAATTGGCACACAGCATTCCGCGTCTTCACAGTCGAAGCATCGGCACACTTGTATATTCGAGCGTCTTGTGTACATTTCAAGTCATAGATTTTTTTTGCTACTGAACTCACAATCAGTGTGCGCCAAATAAAACATATGACTAATTACAATACTACTTACCTTGCATTGATAGTGATGTACAAGAGACCTCCACCGTCTATACATTCACAACATGGCAAATTACTTTCATTTCAACTATGCAAGATATAAGTAGACATACACACACGTTCATACACATATATGCATATGTACATATACACACATTAATGAAGATGTTCAGACATAATAGCACAATCCACTTCCATAAGCTCCTTAATCAATCAATCAGTTAATCCTCCTTGCAATTATCAGTAATGAAATCATGTACAACAGGGTTGAAGTACTCGTTTCTTGGTAGCTACTATAGTCTTTGAGCATTCATGCAAAACCACTGTAACAACAGACTCTGGAATCACATGCATACATATCGATAGGTAGAGCTGGGCGCCATGGTTAAAGAGGATCAAAGACTGGGTGGAAATCAGCTGAAGGGGAGGACGAAAATCAAGTTCCGCCCATTGCGAGGGGTACACGGAAATTGTATATTTGGATACCTTGACAAAGCATTCGAGCGTCTTGTGTATAATTCAAGCAACTATTCGACATGTTCCTATTAAAAATCATAGAGTTTGCATGAATATTTTGCTACTGAACTCACAAATCACTGTGCGTCAAGTAAAACATGTGAACCTTAACTCGCTCTCCGACCAAAGTGACTAGAGATTTGAAAGCCTCTTTTACAAGCTCGCTACATGAAGAAATGAATTTATTTACAAGCTTGTTCCATGTAGAAGTTTTTTCCACGACAAGAATCCTCCTAATAAAAAAGTTTACAAGGTCGGTTAGGATATTTATTTTTCTACCAAACATAAAAGGAGTATGCGCATCTTGAACATGTTCATAATGGGACCAAAACTTATTACCAACTCTAAAATCATTATGATGTCCAAGTGGGCAATCAATATGACAAACCGACTGGACAATAAAACCCATAAGCAACTTGGTCGCCTCCATATTGATAAAAAAATTTCCCAACCCTGAAAGGAATTAATTGGAAGAAATGGTAGCATGTTGCAAGACATCTTAAGAATAAAGCAACCACCAGAATTCTTTCAAGACCTCAATAGGAAGTGGTGTTTGAATTGTCCCTGGATACAATGCAGAAGTTTGAGCTCAAGGATCTCTCGAACCCTTTGGTAGAATTCAAGAAAGGGACCCTCCTCTTGCAAATCCTCTAGAGGGGAATCTAGATCAATGTGAAGCTTCCAAAATTTGTTGAGCTACGCCATGGTGTAAAAGGTGCCAACGAGGGCATGAAGACCTCACACACCTATTCTTTTCATGCCAAAGAACTAACACATCTTTAATGTAATCGATTGATCGATTGGAAACAAGCCCTTCTCAGCAGAGGGGATTGGCTAGTCCTTTGTGTAAAGAGTATGTGCACAGAAGAAAAATGAAAAGCACAGTGTACTCACAAAATGAAAGAGTGTGAGAGACCAAAAATTGGGTAAACTCACATGGATTTGAAAGGCTTCTAACCAAGAACAAAAGAGGGGATAGGAATGGAATTGAGGTAGAAGAACAACACCCCATCTACAACTCCATTTTGGAGTGGATGAATGCTTTAGAGGTCCACCAAGCACTAGATCAAAACTAGAGGTAAAGCCTTCATGAAAATATCCACCAGTTTCTCTTGAGAGATGCATTGCTCTAGAATAATCTCTTGTGCTAGGAGGCTCTCACAAATGACATGATACTAGATCTTGATGTGCTTTGTTCGATCATGGAAGAGTGGATTCTTGGCAAGGACCAAGGCCAAATGGTTCTTAGTGTATATGCATATTGGAATAACCTGTACAAATATCAATGTGAGATAATAATCATCAAAGCTAGATCAGCTCACATGCTACAAAGCTAGATGCTCAATACTTGGTCATGGTGGATGAAAAAGCAAATGTAGGCTGCTTCTTACTTGCCCAAGAGATAGGTCCTAAGACAAACAAGAATATGCATGTGAAGTAGTCCTTTGGAAATGAGGTTCAGCAACCCAATCCAAATTCGAATATCTTGCGATTTTGATGTCCCTCTCTACCAAAGACCATGATATCGGGTGAGGGCAAGATATCAAAGTAGTCTATGAGCACCATTCCAATTTGTTTGATGAGGAAGATGTGCAAATTGACTGAGTATACCAATTGCATTGACAATATGTGGTCTCGTGTTGAATAGGTAAAGTAAGGAGTCCACATGTTATACATTATGTAATATTTTGAACAATGCATTGTTGGAGTGTTAATTTATTAATGTATTTATGTGTTTTGGTGTTTTTGATATAGAAGCTGAAGGTTCATTGTTGGAGATAGAGGTCTGCGGAAGCACGCGAACAACACAAGGAAGAAGAAGAAGCTTGGAGCACAAACACACAATACTGAATGTATTACTAGAGAATGTGCAAAGATAAGTAGCCCATTAGGGCAATAGGCGTATATAAAAGCCGGGGGAAAAAAACCTCCTAAAGAGGGAAAAAAGTGCCCCAGCGGTCCTAGAGTGTTCACACACATCACTACCTAAATATATCAACAAATCCCCCCTGGGAGTGATGCAGTGAACAAGGAGCTGGCACCCATGTATAAGGAAGTGCCAAGCTATGTGGAAATCACTCCACAAAAGGAAGTAAGCCCAAAGCTTTGCGGAAAGCTTCAAACTTCTCCCTAGGCAGAGCCTTCGTGAAAAGGTCTGCAATGTTCTCCTGCGTGGGCACATATGCCAAGCTGATCTCCCCAGTAGAGAACCTCTCCCTGACATAGTGATAATGCACCTCAATGTGCTTAGTGCGAGCATGGAACACAGGGTTCCTCGCAACTGCCAATGCGCTCTGACTGTCAGTGAAGATGGTGGTGGCAGAAGACTGACCAACACCCAAATCAGCCATAAGGTGTCTGAGCCACACACACTCAACAGTCGCTGTGAAAGCTGCCCTATACTCAGCCTCACAACTGGAAGTGGCCACAGTAGGCTGCTTCTTGCTCAACCAAGATATACATGAGGTACCAAGCATGAAGCAAAAACCACTGGTGGACACACGAGTGTCATAGCAACCAACCCAATCTAAGTCATAAAAAGCATGCAAATCTGGCAGTAGTGATCCCCCCTTGGGATAAAACAACCCAAGTAGCCTAGTACCACTCAAGTAGCGAAAGATGCGCTTAACCGCTTTCCAATGCGTGACTCCTGGGCAATGCATAAACTTGCTCATCTGTGAGACAACAAACTGAATATCTAGCAGAATAATGCATAAGTAAATCAAGCATCCAACAGCCTGCTGATAGAGAACAGCATCAAATGCATCTCCAGCATCATGAAGACTCAATCGTAAACCTGTCTCCATAGGAGTGGCAATAGGCTTACAGTCTTCAAGGCCAAAACGCTGCAATAATGTGTCAATATATTTCGTTTGACACAAAGCCATTCCACCATCAACGTGCATAAACTGAATGCCCAAATAGTGATGCAAATGCCCCAAATCAGACATCTCAAATGAGGCATGCAAATCAGCCTTAAAATCAGCAATATGTGTCTCAATAGGACCAGTGAGCAGCATGTCATCAACATAGACAACAATGATCAGAAGCACATCATTAGCACGTTTAACATATAAGGTGCTTTCAGTTGGACTGTTCTCAAAACCATGTTCAATCAGATAGGCATGTATCTTCTCATACCAAGCACGTGGTGCTTGCTTTAAACCATATAATGCCTTCTTTAACCTGCAAACCTGGTTTTCATGCCCTTTCTGCACAAAGCCACGGGGCTGAAAAACATACACTTCTTCATGCAAGTCACCATTCATAAATGTTGTTTTAATGTCCAACTGATGTACATTCCAACCATGATGGGCTGCAAGTGCATAAATGCTCTGAACAGTAGTCATACGGCATGTAGGTGCAAAGGTCTCATCAAAATCAATGCCTCTTTCTTGTGCATAACCCTTTGCAACAAGCCTAGCCTTATACCTGTCAACTGTACCATCAGGTTTACACTTCAGCTTGTATACCCACTTAGTGCCAATGGCCTTCTTGCCAGGAGGCAAGTCACATAAAGACCATGTACCATTCTTCATTATAGCATCATATTCAGATTGCATAGCAGCCATCCAATTTTCTGAATTTTGTGCTTCATCAAAAGAAACAGGCTCATTCTCATCACAGAGACTAGATGCAGCCATAGCATAGCAATCTGATGCAAAGGAGGCACTATGAGAGCCTGAACGAGTACGATATGACAAAGGTGCATCTAATTTGCTGTCACGCAAAGTCTGCACCAGCCATTTTGGCATAGTTTTTGTTTGCTCAATATCAGCTCTCTCATGAACAAGTGCATCATGTAAATCTGCATCAGAAATGGAATGATCTGCATCATTATATGAAACCTGCAAAGGCTAAGAAGTTGCCTCATTAGGACCAGCACTAGCCTGTCCACCTGTAAAAAGAGGCATCAAAGTATCATACATGTCTTTGGAGCTAACAGATGTCTCCTTAGTACATGAAAGCAATGGCTGAATAGCATCTTCCACAAAGACAACATCACGGCTAACTAGAATGCGTTTAGTCTGTGGATGATACAGACAATAGCCTTTACTTTCAGAACTGTACCCAACAAAAATACATTTTACTGCCTTATCATCCAATTTTCTGCGATGTTGTTCAGGCACTAATGCATATGCCAAACAACCAAAAACATGCAGATAAGCAACAGATGGCTTGTGGTCATGCCAAGCCTCATATGGAGTGATAGACTGCAACGCTTTAGTGGGACCCCTGTTCAGTACATATGCTGCACACATGACAGCCTCAAGCCAGAAACTATGTGGTAAAGCCTGACTTTTGACCATGCACCTCGCCATTTCCATGAGTGACTTGTTCTTTCGTTCAGCAACTCCATTCTGTTGAGGTGTATACAACACTGTACATTGGTGTTTTATCCCACGTTCAGCCAGAAATGCATTAAAATCTGAAGACATATATTCCCCCCCTCGATCAGAACGGAGGGTGCCCATTTTACATGCTGACAGATTTTCAGCCAAAACCAAAAATTGTTTGAAGCACATGAACACTTCGGACTTTGCTTTGAGTGGATATACCCATGCATGCCTGGAAAAATCATCAATGAAAGTCACGAAGTAAAGGTAATTTCCAAAAGAGGGTGTCTGCATAGGACCACAGACATCACTATGTACAAGCTGCAATTTCTGCGTAGCCCGAACTGAACCATCTTTTGGAAAGGAAGAACGCTGCATTTTACCCAAAATACAGCCTTCACAAACATGTTTTCCAGGAGCCTCAAGTTTGGGCAAAGAGGACACCATTTCAGATTTCTACAGGCGTACCAAACTAGCAAAATTCAGATGACCAAAGCGTGCATGCCAAAGCTTTGCATCTGACATAGCCTGAGAATCATGAATTGCACATGCCAAATCATTCACAGATCTTTCATAGTCTATGAGCTTATACAGCCCACGACATAAGATGCCCGAAGCAATAATCATATCACCATTTGAGAGATCATGGATTGTACACCTGTCATCAACGAATTTCACAACCAAGCCAATCTTGGCTAATGCAGAAACTGATAACAGGTTCTTTTTGATCCCTGGCACAAATAAAGCATCTGACAAGGTGAAAGAACTACCATCAACAGTAGTCAGAAGTATCTTACCAACTCCCGTAACAGGATAAGAGGAGTTATTGGCGCATGTGACAGTATTCCCTGTAGGGGCAGGCTCGAGTGAAGAGAAGAAACTGCGCTGCGAGGTAATATATTTGGTCGCCCCACTGTCAAAGTACCAAACATCTGAGTCTACTGCAAACATGCATTGATCATGAGAAGATGGGTCAAAAATGGAGACAGTAGTAAACGCCCATTCTTCTTCCTGCACAAGATTTGCAGACTCTGTTTTTGGTGTAGAGGCCTCTGCAACAACCATTCCAGCCTCTTTCTTCTTTGCCTCTTTAGCAGCCAGTTTTGGACAGTTCTTTATAATATGATCATTTCCTTTACAATACTTGCAGAACAATTTCTGCTTTTCTGATTTCTTCTCATCTTTATCCTGGTTCTTCGATTGTGCAGCATTTGCAGATTTCTGCTTACTAGTAGAAGAGCTCCATTTTCCTTTGCCCTTTTGACTAGCCAAGAAAGCTTGATCTGCAACACACATAATGGACCTGTTCTGCCTGGACTGATCTTCCTGCAACAGAACAGAGACTAATTCCTCAAATGACAACGCATTCGGATTGCCTTTCATCATCAACCAAAGAGTAGAGGCAAAACTCTGATATGAATCAGGAAGACCATTCAGAACGGTCTGCACAAGTGAGCTATCTGGTATAACCTCATCAGCAAAAATCAATTGTTCCTTCAGGTCTTTGATCTTTGTAAGAAAGCTGTCCATAGAATCACCTTCATTCATGTGCTCACTCTCCAACTGTTTTCGGAGGTAAGCAACACGAGCCTCATTCCTAGCCTGGTACAAAGTGGTAAGTGTATCCCAAGCATCCTTTGCTGTTCTCCAAGAGCGAATGTGAGGAATAATGGCACGTTTGACAGACAAAGCTATCAATGCATGTGCCTGGGCATCTCTGCCATCCCAACAAATCTGCTCTGCAGTAGGTGCAACAGAAAGAGCAACACGAACAGGAATCTGCGGAGTATCATCTTTGAGACCATCTTCATCAGCTCCAGCACCTCCAGCACCTCCAGCACCTGTATTTGTAGTACCTGTAGTCGCAGGTGTAACATGACGTCTTTCAACACCCTGCACAATGTTCCACGGTCCTTTTGCAACCAGTACATGTCGCATCATATAAGCCCATAATGGGTAGTTGGTACCATCCAACTTATCCTCAATAGCCAACATACGGAATACATCACTGCTTTCAGCCATGGCCGGTGACTAAAATACCTTGATGCAGAAAATTGACTTTATCTCAAAAAGTTGAACGGAACTGCCCAAACGAGTTCTGCTAGACCTGTAGCAGACTTCGAGACGCTTAAACTGGCGAACAGAAACTGGTATATACCTTTGGCACAAAAGGACGAAATAGCCTGCACAAGCGCTGCAATAGTGCGTTTGAAGGCCGAAACGAGCTCAGATCGCGATTTCGGTACCACAAAGAAAAGCCGTTTTGATCTCGGAAACACCCTGAGTATGCTCACCAAATTTTGTGCAAATCTGAGACTGCAAACGGAGGAGTGTCGACGGCGCCCTAGAAGAAGCGACGACATGCTCTGATACCAATTGTTGGAGATAGACGTCTGCGGAAGCACGCGAACAACACAAGGAAGAAGAAGAAGCTTGGAGCACAAACACACAATTATGAATGTATTACTAGAGAATGTACAAAGATAAGTAGCCCATTAGGGCAATAGGCGTATATACAAGCCGGGGGAAAAAAACCTCCTAAAGAGGGAAAAAAGTGCCCCGACGGTCCTAGAGTGTTCACACACATCACTACCTAAATATATCAACATTCATGAGGGCTTGAAACCATGAAAGGGCGGACATCAATAATCCAACTTCAAGGCAGACATCAATAAATCCGATTTATAATTTAGTTTGTAAATAAATCCGTGTAGAAGGTTCTATTGTTAGAAATAGTTAGAAAAATAGTGGTTAGAATAAGGGTCATTGTAGACTGCAATTTCTGATATTAAAAGCAAAGGCTTTCTACGAAAGTCACTCTGTGGACTGTCGAAACAGAGTGCATGGGGGGAGATTGCACCCAATACTGCGTCCGGTCTTGTCTCTTGGCGTCTCTATTTTTTTGTCTATTTTCTGCATTCATAACCAACATGCACTCTGTGGACTGTCGAAACAGAGTGCATGGGGGGAGATTGCACCCAATACTGCGTCCGGTCTTGTCTCTTGGCGTCTCTATTTTTTTGTCTATTTTCTGCATTCATAACCTTTGTGTGTGTGTGAGCAAGATCTCGATAACAGTAGTATCACAGCCTTGCACCCATCACTACAGAGGGAATCTGTTTCTGTTGGTTTTGGCGAATTAATCTCTGTTTCGCGATCTGATTTGGATTCCGATTCCAGTTCTTGTTTCCGTTTCTGTTTCCGTTTCCGTTGTCGTTGCCATTTCCGGTTTCAGTTTCCGTTTCTAGTTTCTGTTTCTATTCCAATTCGAGAACCAGAACCTACATTTACACCTATGTTTACTCATTCGGCTTACTCCAAGGCGTCGACTAAGGCATAGAACTTAGGCATAACTTAAGGCATAACTAAGGCATTACTTTGGCAACTTTGGCACCCAAGGCTCCCTTGGCTACCGTTGGCTATGCGCGAACCAATTTTTATTTATGAGTGGCAATAAGGAGTTTTACATTCACCAAGGTGGGAGGATTTGAACCCACAACCTCACCCACACAAGGGAAGTGTTTTACGACTACATTTTCTCTTTGTGTTGTCACTCTAATTCTCTTTTGTTATATTTAACACAACACATCTCTTTCTTATTTGTTCAATTCCCAAGAACAACCATTCCATTTACATTTTAATTCAAAAAAAATCAAAAATTGTTTTTACATATTTAGCAAGAGGGTTTTGTCTCTACATCCTCATGGACCCTATAAACAACATGGAGGATTTCGGCGAATCACCTATACCCAAGGTAACACTCGAGCAAAAACTAGAGCTCTTGCGGCACAAACTACGAGGCACTCAAAACGAGACTTGACAATGTGACAAAATACACAAAAAGATGCAAAATGATGAAGAAAACCTTACGAGGGTGGTCAAAGCTATTATCTCTGCCCCGTCGGATGGCACACATTCCAAGATTGTCGTTAAGAACTACCAGTTTTTATGGTTTGATGGCCGTAAGGATGGCCCTTTAATCCTTTCATGGCTTTCAGAGTTTGATGATTTTTATGCTGATGAAACCTATGTTGAAAGTGAAAAAGTCAAATTTGCCACTAACTATTTAGTAGGAAAAGCTCAACTCTGGTGGAATGTCTTGTGGCACAGTACGAAGCATCCAACAACATGGAAGGCTTTCCAAGATAAAGTGAAGGATTCTTTTCTTCCTCCTCAATATCATTTACATGTTCGACGTGCATGGACGACTCTTACATGGAAGAAGGCTGATATGATTACTACCTACCCGGAGCGGTTTTGGCAAAAATTACTATTGGTTTGAATGCTTGAAGATGTAACAGAGGATAGCTTGCAGCGGAAATACAAATATGGTTTGGAGATGGGAATCCAAGCTAAGCTTCACACCCTACATCCTACAACCTGCAATGATGCTATATCTTTAGCCTATGATGTAGAGAAAGAATTCCAGTCCATAACGAAGTCACTCGATCTACAATAACCATGTCAACAACCACTTTTTGTTAAACCAAATCTTCCCATGAAATGTAATTTTAATGCCCCATCTTACCCTAGTTTTTCTCGTCCACCGCAATCTAATTACTCAACTACATTTGTTGCTTCATCTCTCCAACCTACCAACCAACTACCCTACAAACTTCATTGACAAATTCTCAACAGAAGCGACCACGAATCACTTGCTGGAATTGTGGCAAACCTGGACATACAAAAATGAAGTGCCAATTGCGACCTCTTAACATGAAACAAGCTGAAGATCAATTACATAACATGGAGGCCCATAATGAAGAAATTTCTCCTCTTTGGAAAGAGGAATCATTGGAGAAGGACTTAAGTACCTTGGCTAACGATATCTCTCTTCATTCTCTACTTTGCATGCAAGGTAGGTAGTCCACATGCTTTCATTTCACATTTATTAGTACAAGAACTTAAATTAAAAACATTTCCTTCTATGTATAAAGTGAAAGCTGCATTTCAAGGTAATCATTATAATGTAACATGAGAAGTGCAAGATGTTACGATTAGCATAGGCCCATATGTTGATTCATGAACATTTTTAATTGCACCTTCGCAATCTTACGATGCTATAATAGGTATGCCTTTTTGTCATCATTATAACCCATGCATTGACTACCACACGCATACATTTAACTTTGAATTTAAAGGTCAAATCATTACTTTGTCTGCACGGCATGATTTCCAGACATTTCCATTGATTAGTCATACTCAAATGAAACATACATTTAGGAAAGGATTCAATTCATGCGTTGTTTTTGTCAATGTCATGAATGACTATACTCATACACTTCCTCATGCACATAAACCTTTCATGACTACTTATAAGGATTGTTTTATGTCTGAGTATCCCTATGAACTACCACCATCTCGAGGATCCTTTGACCATAGCATAGACTAAGTCCCTACTAGTTCTCCTCCTCACAAAGCACCTTATAGACATGGCCCACTACACCAAAAGGAAATAGAAAACCAAGTAAAAGACCTACTACAGAAAGGACTTATAAGGCCTAGTTCTTCCCCATTTGGAGCACCAATTCTTTTAGTAGAGAAGAAGAATAAAACTTATCAAATGTGCATTGATTATAGAGCCCTAAACAAGATCACAATAAAGAATAGATACCCTATTCCTCCAAAGATAAATTACGAGGAGCTCCTGTCTCTAGTAAAATTGATCTAAAATCGAGTTACCATCAAATTCGTATGATGCAAAGTGATATTTTTAAGACTGCATTTAGGACTCAAATGGGCCATTGATCTTTTAGATAAATTACGAGGAGCTCCTGTCTCTAGTAAAATTGATCTAAAATCGAGTTACCATCAAATTCGTATGATGCAAAGTGCTATTTTTAAGACTGCATTTAGGACTCAAATGGGCCATTATGAATTTATGGTAATGCCCTTTGGACTTACTAATGCCCCTGCTACATTTGCACGAATGATGAATAACATTTTTCTTGATTACTAAGCTTTTGTTCTTGTATTTTTTGATGATATACTTGTTTACAGTAAGAATGATAGTGAGCATGAGAAGCATCTTAAAACAATTTTTCATTTACTACGAGAGAACACACTTTACGCTAATCGTGAAAAGAGTTACTTCTTTCAAGGTAAGCTAGAATATCTAGGACATATTATTTCAAGTGAAGGTGTGCATGTGGATCCAAAAAAGATTAAAGTTATAGTAGAATGGCCTACACCACAATTTGTCAATGATGTTCATTCTTTTCTTGGGTTTGCTAGTTTTTATAGGAAGTTTGTTCAAAATTTTTCTTATTTAGCATTGCCCCTTACCTTGTTATTGAAAAAGAAAATAAAATTTTGCATGGGGACTTACCCAACAAAAATCCTTTGAAAAACTCAAACATGCAATTTCACATGCACCTATTTTACAATTACTTGATTTTTCACAACCCTTTCATGTTGTTACTGATGCTAGTGGTTCAAGGATAGGTGCTGTTTTAATGCAAAATGATCATCCCATTGCATTTGAGAGTAGGAAGCTTAAGCCCTTAGAAAAGAATTATAGTACATATGATAAAGAATTGTTAGGAGTTATGCATGCTTTGTGGATTTGGAAACACTATCTTATGGGCTCTGATGTCTTAATCGAAACTGATCAATTGGCTATTAAGCATTTATTAAATCAGCCCTTAGTCTCTGATTGCCATCTTAAATGGGCATCATTCATTCAAAATTTCCAACCCATGGTCCAATATCAGCCTGATAAAGCTAATGTTGTAGCTGATGCTCTTAACCGATTTCCTTCACATTCCATTGTTTTGATAATATTTCTGCTATCCAAATACATTCTTTTCAAGAAATGGTTTCCACTTATGCATCTGATTTGTATTTCTCATGTGCATGGCATGACTTCAACAATCGTGCATTTTTATCTAATGAACATTATACATTTCATAATGGTTTTCTTTATTTTCAACATACATTATGCATAACCCAAGCTTTTAAAGATTTTGTCATCATGAAAGAAATGCATGAACCATCTTACATGAGTCATAGAGGCATATAAAGCACCGTTTTTGCCTGCAAAGATTTCTTCTTTTGGCCACACATGGAAAAAGATATTGCACATTATGTTTCTCAATGCATTGTATGTCAGTGTATAAAATGTCCTCATGGTAAACCATTTGAATTATTAATGCCACTTCCCATTCCGAACGAACCATGGGAACAGATTTCTATCGATTTTATCATAGGTCTTCCCATCACTTCATCACATAATGATATGATTTGGACAATCGTTGATAGGTTAAGTAAATATGCATATTTCATTTCATGCAGGAAAACTTTGTCTGCACCTCAAGCTGCAAAATTATTCATTAAACGCATTTTCCCACATCATGGATTTCCTAAAGTAATGTTATCTGATCATGATGTTAGATTTTGTAATCATTTTTGGGTTGCCTTATTTCAACATTTTGGTTCTAAAATAGATTTTAGCTCTACATTTCATCTCGAAAGTAATGGAAAAGGTGAGGCTACAAATAGTACTATTCTTGACTTATTACGTTGTTATTCATTGGATAGTCCAACTAACGGGGATGAAAAGTTGCCATTGCTTCAATTTTCTTACAATAACACCACACACACCACTACTAGTCGTGTACCTTTTGAAATTGTTTATGGTGAAAAACTTCCTACTCCCATGTCACTCACCCAAAATGACATTCTGATGGTTGATTCTATTGCTCAAGATCACATTTCTATACTTCACGATGTTCACGAGCACATTAGGAAAAGTCAAGAGCGATACATACATAATATCAATACAAAACGATTAGCCAATGAATTCAAGGAAAATGATCTTGTACAGTTGCGTATCATTAAAAGACGTCTCAAAAATATTTTGCAGCATCCTAAAATTAAACTTGCACCACGCTATTATGGACCGTTTTGCATTATAGAAAAAGTTAATGATAATTCATTTAGACTAGATATACCATCGCATTGGAATATACATAACTCTTTTCATATTAGTTTACTTGAACCATTTAGAGGAACTTTACCACTCACTCCACTACTTGATGATCTTCCTTTGATTGAAGAACAATTTGAAATCTTGGTTCCTAAGAAAATAATTGATCATGATCTACATGCAGAGGTACTCAATACCATCGATATTTAGTTAAGTACAAAACTCACTCTATTGAAGAATGTCAATGGATACATAAAACACAATTAGCACCTCATTATGACCACTTAATTTCTGCATATCATACACAAACACATTAATGTACTTCCTCCATGAATATTTCCATGCATGTTTTTTGTAACATGGAACATGATTATTTTCATTTAGTGATGGAACATGTGACTCGCCATCCATGTTTATTTTATTTTATCAATTGAGGTCAGTTGCTTTTTCAACTGAGGGAATATGTTGAACAATGCATTGTTGGAGTGTTAATTTATTAATGTATTAATGTGTTTTGGTGTTTTTGATATAGAAGATGAAGGTTCGTGGGGGCGTGAAAGCATGAAAGGGTGGACATCAATAATCCGACTTTAGAGCGGACATCAATGAATCTAATTTATAATTTAGTTTGTAAATAAATCCACATACAAGGTTCTATTGCTAGAAATAGTTAGAAAAATAGTGGTTAGAATAAGGGTCATTGTAGACCGAAATTTTTGATATTAAAAGCAAAGGCTTTCTATGAAAGTCACCAACTTTTACTTTCACACATGCTTTTCGAAGCCGCTCTGATGTAACCTTTTTGACGTAATAAATTCCTATAAATACATGCACTCTGTGGACTGTCGAAATAGAGTGCATGGGGGGAGATTGCACCCAATACTGCGTTCGGTCTTGTCTCTTGGCGTCTCTATTTTTTCCGTGTGTTTTTTGCATTTGTAACCTCTCTGTGCATGTGAGCAAGATCCTGATAACACAACACGTTGCTGATAATCAGGCATATCCACTAGTGAAGTTGAGTGCTTGAGTGTGAGGTTGATGTGTCGATCAAGTGGTGTAGATATTGAGCAACACTCATCCATGTTATACCTTAAAAGAAGATGAGAGCAACACTTCTTCTAGGAGAGGAATATACCTTCTTTTTTCTTCCGAAACTTCTATGCTTGAGAAGTAGTGAAGTGGAGCAAGGTCTATCATGGAGTACTCATCAACATGAAGCTATGGGATGATAAATTGGATTCATTTGTCATCTAGACATATCAAAATCAAGTCATCTACATAGATGATGATGATTGCAACTAAGGAATATTTCTTACATATATATAAGTTAGCATCGACAATGATCCTTTGAAATTCTTTAGCTTTTAAGAACTTGTGAATGTTTTTATACTAGGCCATGGGAGCTTGCTTGAGTCCAAAAAGTGCTTTGACAAGCTTTTATACATCATCTTCCTTGTGTTTCAGCTTCAAACCTTCAGGTTTTTTGACATATACTTCTTCTTGACGTCGACTTGGTAGGTAGGCCATTTGAAGTGTGCATTAAGTGCAAAAATGACTCTTATAGTGGTAGATGATGTAGTACGGGCAAAGGTTTCTTCATAATCAATGCCATGGTTTTTCTTATAACCCTTAGGTATGAGACTTACTTTGCACTTATCCAAGGTACCATATGATTTGTACTTAAATTTGTATAGCCAATTAACTCCAATAGGTTAATGATTAATAGGTTTTGGAATAAGTATCCAAGTATTGTTCTTCTCAATTGCATCCATTTTTGTCTGCATAGCTTCTTTCCCCTCCGAATGAACTTGAGCTTCTTTGAAATTGGAAGGCTCTAGATATATCTAAATTTGGTGCATAAGTGCATAATTTACATAGTGAGTTTATTCAAGTTGTTGCTTCCCGATGAGCCTTTGAGATCCCCTAATAACTTTGAGATCTTC
Organism: Ceratopteris richardii; assembly: GCA_020310875.1. Lineage (NCBI taxonomy): Eukaryota > Viridiplantae > Streptophyta > Polypodiopsida > Polypodiales > Pteridaceae > Ceratopteris > Ceratopteris richardii. The sequence continues at coordinate 16,383,795 of CM035429.1, forward strand.
TGCCCACTATCCACTATCATAGAACGAGGTTGGCATCCAAAACATGTAAGGGAGTATGCTCTCTTTTTTTTTTTCTCTCTCTCTCTCTCTCATTGTCTTGTTTTATAGAGTTGTTACTCTCCCATTGGTCGTGTGCTCTAAGTCCATTAGAGCGAGAGAGTTTGAACCTCCCTTACCCTCATACTCTCCTACCGTTCTCTTTCAATAGACCTCTCTCAGACTCCCCTTCCATTCACCAAGCTCTCTCCCCTTACATTCACCAAGCTCCCTACGTGCAATGCTCAAGATTTGGATGAAGCCAAAGTATAGATGTTGTTGCACGAAATGGTCTCAAGATTTGGATGAAGCCAAAGTATAGATGTTGTTGCAACAAAAGATTATGGAAGAGAATGCCAACTGAAGCTAGAAATTCGTTTATATTGCTGTTCATTGTGAATCCTTGAATTAAGCATGTCACGGATCACATTATCGTCATGCTACTCTAAAGCCCAATCCATGTGAAGTGCTAGGTTGAGTTATTAACTTGCCAATCAAAGATCTCTATTTCTATGATGCGGCGAATTCACCATAGAGATGATAATCAAAGTGTGTATTTTAATGGAGGAAATTACTTCATGATAGTACATACCAAAACCAAGAATCAATCCTACACACAGTGCTTAGAGCAGCACTCGTAAACACCACTCGTAAACATACAATGATATATGAACGAAAAAAAATCATCCACTTCATTAAGGTCACAAATTGACTATTCCGTGAGGAGATTGACCCTCCAGTCCTTCTAGTAAGCAGTCATTACACAGGAACAATAACAACTCATACTCGATCTATGTATGAATGTGCTCAAAAAATTATTTATTTAAAAGAAAATACAGACAATTATCGATGCATACTGCAAGACAATGACCGAGCCAAAGTTTAAACACTTACAGATCCTTATCATTTGTTCCTATTTATAAACTATCAAAGTAATGCAATGTAAGTAACATATCCTCCACAAGCAAATATGCTACTAAAATCAAACCAGGCAAAAGTTGAACCATGTAATTTGGAATATGTTTAAAATGATAAATTTCGTGACATAGACAACGCATAATATAGAGGCATGCAACCATACTAAATCAAGAGGGAATATCCTCATTCCTCAGTACTATCAGAAAACTTGACTCGAATAACCACAATATCATCATAATCGATTGAAGTTTACCAACAGGTTTATACCACCCTCATTCCAATCACTATATATGGAAGGACATACTTGCCCACCAACTTTAGACCATTCCAATTTAGCCGACAAGGGCCAAGATTGGTCGAAGCTATTGTTGCAAGAAACCAAGTTACAAATGACTAATAGGGAACAACAGGTTCATCTTCAAAGCAATAACAAAACCTTAATCAAGGAAAGACAACAGAAATAGAGTTAGAGAACCCAAAAATCATTGAAGTTTAGCATTAGATAACCAAATCGTTTACTTGTTAACCTTTTTGAAATCAAAATATACTATTTAAATGAGAACAATGGAGTTCCTTGGTCTTCTTAAAAAGGTATTACAAAAGTTAATACAAGGATAAGTAGAGTTTCCACACCAGATTAATTTCAGAACATTCATGCTTTTCGAGCTGTTTTTACTTTTGTGGGTAATAGAGCAGCATAATGTTCCCACTTGCAACTTCATTCCAGAAACATGCTGAAAAAACAGTTCTCAGATGAATAATATTAGAACAATCCATTCAAGTATGAGTCTGATAGCCAATAATCCTAAATAAACACAATTCCTTGCCTCCTTAATCAATCAGTTAATCCTCCTTGCAAATATAAGTAATGAAATCATATAAAACAGTGTTGCAGTACTCCTTTCCTGGTAGCAACTGTAGTCTTCCAGCATTCATGCAAAACCACTGTAATAACAGACTCTGAGTAATCACAAATATTAGAGCAATCCATTCAAGTCTGAGTCTGATAGCCAATAATCCCAAATAAAGACAATTCATTGCCTCCTTAATCAATCAGTAACAATCCTCCTTGCCTCCTTAATCAATCAGTTAGTCCTCCTTTCTTGGTAGCTACTGTAGTCTTCCAGCATTCATTCAAAACCACTGTAGTAACAGATTCTGAGTAATCACATGCATTCATATCGATCGGTAGAGCTGGGCGCCGTGAATCAGAGACTGGGTGTAATTCGGCCGAAGGGGATGACGAAAATCAAGTTCCGCCCATCGCGAGGGGTACACGGAAACTCGAGTTTTCGTTCCTCGTGAAGAAGACTACGGAGAACTTTGTCCGTTCTCACAAGAAATATGCTTTGACGGACTGTTTCAAACACAGCTAAGAAGATTTTCCGCGTCTTCACAGTCGAAGAAGAATGGGCACACTTGTATATTCACAGTCCAAGAAGAATTGGTACACAGCATTCGAGCGTCTTGTGTGTACATTCGAGCGTCTTGTGTACAGTTCAAGTAAGTATGCGACACGTTCCTATTAGAAGTCATACATTTTCCATGAATATTTGGCTACTCGACTCACAAATCAGCCATGCTTTCCTATGATTCATTGGAAACCAGCCCTGTCCAAGGGAGGGGATTGGCTAGTCCTATGTGTAAAGAGTGCATGTGTGGAAGAAAAATAAAAAGAAGAGTTTAGTCATAAAACGAATTAAGAGTGTGAGAGACCAAGAAATGGGTAAACTCACATGGATACAAGTGAGCTTGCGAAGAGCATGGAGTAGTCTCTTCAAGCTTATAACAAGGTATAAAATGGGGGAGAGGCTCTCTCTATATAGAGTTGGAGGGGGCTCTCCAAATTACATCATAGGATAACTCCCCTTGAAGGAGAACTAATGCACTGGTAGAATAAAATGGCAAGGTACCCAAATACAATGAGATATAATACAAAATGGAATGAAATGAAAATGGAGTGTCACCTTAATACAAAATGGAGATTCATTCATGTGGATACAAATGGAATTGAGGTAGAAGAACTCATGTTCTCAACACCTTCTGTATAGCTCCATTTTGGAGTGGACGAATGCTCCAAAGGTCCACCAAGTGGTAGATCAAAAATCGAAGTAAAGCCTTTGTGAACATGTCCTCCAAGTTTTCCTTAGAGGTGCACTGCTCTAGAATAATCTCCTATGCTAGGAGCTTCTCGCAAATAAAATGGTATTGGATCTTGATGTGCTTCCTCCGACAATGAAACACTGTATTCTTTGTGATGGCCAAGGATTATTGGATATCAGTGCGTATGCATGTCGCACTAACTTGTAAAATATAAATGTCAGATAATAATCATCAATGTTAGATACCCTCACATACTACAAAGCCAAATGCTCAATACTTGGCCATAGTGGATGACAAAGCAGGTGTAGGCTTGTTCTTACTTACCCAAGATATAGGTCCTAATACAAGCAAGAATATCTATCTAGATGTAGTCCTTCGGGAATCGAGATCACCAACCCAATGTGAATCTCAATATCTCGCGAGTTCCATATTCCATCTCTACAAAAGACCATGATGTTAGTTGAGGGCAAGATATCGAAGTAGTCTTTGAGTAGCATTCCTTTGTCTCACAAGGATTATGTGCAAATTGACTAAGTATACCAACTACATAGGCAATAGTTGGTCTCATGTGGATTACGTAAAGTAAAGAGCCAACAAGTTGCCAAGGATCAAAGACTGGGTGGAATTCGGCCGAAGGGGATGGCGAGGGGTACACGGAAACTCGAGGTTTCGTCCCTCATGAAGAAGAATACGGAGAACCTTGTCAGTCCATCAAAGCATATTTCATGCTTTGCTTTGATGGACTGCTTGTACACAGCAACGAAGATTTTCTGCATCTTCGTAGTCGAGGAAGAATTGGCGCTTCATAGTCGAGGAAGAATTGGCGCACTTGTACATTCGGATACCTCGTCAAAACATTGGAGTGTCTTGTGTACAATTGAAGTAAGTATGCGACATGTTCCTATTAGAAGTCATAGATTTTGCATGAATATTTTGGTGCTCAATTCACAAATCAGTGTGCGCCAAACAAAACATAATGAACCTTAAATGGCTCCCCGACCAAAGTGAGAAGAGATTTGGAAGCCTCTTTTACAAGCTCGTTAAATGTAAAAATGAATTTATTTATTTTCTTGTTTTATATAGAGTTTTTTTTTTAGTATAAAGGAAGCTCGGCCTTAGCCTACTCTCCCAGATTTGAATTAATTAAAAAAGGGTACAAGAGAAGGGGACTAGTGCCCATGGGATCCCCTGAATCCCATAGAGCGGGGTAGCTTTTGCAGAGTTTAGATGGCATTACACAAAAGGTAAACCCACATGGGCTCTGCTTGTTGTTGATCAAAAGGAGCAAATGATGATGCCTAAAAAGGGGGGGAATTTCTTACAATTAGCGATCCTTTTGCCACGGAGGAATAGTGATTTCAAAAACGATCACTTCTTTAGGGGAATCACCAAGGAAATGAGCACATCTTTCCTGCCAAATCTCTTCCCACTGATTGCATACTAGAGAGTCGTGAAGCAACCAATCGCTACTCCAACAGAGCTTTGCTTCCAACTGATATGTTTCTGAAGTCTAATTTTCTTTCCGAGCCTTCATGGACGACCTTGCAAAGCCTACATGAAGTTATAGAGGAGGTTTATAAACCTCGCATCCCCATCGTGCGGAGCCCACTTGGTTTTCAGCTTATTGTTGACATATTGTAGCTCTTTGTGATGTCTGAAAGGGGGGGGGGCATTTCTTATAGTTAGCAATTCTTTTGCCGAGAATGAATAGGGACTTCTTGATTGACCACTCCTTAGGGGTATTGCCAAATTTTTGAGCACATCTTTCCCGCCAAATCTTCCAAAGGATCTCTCCCCTTATCGCATGCCTACATGAAGTTATAGAGGCGGTTTATAAACCTCGCATCTCCATCGTGCGGAGCCCACTTGGTTTTCAGCTTATTGTTGACATATTGTAGCTCTTTGTGATGTCTGAAAGGGGGGGGGGGGGGGGTTTCTTATAGTTAGCAATTCTTTTGCCGAGAATGAATAGGGACTTCTTGATTGACCACTCCTTAGGGGTATTGCCAAATTTGTGAGCACATCTTTCCCACCAAATCTTCCAAAGGATCTCTCCACAACGCCACAGAGCAACCGATCGCTTCACCAATAAGGGCTTGCTTCCAATTGATTTGTTCTTCTAGTCCCAGAGAATGACCAAGGACCCTCCATAACCAAAGGGACTTAGGGCAAGCAAAGAACAAGTGGCCAATATCCTCTTTACTACGGCAACATCGCTTGCACCAAGGCGGAACACCACAGATCTTGTTAGCTTTTGCATTGGTCCATATACCACAGTGTAAAATTTTCCATAGGAGGACCGACATTTTGTTTTCAATGAGAGGGTGCCAGATAGACATAAATTTCATATCCCAACAAAATCGAGTCCAGTTGAGACACCATTTCTTGTTGAGACTAATGTGAATGTCATTGCGAGCTTTGAGATATGGAAACTTGGAGAGGTGATTACCATTATACCATTTAAGGCCCATTAGGTCCGGAGCGTCTTGTCCCATAAGTAGTGAGATTCTAGAGTTGTCCCAAGCATGGCGTCTAGTCCATAAAACATTCCATTCCTCATACGTGACCTCAGCACTAGGGTCAAGGTCCTCGAAGTCCACCCATCTATTCATGTCTTGTTTGCAGAGGTGCTTCCAATGTTTGAATCCCTTATTCCATAGTCTCTTGGCACTTAAGACATTCCAAGGCTCCACGTCTCTCATGCCTTTGTTCGGGAACCAAATTGAGTCATTTTGTCTTATACTAGCAGCCCAGTTCCAGTCATCACTGATTCTGATGTGAGATTTGAATCTGTTTCAACTCAACCACAAGGATCTTACCAGGATCGATCCTTTGGGTGAGACTGGAATTGGAGAGAATAAGAGGGTGAGGATGTCGAGGTTTTTCCATCCAGGGTAGCCCACCAAAGAAATCGCGTTCGTGTTTCTAAAAATTAATGTGGCCCAAGAGGAATCTCTGTTGCACCAGGCCTTAATCATCCACTTTGCCGCAAGTTTATTGGCCATGCTACCAATGTCCATAATACTTAGACCTCCACTCTCCTTTCGTCTTGTGCATATGGACCATTTGATTTTAGGCACTCCCCTCCTATTATGGTCCCTAGTCTAGAGAAAGTTCCTACAAGTGCTTTCCAATTTGGCTAATTCTTGATCCTTCAGTCTCCAACAAGAGAGAAAATATATGATTGAGGATATGAAGAACGTGTTGATCACCATGGCCCGGCCACCAAGATTTATTTGCAAATCCCTCCAATAGTTAAGTTTATTATTAGGTCTAGCGAGGACCCAAGCCCACCTTTGTTCCAGAGTAACACCGAATCCCATTGGGATACCAAGAATGCAAATGACCTGACCCGTTTGAATGTTTTGGCATCCCTGCACAATGAGGAGATTGGGTTGATTCCCTTTGATAGCCCTGAACGTAGTCTTGGAATGCTTAATCCTTGACCCAGAGGCCTCACAAAAAGTGTCAAGGCACCACCAAAAGGTTTCCAGGCTGGTATCCTCATTGTGAACAAAGGCATTTGTGTCGTCCGCAAATAGTCTCAATATGGTCATTTGCCCAGAGTTATGTGGCAAAGTGATGACTCTTATGCGACCAAGCTCCATCTATCGCTCCACAAGTCGACTAAGTCCTTTTGTGGCGATGGCGAAGAGCAGCGGGGCCAACGCGCAACCTTGCCTGATGGATTGTTTTATTTGGATTGTCTTTGAAATTTGCCGGTTGACATTGACTTTGGTCGAAGCATTACCAAGGAGAGTGGAGATTAACTTGAGGAATCTCTGACTACACCTGAGGTCTTTCACCCGAGGAATCTTTGACTTTCACCCGAGGTCTTCCATATAGAGTTTTTTTGCACGACACGAATCCTCCTAATAAAAAATTCTACAAGGTCGGTTAGGATATTTATTTTTCCACCAAAAATAAATATCCTAACCGAATTTTTTGAAGATGTTCATAATGAGACCAAAACTTATAACCAACTCTAAAATTATTATGATGACCGAGTGAGCAATCAATATGACAACCGATTTGACAATCAATCTCATAAGCAAGTTGGTTGCCGCTTACTGGTCAAGAAAATCCCAACCTCAAAGGAATCAATTGGAAAAATGGTAACATGCTGCCAGACATCTCGAGAATAAAGCAACCACTAGAATTCTTTCAAGTCCTCAATAGGAAGCACTGCTTGAATTGATCTTGGATACAATGCATTCTAAAGCTCAAGGACCTTTGGAACCCTTTGGTGGAATGCAAGAAAGGGACCCTCCTCCATCAAATCCTCTAGAGGAGGACCTGGACCAACGTGAAAGCTTTCAAAGTTTATAGAGCTAGGCCATGGTGTAAAAGGTGCCATTGAGGGCACGAATACCTCATACACCTAATCTTTTCATGCCTAAGAACTACCTTCCTCTAAAGGAGACTCAAAACACATGTTCAACTTAATCAGTTGATCAACTGGAAACAAGCCCTGATCGGTAGAGGGGATTGACTAGTCCTCTATGTAAAGAGTACACGCATGGAAGCAAAATAAAAAGAAGAGTACTCACAAAATGAAAGTGTGTGAGAGACCAAGAAACGTGTAAACTTACATAGATTAGAAATGAGCTTGTGAAGAGCAAGGAGTAGGCTCTTCAAGCTTCTAACCAAGTAAAAAATGGGAGAGAGGCCCTCCTTATATAGAGTTGGAGGGGCCTCTCCAAAGTACATCATATGTGGGATAATTCCCCTTGAAGGAGAATGAATGCACTGATAGAAGCAAATGGGAAGGTACCCAAATACAATGAGATATAATACAAAATGGAATGCAATGAAAATGGAGTGTCTCCTAGATACAAATCAGAGACGCACTAATGTGGACACAAATGGAATTGAGGTAGAAGAAATCAGTTTTCCAACACTCTACCCACTAGAATGCAATCAAGAGTGAGGTCCTCTTGAAAATTTGGAGGGAGTGCTACTCTATAATCTTTGAAAGACCCACATCAAGAACGGTCTATTGATTCTTGCTTGAACTTTCTAGTCACAAGAATGAGAAACACCAAGAGCTCTCTCCTTCTTTTCTCACGTAGTTTCTTGTTTGATAATATATTTGAAGTTGGTTTTTTATTAAAAAAAAAAACCATAGGAAAGTTATTCAAGTGTGTGTAGCACAAAAATTGAAAAATTTTCCTATAGGGTTGGGGGCATGGGTTCAACCCCTACTGTGGACATCTCCTGCCCATTGCTGGGTGGTGATCTCTAGCCTTTGGGCCGCTTTCAAATGTTGGCTTGTGGGCACTCTCATAATGTGCCTGACCTTCACATTCTTGTATCATGCCTTTTGGGCTAGTTCAAGCAAGTCTCCTTCTTGTGCCTTAGGGTTGTCCCATCCTAAGCTGATCTACCCTAATGAGCCTTCATGCTTTATAATCTTGGTCGTGCCATGTGTCTAACACCTAATTTGTGGGAGATAGGGGGTCCCATGGGTACTACGATTAATTTCATATGTTCTTTCAATCCATTCAAGCATATCTTGAGAGACTAGGATATATACCAAACTTGATTTAAAATAATAATAAAACAAATCCCTTAAGCTAGTCAATATGTTTAGAATGAGAGCCGAGTCGATAACGAATTATGCTCAATGTATTCTCAATAAACATGCCCCTATAAAATATCTCTAAATAAATATCACAAAATTTCTTTTCAAAAATCTTAAGAATTTTAAAGCTCACACAGTAGTAGGAGGATTTTCTAGGTGTAGAGAGAAGTCATTTTCTAGGTACAAAGAGAAGTCATTACTAGGGATTAATACTTCTAGAAAATACATTGAAACTACAACTTAGTAGGCTAGTGTGGCAAGGGAAAGACCTGCATCCATTACCACCCTTTTCAAGTTATATGGAAGTATTAAAAGTAACCGGAAAATATCTTCACGTCTCCCATTACCATTGACACTTTCATATAGCATATACAAATACTTTCATATAGCATTTAAAGGTGATAACGAAAGAAGGATCTTGTCCTACCACAAAACTCTATTGAGTTTTAGCTAAGATGTAATTTCCCAAGTAGGCTAGACTATAGAATCAAGAGATTTAAGAATGCCCCCTATTTGGACATGTGATGATATTTGTAATTACTCAAAAAGGTATGAATCCCCACTACGGATATGATAGGGTATTTTGATGCAAGGTAGTGGTGGCTTCTATGCTTCAATAGGGTGAGGGGAAACATGAAAAGTGGAGAGAATACTAACTATAAAAGGGTTCGTAGAGCTGGAGCAATAGATTGGATACGACAGGCTCTTAGATAGCACTAAGCTTTTCTTGGTGTATCGCCAATAGGGGCAAGAGGTAGTGTAGACCTTATGAAGGAAAAGAAGTCTCTATATGATGAGAAGATAGAGGTAAAAGGTTTTGATATTAAGTCACTCCTTTATTTGAAAATGTTGATGAACGAATTCAGATGCTCTCTAGGTTCTTTATCACAAAAGGGTGTTGTGGCTACTTTCTTTGAAAAATTGTCCTCATATGTAGGTGGATGATCTATTCCTAGTAGTTATGAGAAGCTAATTTTGGTAGAATCTATAGCATTAGATATCTATAGCTATTATCCTTCATTTTGGTGCTCAAGAAGGCCATATTTTAATTCTTATCTAAGTTAAACAATAAAGAAGCAAGGTCATATATATTTTGCAAAAAGTATTTTCTTCAAAATAGAAGGAAAATACAAAAATGAAAAATGGAAGCATTTACTTGAGCAAGTAGTGGAGGCCAAAAGAGAATCAAACAAAAGAGAATCAATCCAGCAACTGAACCGGACATAAAGCGTGGCTGCTCAAAGGTGTGGAGTAGTTATGGACAAGAGCTCACGAAGTCATCATGAGAGCTCGTGATCACTTGGCTACAAAAGAGGCAAGGGAGAATGCTCAAGTGCAAAGGAAGAAGGCACTGAAGTCCCCTTGTAGGTAGTTCATTTGGTTTCAATCATTTCATTTTCTACGGTGTCATAGAGTATGTATAGTTGCTTACCAGTTTTGGGTAGCCTGATTGCGAGCATCATATCTCTTAGTGTATGTATCCATTTGTAGAGTTTAAATATTCCTTGGAAACCTTATTTCATATGCCTCCTCTATCTAAAAGAGATTTATCAAATTTTTCATGGTCTATGAGTTATTAACATTTTAGTGGTCCAATTTTTAGACTAATTGAGTGGACAAGAAGCCTCTTTTGAGACAAAGAGCTGCCAAACCAAAAGTACTTGAAATTGAGAATTTCATAGCTCATTCGAAAGCCATTAATGTCTAGTTTGAGTGACCAAATCCTCAACTTCATTTTGTTTTTCAAGTGATACCAGTTTTCATTCCACGCTTTAGCTATAGGTAAAAGTCTTGATCTTGAGAAGGTCTTCTACACTTTCCACTATGCGTATGAGAGAAATTCTCCAACAGTTGGTATCAGAGCTCAACAATAGAGCATTGGAGCTTGAAAAGGAAAATCATTGGAACTGAAGTGAAGCAAAGGTGAAGCTACAAATCAAGGGGGAGATTTGTAAAGTCAAGAAATAGCACCACAATGTATTTGAGGTAAACTTCAAACTTGGAAGATTTCAATGGCTGATTTAGGACAAGTTGAGAAGTTAGATAAAGATAATTTTCAGTCTTTGAGGTATAGAAGGACAAATTACCTTAAAGGTAAAGGTTTATGGAGTCTAGTACTGGAGATGATCCACAACTAGTAGACCTTCAAGATCCCAACATTACTCTAGCACAAAGGAGACAATTTGCTGAGTGGAAAGATAGGAATCGAAGGGTGATGTTCCTCATTTCACAAGTTATTTCTAACATTATGATTGGTCATGTGCAAAGCCTAGAGACAACCAAGGAAGTTTGGGAAGCATTGGAGAAGGTGTATGCTAACTCAACAAGGTCTCGGAAGATGCACTTCAAGAACGAGCTCAACAACATGAAGAAAAGCTCAAACCAAAGCATTAGTGAGTATACATTGAAGATCAAGGAGCTTTGAGATCAGCTAGCATTAGTTGGATGCAAGGTAGAAGAGGAAGACACCATTCAAATAGTCCTCAGGCCCGAGGAGTGAAGAGAAGTGGAAGCCCCTCATTAAAAACATTCTTTATAGAGACCCTCTACCAACATTCGATGAGATTATACCAAATCGTGTGGATGAAGAGGCTGATCAACAAGGAGAAGGCAACAAAGGTAAGGATAGTCATTGCCAAATGTTATATCAAAGTCAAGGAAGAGGAAGGAACTCAAAAGGAGGATCGAGAGGAAGAGGAAAAAGCTGCAACAACACAAATTCCAGCCAAAACAACTCCGAGGACAACAAGGAAAACTCAAATGACAACACATATGGAAGAGCTTGAGGAAGAAATAGAGGAAAAGGTCGAGGTTCATCCAATCCTCATAAAGGTATAACATGTTATCATTGTCGTAAAATACGACATTATGTAAATGATTGTTGGAAAAAGAATGGAAGGCTGAATGGAGGCGGGTATGATGGAGAAGGAGAATATTTCTCCAAAGAATTTTTAGATTTTCTTTATGAAAATGGCATCAAGCGAGAATTTACATAGAGATACACACCTCAGCAAAATGGAATTGCTGAAAGGAAAAATAGGCATATCACAAAAGTTGCAAGATGCATGCTCAACGAGATGAAGGTTCCTCTAAACTATTGGGTTGAAGCAGTGCACAATAGTTGGAGTGCATCATTTAACTCCCGAGTAGATTTATTTCGGTAAGAAACCTGACCTTATACATCTCAAAGTTTTTGGATGTGTGTGTTTTGTTCACATTCCTCAAGAACTAAGGACAAAGATGAAGCCAAATTTAGAAAAATGTATTTTCATTGGATATTCATTGGAGCAAAAAGGATATAGGTGCTACAATCTGGTGACAAACGAGCTAAGAGTCTCACAAGATGTATTTAATGAGGCAACACCATGGTTTGGCGACAAAGGGAAAGAGAAGATTCTTGAAGAAGATTATGAAGATGATGGAGGTGCTATCTAAGAAGAATTTCAACAAACAAGCACTCAAATGTCAAGTCCATAAGCTTCTACATCACATGGAGAAAGCTCAACATGGAAGAGGAGACTAAGGAGTCATTTCTCATCACCAACATCAGGCTATCCAAAACTAGTGATTCAAATGCAAGTGAAGAAGAGTATGAAGAGGTGATTACACCAAAGGAAGAGTTGAATGGGTTGAAGAAGCACTATTCGAAAGGAAATGAAAGGAGGCCTTCAAGACCAACGTATCCAATTCAAAGGTTGGGCTATGATAGTTTTATTGCAAAGCATTTTGCATATATGACATAGGTGGTCAATGACAAAGAAGCGGATGCTTATGAAGAAGCATGTACACAAAAAGAATGGCAGCAAGCTATGCAAGAAGAGATAAAAGCTCTCAAGGACAATCACACATGGGAGCTAGTTCCAAAGGGTGAAGTTATGAAGATTCTTCCAAATAAATGGGTGTTTAAAATAAAGATAAATGTTGATGGTTCTCTAACTAGGCATAAAGCTAGAAAAGTAGCAAAAGGATTCAAGCAGACTCATGGTATCGACTATGAAGAGACTTTCAGCCCAGTTGCAAAGATGGAAACAATTAGAACCTTGATTCAATGATTGTAGCAAGGACATGGCCATTGTACCAACTTGACATAAAAAATGCTTTTCTCAATGGTGAACTTCAAGAAGAGGTATACATGAGTCAACCGATTGGATTTGGAGATAAAAAGCATCCAGATTTTTTTTTGTGGATTGAAGAAAGCTTTGTTTGCCTCATCATAACAAGAAGTAATGTTGCAGGAAGACAAGAGATAAAAAGAAAACTCAGTAAGGAGTTTAACTTTTCAGATCTTGCTGAGCTGAAAATTTTTTTAGGCATTGAGGTAGTCACTGGGAAAGATGGCATCTACTTGATGCAAAGAAAGTACTTGTTGGATGTTCTTTTTAGATTTGGAATGAGTGAATGCAAACCACTCACTCAACCTATGGACACAAATGTCAAGCTAATCTCAAATGATGGAGAAAAGTTACATGATGTAACTACGTACAAACGTATTATAGGTTCATTGATCTATGGTATGATCACAAGACCACATTTGTATTATATCATTGAAGTTCTTTCTCAATTTATGCAAACTCCAACAAGTGAACATTTAAATTCAGTCAAAGAAGTGCTAAGAGATGTGAAGGACACAATCAATCATGCCTTGTTCTATAGATATGATGAAGAATTGCACGTGAAGGGCTTTAGTGATGCCGATTGGGCTGGTTTGAAGGAAGACAAAAGATCCACTTCAGATTACGTATTCATGATAGGTAGCAAAACTATCACATGGAGCTCGAAGAACCAAACTACTGTTGCACTATCATCTACAGAAGCTGAATATAGAGGATTAGCCTTTGCAACTTGTGAAGCTAATGTGGATTAAGAAGCTCTAATTCAAGAATGAAATCAATTTGCAGTATATGGCCAAAGGTGCAAGCTCACATGTGAGCTTGAGGGGGAGTGTTAAAAAATAAAGAAGCAAGGTCTTATATATATGTTGCAAAAAGCATTTTCTTCAAAATAGAAGGAAAATAAAAAAATGAAAAATGAAAGAATTTACTTCAGCAAGTAGTGGAGGCCAAAAGAAAATCAAACAAAAGAGAATCAATCCAGAAACTGAACCGAACATGAAGAGTCACTACTCAAAGTTGTGGAGGAGTTATGGAGAAGAGCTCACGAAGTCATAATGAGAGCTCATGGTCACTTGGCTACAAAAGAGGCAAGGGAGGACACTCAGGTATAGAGGAAGAAGGTGCTGAAGCCCCCACGTACATAGTTCATTTTGTTTCAGTAATTTCATTTTCTACAGTCTCATAGACTATGTTGAGATACTCACCATTTCTAGGTAGCCTGATTGCGAGTCATATCTCTCAATGCATCTATCCATTTTTACAGTTTTTCTTGCAGAGCTTATCTTGTGTACTCCTTTGTCTGATTTTTTTTTCTTTTGTCAAATTCATCATGCTCTTTGAGTTTTTTTAGTGAAGTCCACTTTTCAGCCTTACTGAGTGGACACACAACGTGTTTTGAGGCAACGAGTTTCCAAACCAAAGCCACTCAAAGTTGAGTGTTTGATAGCTTACTTGGAAGCTATTGGTGTCTAGTTGCCTCAAGTTCATTGTATTCTTCAATTGATACCAATTTCATTCTAAGGTTCAGTTGTAGGTAAAAGTATTGATCCTGAGAAGGTCTTCTACACTTTCTACTATGCATAGGAGAGGAGTTCTCCAAGAATTTAGAGCCTGTGCTAGGTTTAGTGATACAGAACAATGAGAATCTACATCCTTATGGAAGAAATCAAATAATTCAATCTAAGCGGAAGCTACAGAAGATATTAGTACCAAATTACAAAATATCTAAAGAAAGATGATGTATTTCAAAAGATATCTACTAGAAAGTTAATTTTTTTATACCAATTGTTCACTACATTGCTTTTTCATTTGCGTATCCATCTTTTTTGTGACTCAAGAGTTGGTAATAGACCATTCCTGCACCATACACTATGTAACTTCTACTTCAAATAAATTTCCCTAGCCTACGTGGTTATACCATAGATCTTGTGAATAATATGTGAGCCTCCCTTTTGTGTAGTAGCTTTCATGATGTGTGGGATGAGGCTCTCATACATGCATATGGATATCCAATGGAGAACTTTCCCCAATTTGTCTTTCCAAGTCTCATATTCTTTTTTTTGATCGATATTTGGATTTTCTTGCAATTGAGGACATTCATCCTCTCCATTTACTAGTCCCCGTTGAAGTCCTTTACCCATTAGAAAGCATTCACCCTCTCTTTTACTAGGCCCCGTTGAGGTCCTTTACCCCGTCGAAGTCCTTTACCCATTACTAGTCCCTGTCGAAGTCTCATATTCTTTTTGTTGATCTATATTTGGATTTTCTTGCAATTGAGGACATTCATCCTCTCCATTTACTTTAAAACTCTTGAAAACCTTATAGAGAGACAATCTGCAACCTGCATTCAACTTTTTACAAAACCATAACCATTGTGAATAAATTGTTTGTGCACTACTTGTGCACCTTTTTCACGGCCACTTATGCACCACCTATAAACCAATTTGCACTTTTTCACCACCTATAAACCAATTTGTACTTTTTCACCACCTATGCATCGCTTGCAATGACATCACTTTGATCTTTGACCAATTTTGTAGTCAACCACTTTGACTTTGATCATTTTGATTTTGACCATTTTGACTTTGACAAGCTTGACTTTGTTCAATTTGAATTTGATGGGCTCAACAAAAGCTTTCCATCCTATAAGAACAAATGTGGTAATTATCCTTGGTTGATTCCTTCTCCTTTCGAACAACTTAAGACTTCTCCTTCCTTCAATGTTCAACATAAGAATAGAGCACAAGCTATGATCTTTGTATTAATCAACCATCATCTATGTGTCCCATAATACTCCTTTGATGCTAACTTCAAGTCTTAGAATCCCGTTTCTCACACAACCATCCATGTCTTCAGAAAAACAATACTAACTACCTTCCGCTCATAGTGAGGCACAAGAAACCTCCACCATTTAAACATTCACAAGATGGCACATTACACTAATTTTAGCTATGCAATATAATACTAGATATAAACACACATTCATACATATATGTGCATATGTACATATACACACATTAATGAACATGTACAAACATAATGGCACAATCCAATTCCTTGAGCTCCTAAAGTAACATCAAGAAAACTTGTTTTTATAAAGACCACCTTGTAATTAACAAAATTACTACAGTCGATGGGGTTCTTTAGATTTCGTTCCCATTATGCATGATTTTCAGCTTTGGTTAACTCAGTATAAGAAGGAATGTTTAACTGGGTAAAGGTATTCACTCGAATTGATTTTGATTCACACCCCTTACAGTACAATAGATCATTAAACAAGTAAGGTTGACTATTTTGAGTAGTAACTACCCATCCAAGTTACGACAAGATAAAGGACCGAGGGTTGTCAATTCAATGCTATTTCATTGAAGACATATATTACTATTCCCTTTACTTGATTAATATATAGAACTTGGCTAGTCCATATATTGCATAAATTTAATTGATTTCTTAGTAACTCTACGATACATAATGAAATCGCTCCTACAATGCTCATTTAATTTATAGGGTGCAAGTATGCCGAAATGGATAATGATTTTTATTGAATAGACTTTCAATGTATCACACGTATTAAAAATCTATTCATCAAACACTAGATATTTTTATTGCATCAACATTTAATGTAGGTACTATAGTGAGGGAAATACATATTTAGATCTCCATTTTCTGAGAGGAGTTCCTAACCCCCTAAAAAAAAACTAAGAAAGGAATGATTTCCCAAACGAAAGCTATAGTGTCGTATCTAAGAAATAACCTCCCTAACTCTAATTAAGTAGGGAAATAGCTTAAATATTTTAACTTTTAGCTTAAAAAAAATAGCTGATAGGATCAAGGCTTGTGAAAAGCAAGCAATGGCCATAAGATAAGTAAGAATAGGTGCGGTAAATTAGTTTACAAATAAAATTCCTTCATATAAGATCTTGTAAACTTCATACTTTAAGCTTGCTTTTATGCAGATTAGGGTCGTTGGCACTCGTGGTCCGGATCGGCATATTGATCCTAATCTTGAGGAGATTTTGGCTCATTGCACATGGTGGCTCTTTCTCTCGGAGGCCTGACAATTGTCCCCCCCTTCTATGGGATCTTAGGGAGTGGCAATTACATGATCCTTACACCCCTTGAGGAGCCCCACTATTCCCTTCTTTCAATATACTACACGATTGGGAAAGAGGATCATTCAGACGCATCACCCTACCATCTCCACTGTTATTAAGGCCTAGTGGTTGCATTGTCTTTCGGAGGAGTTCCTCTCATTTGTTTGGAAGTGCATTTGAGGTAGCGAGAAGCCTCCTTGGGCTATTCATTTTTAGTGGTTTGTTTCCCATTGGGGCATTGCTATCGATGCTTGGTTGAGTTATGGGGTTGGCCTTTGGATTGCACTGGCCTTCTCTATCACACTAAGTCATAGAATCACTATCTTTGGGACTTCGAATTGGCCTAGTAGATCTAGCTATGAATCTTGAGGTTTATGACTTTGAGGGAGGGTCATTAGATCATCTCTTTGGGTGCGGTTGCTTGAGGCTCACTTATATTTCTGGCCCTCAGTGATGAGCATTTGGTCGATAGTACTATTTTATTGATTTAGGATGGATCGAATCCCACAAGTCATGATCTCAGCATCTCCACATCAAGTAGTGATGATGGTCCTTACTAGGAGATGATCATTATCCTCACATATGGTTTATAATTTGGAGAGCATGGTGCTAGCATATCTTAAAGCAATGTACGATCCCTTCGATCAAGACTATTGGGACTTTTGGCTTGAGTTGATTGATACTTTATATGGGCAATTCAGCTACCTCTAGGATGATTCAAATGGCATGATTCAGTGGTAGCTTTCTTTTCCTCATATCAAGAAGAAATGCCTCTTCTTTACCACTCATGTTGATACTATTTGATGGAGTTATTTGCTACTTGCATGGCTTTTTTCCCCTCCCTCCATCCCTTCCCCTAGGAGCTAAGACTTTCATTCTATTGTTGGGCAGGTGCGTGGGGTCATTTGTCCCCTTGTATTTGATTCTATGATCCCTAGATGGGTTTGTAGCCCTATGGGCACTTCTCTTGTTAACTAATGAAAGGATCTCTTTTGTTCAAAAAATAAATAAAATAAAGCTTCTTTGAAGTAGATGAATTTCTCTTTGGGAAGAGCTTTGGTGAACATTTCTGCCACTTTTCTCTAGCGTTGATGTGAATCAACTCCATATCTCCTTCGATGAGCTTCTCATAAACAAAGTGATAGTGAACATCGATATGCTTCCATCTTGCATGATAGAGTGGATTCTTTGATAGCATAATTCTTCTCACATTGTCACAATAGATCATTACCTTTTGTTCGATGTAGACTCCCATATCTTCAACTAGGTACTTAATTCAACGTTGCTTCATAAAAAATTTGAGTAATGCCTCTACATTCAGCTTGAGTACTTGATAAGGCAACAATTAGCTGCTTCTTGCTACCCCTTGAAATGGTTGCACAATGCACTTCCAAGTGAGAACACAAATCCACTAGTTGATCTTTGATCCATGACATTTCTTAATGAATTTGCATCTTTGTATGCATATATACATGGTTGAATGTTTCTCTCATAAAACAAGCTAACATTTCATGTTGCTTTTACATATCTCAATATGTGTCTCACTGCACCCAATACATAGTATATGTATAAATTGACTCACAAAGCCAAAGTCAAAGCTCAAATCTAGTCTTGTTTTCATTACATTAATCAAAATTCCATCATCCACAAGTTTGGTATTAGCATCAAGTGGCATATTAATATGTCTATAGGACACTTATGCCAAATCTCTCAAGCATTTCGAGCATATAGTTTCATTGCAACATCCAAATTCCCTCTTGCATTGAAATTATTAAAATATTTCAAATCTCCCAAATCTGACATTAAAAAAATCAGATTTTAATTGTTTTTTCAAATCATCAATCCTCTTCATAATTGCCAACAATTATCATATCATTGATATATATCACTAGTAGAATTGTTTAACTTTCATGATTCGATACAAATAGTGAATAATTAGATTTTGATTGCATAAATTCAAAGTCGAATAGATTTTTAGTGAATCATTCACACCATGCTCTTGGTGCTTGTTTCAATCCATAAAGCACGATATTCAATTTGCATACAAAATCAGGATACTTTGGATGCACATAGCCTTCTAGTTGTTGCATATAAACTTCCTCATGGAATTTACCATTCATGAATGCATTCTTAACAGCCACTTGATACAAACTCCAATTGTTTGTAGCAACCCATGCAATCATGCTTCTTAGTGTTCTCACTTTTACAACTAGAGTAATTGTTTCATCATAATCCAATCCATATAATTGTGCATATCCTTCTGCAACAAGATGTGCTTTATATCTATCCACTGAACCATCACTTTTGCACTTCACTTTCTACACCCATTCCACTTACTTTACTATTTGTTGGGAACCTCACTAAATTCCAAGTACCATTCTTCTTAAATGTGTTCATCTCATCATCCATTGTGTTGCACCAATTATCATTTGTGACACCATGAAAACTCTTTGGATCATCATGCTTGATTCTTTGTCATGTATGTATAATGAATCTTCATAGATTTACTGTATAGATTCAATATTTTGATAGGATGTCTTGCTCTTGTGGATCTTCTCAAAGTGTTTCTTCATCTAAACTTGAACATGTTTCTCTTCTCACATGTGTAGGAACATATTTCTCCTTTTTACTTCAACATCCCAAGTGCAACTATTCCATCTTCAATATTTGGCTCAAACATGTACTCTCTAATCTTTTCTTTCCCTTTATCCTTTCTCCTTGCATAATTTTTGGCATTTTTACTCCATGAAGTTTAAGGTGTGAAAAATGCATATGAACCATAATCTTGGATTTTCTCATGATCATTAGGTCTTCTTCCTGGTGCATCATGAACATTATGCGTAGCATCATTCGAATCATTATCTATCACAGCCATGTATTTGGGATGCATACCATGAGGCATTAGCATCAAATATATCATCTCTACTCATGATATATTATTTGATCACAGGTTCATAGCATCTATATCATTTGTTCTCCTCTGAATATCCAACAAATATGAACTTTTAAGATTAAGGATCAAACTTATGTGTCAATTGACTAGGGAACTAGGCATAACAAATACACCCAAACACTTATAAAGAGCTCACATTTTGGTTTGTGCTTCCGTAATGTCCCATAAGAAGTAAAACCATGAACCGTTACTATTGGTACTCTATTTATCACATGTACAACCATATCATGAAAAGTTTGTACCCACAATATATTTGGTATGTTCTTTTCATTTATGATAGCTCTTGCAACTTCTTCAATCATATGATTCTTGCATTCTCCAACACCATTTTTATGTGGTGTGTATCTATAAAAAAATTATATTTTAATTCCATGATCACTAAGGTATTGATCAAATTCTTTTGAAATATTCTCTCCTCTTGAACCTAACCATAAAACTTAATGGGGATTGCAAATCACTTCTCTACCATGCTTTTAAATTTGAGAATGCATTCAAATACTTGACTTTTGTGCTTCAAGAAGTATATCCATGTGTATTTTCTATAGTCATTAATGAATATCAAGACATAAAGTGAACCACCAATTGACTTGGTTCTAGCAAGACCAATTACATCACTATAAGTGAACCACAAATCGACTTGGTTCTAGCAAGACCAATTACATCACTATGTATTAGTTCTATAGATCATTTTCTATGCATTTCTCTCTTTGGGAATTTAATCTGCTTACCTAGTGCACTTCCTTTGCATATTCTCTCAAAATGTAGATGATCAAACCTTGGTATGCCACACACTAATGTTTGATTATCCATAGGATTCAATTTCCTCAAATTTATATGGATGATTCATGTGCCATACTTGAGCTATATCAAATCCAATATTGTTCTAGGTATACGTATTCTCATAAAGAGATATCCCCATATTAGGAGTGAATATTTTTCCCATCATCTTTCCATGATGATGTCGGAGAGATTCCTTTCTCTCCAATCAACAGAGGATGATTCATATTTCTTCGGTCTAGTGCTAATTCATTTGTGCATTGGCAACTCCTATGTGACTCCAGCGTATGCCATCTGAAGCATTTTTATCAAGTATTTTAACGTTCCAACATAGTTGATTATGTGTCCTTTACATAAGAACATGCTCCCAGAATATGGCAAATATTCTTTGCCATCTCATTCTTGGACCATAAGAAGAGCAAGGCATGCAATCGAAAGGAAAGTCGACGCATGAAAGAGGCGCTGTAGTCTGAGGAGAAGGGGAGAACGCTGCTTGGATGCGAATTTCAGAGTCTCAAAAGATTGTGAAGAAGAAAGAGATGATGCATTACAGGTGGAGTCGAAACGTTTAACACTGGCAATGTGCGATGAAGCAAGAATTCAGAAAGCTGGACGGAAGAAATTCAACGCGAAGGAAGTTATGAAGGGATTCAGTTCTTCTATGCAATGAATTGCTGCTAGATCAAGATTGTGTACTCCTAATATTTCTTTACACAACTCTTTGAGCTGTCTTTTGGCTTTACTGTATTGTTCGAATATGCTACTGTTTTAAAATAGAAAGCTCATGAATTCGTGTACTGATGTTTAATTTCAATTATTCTGCTGCTGCGCAATTCTTTTCCTCATGATCTGGCAAATTTCCCAATTGAAGTCTTGTTGTGTATCACACACAAGGAAGGGAGATCTCAAGCACGCTGCAGAGGAAGGAGAAGGAGTAACTTTGAAGCGGTGAATTGTAATCAGAGAGCTCATTAACTGAGGAGCAGCGCATGATCTAAAACCATCAAAAGTCTGACGATGCTGGGAAGGATTGTTATGATGGGCTGTGCATATACCTGTGTGCCAGCTCTGAAGACCTACGGAAGCTCCAATTTCTGATGCTGATTCTATATAAGGCGATGATATTTTTGAAAGAAAGGTGCATCTGCTCAGAGAGATAGACGGAAGAAGATTTTCATAAAGGACAGCGAAGAGGGAAAAACTAACGACCGAAACAGAGAAGGTTGAGTGCGCGGAGATGTCTAATTGATGTCTTGACCTGTGCTTGATGCATCAGGTTTACCCGTTATATTGGGACGATATCGCTAATCAATCAAACACAAAACTCCAAGGACCCTAACTCTGACAACTTCATGGGACGTATCTGATCTGCGGGAATATAGCCATGAAACATAAGTAACATCATCACGATGTTAACCTTCGTCTTCACCTCAGAATCAATCACCGGGGTCAGCGCTGTTGATTAGAGGATGGCGGTCAGCACTCCAACAATACTGTCAGAGGATGCTTTGAAATGAAGCAGATTCCGTGAACCACTCCAGCAATCATGGCTCGAGTTTATCTGCACGTGTTTCTAGATCACTGATTAATTCCTTTCTGCAGAAATGGTGAATCATTTTGGGGTTGTTTTTTCTTAATCTTTATTGGGTTAGCGGTTCTTTTGCGCTTGTGTGCTGACACAGGTTGTCGGTTGTGAAGCCATGAAAGTACATCGCTACTTTGAATCTACATAAAAGATTGAAAGATGATGTTTTTTGAACTGTCGCTGAAAAAGTAGCTTGGTCACATAGAATATGTTATAATAGATTTTACTTCGCACAATCCTATTACTTCCGGTTGTTTATCATCAAGGAAGAAGTTGGCGTAAAGAGATATTCTGAGGAGAGCAAATTATCGAAACCAAAAGAATTGATCAGATATAATGCAGCAAACGTGAAAGGAAAGAAGGAGTTGAGCACTTAACGCTGACAGATCTGCTGAAAATCTATTCTGTTATTTGCAAGTAATGTTACATTATTTGTAAGGAAAAACTGTGGATTTATTTAAAGTGATTGATTTAATACTTAGATTGTATTGCCAAACTGCGCTAAATCCAATGTTTAGTCTAGGACATAGACAGGGCGTTTTGTTTTCACTTCACATTTATTTGAGAATTTGGCTTTGCATCAAAATAATTACATACTATAGAACATACACGCGAATGAATAGAGAGCTAATTTATGTACATTATAATTGATCTGATCATTCTCCTTATTGCTGAGGTACTGTACTTCACTTGTGTCAACGGAACATTTAGAGTAGGTTTTCCATTGATGGGGATTTGTTGTATTGACACTAGAAACTTTGTTGACTTATGATTTCCATGACCGAAGTATACTCTGGTGAAATCTTCCTTGTGGGTTGATCGTATTACACAAAGTAATTTCAGTGTGTTTATTTATAATGATTATTTTATGAAACATATAATGCTATTTGTGATAGTTCATAACATTTGGATAAATTAGGTATAACTTTGCATGTCACTTGAAGGAAGAAAAACACATTTAATTAATCTTGAAGAGGTTGGCTGAATCTTTTGAAATGAAACTTTTGCATAAAATTTGTCGAAGTATGATTTAATTGCCAAACTTATGAAAGTAAAGCTACCCTATTTAAATGAGAATGCTGATTTGTCTTATTATTTTCTGAGTTTCCTTTGCTTCTTTGAGTTTCCTTTGTACCTGAGATTGCTCCAAGCACCCGGCGTGCGTCGTACTTCTGACGGTTGGCCTAATCCACCGACCGTCGCTTTCACGCCGACAACGAAGAAATTTTTTCCTTTTATTATATTTAAAGTCATGAATGAAAAAACCATTCTTATTAAAGATAACTTCCATATCTTGGGCTCCAACTTGATCAAGTGAACTAAAATCTATTCCCCATTGTTTTTTGTAAGTGGTATATTTTCAATGTTGTTTATCATGTAGACTATAATCACAAATTGCCACATATTCTTTAGTCTTTAAGGGTTCTTTAGACTCAAACCAATCTCCAATACATGTCATATGGTTAGTGCAACCTGAATCTATGTACCAATGTGCATCATTGCCAAATTTAGACATGCTATTTAACACATGCTCCATTGCAAACATATTGTCTTTTTTGTAATATCTATATGAAGTCTTTGCAAAGAGCTTACCATGTGATGCATAGTGACCTCTACTTTCTCTTTGACCATTTTTCTTATGCTAGCAATCCTTTTCAAAATGGCCATGTTTCACACAATGACAGCACTTGCCACATGTCTGGGATCTACCTCTACCTCTTGAACTTGATCTACCTCTTCCTCTTTGCATATTCAAAGTACGTGAATTTTTAGATCCTTTATTTTGGAAAATACATGATCCCTTGAGTTTTCACTTCTTGATGCTTACAAGCAAAGCTTCACTTCCTCTTTCATGCAACGTACAACAAGCTCATCAAAATCAAGCACAGTGCCTCTCATTAAAATGGAGGTATCTAGACTCTTGTATTCTGGTTCTAGATCATTTAGCATCACTAAAACAATATCATTATCTTCCACGTTATAATTAATGCATGCTAGATCATGAGTGACCTTTGTAATCTCTACTAATAGTATAGTTATTAATAGAATATTCTCATGCCATACACTATGCAGCTTCTACTTCAAATAAATTTTCCTAGCCTACGTGAATATACCATAGATCTTGTGAATAATATCCCAGGCTTCCTTTGGTGTACTAGCTTTCATGATGTGTGGGATGAGGCTCTCATAAATGTATATGGATATCTAATGGAGAACTTTCCTAAATTTCTCTATTAGATATCCAAGTCTTATATTCTTTTTGTTGATATACAATTAGATTTCTTGTAACTCAGGACATTCATCCTCTCCATTTACTAGTTCGGGAAGTCCTTTACCCATTCTGGATTAAATTCTTAGAATCCCTTTTCTCACACAACCATCCATAAGCCGCATGGATACAATACTAATTACCTTCCTGTGATAGTGATGCACAAGAGACCTCCACAATCTATACATTCACAAAATGACAAATTACATGCATATGTACATATAACATATTAATGAACATGTACATACACAATTGCACAATCCACTTCCATGAATTCCTAAAGTAACATCAAGAAAACTTGCTTTTTGTTCTATAAAGACTACCTTGTAAGTAACAAAATTACTATAGCGTATGGGGTGGTTTATATTTTTTTTCCCATTGTGCATGATATTCAGCTTTGGTGACTCACTATAACAGGGAATGTTCAATTGGATAAAAGGTATTCAAACCAATTGAGTTTGATTCATACCCCTTATAGTACAGTAGATCCTTAAACAAGTAACATTGACTATTTTGAGTAGTAACTACCCATCCCAGTTATGAAAAGATAAAGGAACAAGGTGTGTCATCTCAATGCTATTTTGTCTTACTTAAGAAAACCCCTAACGAGGCTAGATATATTATTATTCCCTTAACTTGATTAATATATAGAACATAGCTAGTTTATATATTGCTTAAATTGAAAAGAGTGTATTTTTAGGGCGGAAAAATTACTTCATGATACCACATACCAGAACCAAGAATCACTCTTACACACGGAGTATCACTCGTAAACACTACTCGTAAAGATACAATGATATATGAACGGACAAATTTCATCCACTTCATTAAGATCACAAATTGAGCATTAGATAACCAAAACTTTTAGTTGTTAACCTTTCTGAAATCAAAATATATTATTTAAATGAGAACATTTGAGTTCCTTAGTCTTCTTGAAAAGGTATTACAAAACTTAATACAAGGATAAGTAGAATTTCCACACCAGATTTATTTCAGACCATTCATGCTTTTCGAGCTGTTTTTTTTTTTTTTTTATAGGAAAAAGAGCAACATAATGTTCCCACTTGCAACTTCATTCCAGAAACATGCCATTCGGAACATTAAAAATGCTGAAAAACTGTTCTCAGATCAATAATATTAGAGCAATCATTCAAGTATGAGTCTGATAGCAACTAATCCCAAATAAAGAAAATTCCTTGCCTCCGTAATCAATCAGTTAATCCTCGTTGCAACTATCTGTAATGAAATCATTCCAGAACATTAAAAATGCTGAAAAAACAGTTCAGATCTATAATACTCCTTATTCAATCAGTTAATCCTCCTTGCAAATATCAGTAATAAAATATCACTACTCCTTTCGTGCAAAACCACTGTAATAACGGACTCCGAGTAATCACATGCAAAACGATTGTAATAACGGACTCTGAGTAATCACATGCATTCATATCGATAGGTAGAGCTGGGCGCCGTGGTTAAAGAGAATCAAAGACTGGGTGGAATTGTTCGAAGGGGAATGACGAAAATCAAGTTCCGCCCATCACGAGGGGTATACGGAAACTCGAGTTTTCGTCCCTCATGAAGAAGAATCCGGACAACTTTGTCCCTTCTCACAAGAAATATGCTTTTGACGGACTGCTTGTAAACAGCAACGAAGATTTTTCGCGGCTTCACAGTCGAGGAAGCATTGGCACACTTGTACATTCGGATACCTTGTCAAAGCATTCGAGCGTCCTGTGTATAATGCAATCAATTAATCCTCCTTGTAAGGAAATCATATACAACAGGGTTGAAGTACTCGTTTCTAGGTAGCTAGTGTAGTCTTCCAGCATTCATGCAAAACCACTGTAATAACAGACTCTGAGTAATCACATGCATTCATATCGATAGGTAGAGCGATGCATGCCGTGGTTAAAGAGGATCAAAGTCTGGGTGGAATTCGGCCGAAAGGGTTGACGAAAATTAAGCTCCGCCCATCACGAGGGGTATACGGAAACTCGAGTTTAATTCGTCCCTCGTGAAGAAGAATACAGAGAACTTTGTCCGTTCTCACGAGAAATATTGCTTTGACGGATTGTTTAAACACAGCAACCAAGTTTTTGCGCGTCCTCACGGTCGAAGAAGAATCGCGCGTCTTGCGTACGATTCAAGTAAGTAGGCGACATGCTCCTATTAGAAGTCATAGATTTTCCATGAATATTTTGCTACTGAACTCGCAAATCAGTGTGATGCCAAATAAAACATATGAACCTTAAATGGCTCTCCGACCAAAGTGAGTAGAGATTTGGAAGCCTCTTTTACAAGCTCGTTACAGGTAGAAATGAATTTATTTACAAGCTCGTTCCATGTAGAATTTTTTTCCACGACACGAATGCTCCTAATAAAAAAATCTGTAAGGTCAGTTAGGATATTTATTTTTCCACCAAACATAAAGGGAGTGTGCGCACCTGGAACATGTTCATAATGGGACCAAAACTTATAATCAACTCTAAAACCATTATGATGACCAAGTGGGCAATCCAAAAGACAACCAACTTGACAATCAAGCTCATAAGCAAGTTCGTTGCCTCCTTATTGGTCAAAAAAATCCCAACCCGAAAGGAATTAATTGAAAAAATTGCAAAAAGAAACCCAACCCGAAAGGAATTAATTGACAAAAAGGTAGCATGTTGCAAGACATCTCAAGAATAAAGCAACCATCAGAATTCTTTCAAGGCCTCAATAGGATGTGGTGTTTGAACTGGCCTGGGATACAATGAAGTTTGATGTTCAAACATTTCTAGAACCCTTTGGTGGAATGCAAGAAAGGGTCCGTCCTCCGGCACATCTTGCAAAGTGGAATGTTCTCCAAGATGAAGCTTTCCAAAATTTGTAGAGCTAGGTTGTGGTGCAAAAGGTGCCATCGAGGGCATGAAGATCGCACACACCTATTCTTTTCATGCCCAAGAATCACCTTCCTCTAGAGGAAACTCAAAACAAATCTTGAGCTTAATCGATTGATTGATAGGAAACAAGGCCGTCTTAGGGGAGGGGATTGGCTAGTCCTCTATGTAAAGAGTATGTGTGTGGAAGCAAAACAAAAAGAAGAGTGTATTCACAAAATGAAAGAGTGTGAGAGACCAAGAAATGGGTAAACTCACATGGATTAGAAATGAGCTAGCAAAGAGCATGGAGTAGGCTCTTTAAGCTTCTAACCAAGTACAAAATTGGGGAGAGTCCCTCCTTATATAGAGTTGGAGGGGGCTCTCCAAAGTACATCATATGTGGAATAATTCCCCTTGAAGGAGAATGAGTGCACTCGTAGAAGCGAATGGAAAGGTACTCAAATACAATGAGACATAATACAAAATGGAAAAAAATGAAAATGCAATGTCTCATAGATACAATATGGAGATGCATTCATGTGGATACAAATGGAATTGAGGTAGAAGAACTCATGTCATCAATAGTGGCTCTACAACTCCATTGTGAAGTTGGATGCTTTAGAGGTCCACCAAGCACTAGATCAAAACTAGAGGTAAAGCCTTCTTGGAAATGTCCACCAAGTTTTCCTTAAAGGTGAATTGCTCTAGAGTAATCTCCTATGCTAGGAGCTTCTCATGGATGCTATGATAGTGGATCTCAATGTGCTTCGTCCAACCATGGAACAACGGATTCTTGGTGACGGCCAAGGCTGACTACCTATCTATGCATATGCATGTCACAGTAACCTATAACATACCAATGTGAGATAATATTCATCAAATCCAGATGACCTCACATGCTACAAATGCAGATGCTCAATAGTTGGAGACGGTGGATGGCAAAACAATTGTAGGCTGCTTCTCAGTTGCCCAAGAGAGAGGTCCTAAGACAAGTAGGAATATGTATTCAAAAGTAATCATTTGGGAATCCGGTTCAGTGACCTAATCCAAATCTGAATATCTGGTGAGTTTGATGTTCCCTTGCTACCAAAGACCACGATGTCCGGTGAGGGAAAGATATCAAAGTAGTTTGTGAGCAGCATTCTAATTGTGGTTTAGATATTGAGTGACACTCATCCATGTTATACCTAGAAAGAGGATCAAAGCAGTATTTCTTTTAGGAGAGCAATATACCTTCTGTTTATTTCCATACTTCTATGCCTCAAAAGTAGTGAAATAGACCAAGATCTATCATGGACTAGTCAGAGCTTCATGATGATAAATTGGATGTGTTTGTCACTTGAACATGTCAAGATCAAGTAATCTACATAGAGGATGATGATTGGAAGTAAGTAATCTTTCTTATATATGTATAAGTTAGCATAGATAGTGCTCCTTTAAATTATTTAGCTTTTAAGAACTTATGGATCTTTTCATACCAGGCCCTCGGACCTTGGTTGAGTCCATAAAAATCTTTGAGGAGTTTGTATACATCATCTTCCTTGCCTTTCATCTTGAAACCCTCATAGTTCCTGACGTACACTTATTCTTATTGTTGACTTGGAAGATACGCTACTTGAAGTGTGCATTTCGTGCAAGAATGGCTCTTATAGTGGTAAACCTTGTAGTAAGGGCAAAGGTTTCTTCATAATCAATGTTGTTCTTTTGCTTATAACCCCTAGGTACACGACTTGCTTTGCACTTTTCCAAGGTACCATATGACTTGTACTTAACTTTGTATAGACACTTAACTCCAATAACTTAATGATCAATAGGCTTTGGAATAAGTGACCAAGTATGATTCTTTTCAATTGCATCCATTTTGAGTAGATTAGGATGGTTGGCACTCGTGGTCAAGATTGGCATATTGATCGTGATCTTGAGGAGATTTTGACTCATTGCAATCGGTGGCTATGGATCTGGGGGACCCAAGAGTCATCCTACCTTTTGTGGGATCTTGGGGAGTGGAAATGGCATGATCCTTATGCCCCCTAGGGAGCCCCACTATTCCTTATTTAAGTATACTATGTGACTAGGGCATAGGATCATTGAATCCCATTGCCTTCTCATTCTTGCTGTAACTAAGGCCTAGTGGGGACATGGTCTTTTGATGGAGTTCCCCTCGTCCTTTTGGAATCGTATTTGCGGTAGCAAGCAACCTCATCGGGATATTATTTTTCAGTGGTTTTTTGCCCATAGGGGCATTGATATTGGCATTTGTTTGATTTACGGGGTCGATCTTCAGATTGCGTGGGTCATGACTATCACACTAAGTCACAATGTCATTATCTTTGGGACTTCTAGTTGGCCCGGCATCTCTAGTTGTGGATCTTGATGCTTTTGACTTGGAGAGAGGCTCATTAGACCATCTCTTGAGGCCTAGTTGTTCGGGACTCGCTTACTTTTATGGCTCTCAATTACGAGCACTTGGTCGATAGCACTATTATATTGATTTAGGATGAGTGGATCTCCATCGCTCAAGATCTCAACATCTCCATGTGGAGTAGTGATGATGACCCCTATTCTGAGCTAATTAGTAGCCTCACACACCTACTCTTTTCATTCCCAAGGACTACCTTCCTCTAGAGGAGACCCAAAACACATCTTTCACATAATCGATTGATCGATTGGAAACAATCCGTTCCTAGGGAAGGGGATTGGTTGGTCCTTTGTGTAAAAAGTACACACACAAAAGCAAAATAAAAAGAATAGTGTACTCACAAAATGAAATATTGTGAGAGACCAAGAAATGGGTGAACTCACATGGATAAGAAGTGAGCTTGTGAAGAGCATAGAGTAGGCTCTTCAAGCTTCTAACCAAGTACAAAATGGGGGAGAGGTCTTCCTTATATACAGTTGGAGGGGGACTCTCCAAAGTACATCATATGTGGGATAATTTTCCTTGAAGGAGAATGAATGCACCGATAGAAGCACATGGCGATGTACCCAAATATAATGAGATATAATACAAAATGGAATTAAATGAAAATGGAGTGTCCCCTATATACAAAATGGACATGCACATATGTGGATACAAATGGAATTGATGTAGAAGAACTCATTTTTTCAACACTCTGCCCACTAGAATGCAATCAAGAGTGAGTTCCTATTGAAAATTTGGAGAGAGTGCTGCTCTATAATCTTTGAAAGCCCACATCCAAAATACTCTTTTGATTCTTGCTTGGACTTTCTAGTCATCGCGCATAAAGGAGATCAAGCCATCATAAAATTCCTTAGTTTCTCCTAGTAGTGACCCTCTTCTCCTTGCTTCCTTTTTGCAAGCAAGGGCACTTGTGTCATTCTTTGTATCTCCTTCTTTTTTCATGTACTCTCTCGTTTGCTAATATATTTGAAGTTATTCTTTTGTCATGTACTCTCTTGTTTGCGAATATATTTGAAGTTAGTTTTTTATAAAGAAAAAAAAACCCATAGGCAAGCTCTACAAGTGTGTGTAGCAGAAAAATTGAGAAATTTGTGTATTGGGTGGGGGGCATTGGTTCAACCCCTGTCGTGGACATCTCCTACCCATTGTTGGGTTGTGATCTCTGGGCTTTGGGCTCCTTCAAATGTTGGCTTGTGGGCACTCTCATAATGTGTCAGACCTTTGCACTCTTGTATGAGGCCTTTCGGCTAGTCCAAAAAAGTCTCCTTGTTGTATCTTAGGTCCATCCCATCGCAAGCTGCACCGTAGTGAACCTTCATGCTTTATAAGCCTGGTCCTATCATCCGTCGAACACCTAATTTGTGGGATATAAGGGGTCCCATGGGTATAGAGACTAGTTTCATGTGTGCTTTGAATCAATTTAAGCATATCTCGAGAGACTGGGTTATATTCCAAACTTGATTTAAAATAATGATAAAACAAATCCCAAAAGCTAGTCAATATGTTTAGAATGAGAGACGAATCGATAACCAATTATGCTCAACATATTTTCAAGAACGATGATGAGTGCGCTTATAGAAGATCTCTAAATAACTCTCACAAAAATTCTTTTCAAAAATCTGAAGAATTTTAAAATTGACACACTAGTAGGCACCCTATTCATGTTATATGGAAGTATTAAGAGTAATGGAAAAATATCTTCACGTTTTCTATACCATTGATGCTTTCATGTTGATGCCTTCATATAGCATATATAAATACTTTCATATAGCATTTAAAAGTTGATAACGAAAGAAGGATTTCTTCATACCATGAATATCTATTGAGCTGTAGTTTAGATGTATTTGACCAACTAGGCTAGACTGTAGAATCAAGAGATTTAAGAATGCCCCCCTATTTAGACATGTGATGATCTTTTTAATTACTCAAAAAAGTATGGATGGGCCCATGAAGGATATGATAGGGTATTTGTATGCAAGGTAATCGTTGATTCTATGCTTCAACATGGTGAGGGAAGACATGGAAAGTGGAAGAGTGCTAGCTAAAAAAAAGTTCCTAGAGTTCTAACAATATATTTGGGTATGACATGCTCTTAGATAGCACTAAGCTTTTCTTGGAGTATCGCCTATAGGGGCAAGAGGTAGTGCAGACCTTATGAAGGCAAAGAAGTTTCTATATGATGACAAGATAGAGGTAAGGGGTTTTGGTATTACGTTATTCCTTTATTTGAAAATGCGTATGACCTAATTCGGATGGTCTCTAGGTTCTTTATCACCAAAAAAAAAAATATGTAGAGAAGTAGATGAGTCCCTAGAAAGGGACAAAAGAGAGTACCCTGGTCATGATGGATCTCTCAGACACTACTCAAAAATATGAGCAGAGACAAAGATTTTCATGTACCCAAACAACGTCAGTGATGAGGGTGTTGTGACTACTTGCTTTGAGACATGTTCCTATTAGATGTCATAGATTCTCCATGAATATTTTGCTCCTGAACTCGCAAATCAGTGTGCGCCATATAAAACATATGAATTTTAAATGGCTCTCCGACCAAAGTGAGTAGAGATTTGGAAGCCTCTTTTACAAGCTCATTACATGTAGAAATGATTTTCGTTACCTCGGGCTGAGAAAAGAGATCTGTGTCGCTCACCATCGCCACGTAGAGGGACGGAGTGTAAGGATTTTCCTTGATCTTAGAAATCCTTCTTCACTTACGTGGTCGACTGTGATTCGTTACAGAACACACAAGGCAGAGAATAACATTGATTTCACTAGACGACAGAAAAGAGGCGTAGCAAATGACTTGAGGTTTTCATTCCACTTAACACATGCTTACTACATATTGTGAATAATATATTAACTCAGAACAATTAACATGCTTACTACATATTGTGAATACACATTGTGAATAATAGATTAACTCAGAACAATTAACATGCTTGCTAGATATTGTGAATAATAGATTAAGTCACAACAATTAATTAGACTACAATGCATTCCCATGAATAAGATACATGGCATATGCTGCCAAAACGAACGATGAAGAGTGTATATAAACACTTTATAATTATGAGAGGCACTACAAACTCTTTGACATGCTTATAAACACTTCGCCCAATGGCCATACACTAGAGACTCCACAAAAGTTTCCACCAACATGGGAAATTCATCAAATAATTCCACAAAGACGGCTGGAGAAAGGGAAACTTAGGGCAAAAGGGGTCGAATGATGAGTGGAAGAAAAGGGTGGGAGTCTGGGCAAATGGAATTCAGACCTTTGCACTCTTGTATGCGGCCTTTGGCCCAGTTCAAACAAGTCTCCTTGTTGGGCCTTAGCGCCAACCCATCCCAAGCTCTACCCTAGTGAGCCTTCATGCTTTATAATTTTGGTTGTGTCACATGTCTAACACCTAATTTGTGGGATACAAGGGATCCCATGGATTCTAAGACTAATTTAATGAGCTCGGATGTCAAGTAGAAAAGAGAAACTAGCAAGAAACGTGACTTGATAAAATTTTCCATCCGATTGGTTATGGGAGACGTCAAAATTACTCAAATGGTTGTGATAACTCAATTTTTATGTTTCCAGCAAGACAACAAGAGGTGAAGTGCCATTAAAACATTTCATGAGAGTGTTATCAAGTGAAGTGGATATTTTAACGATAAAAATAGCATGCAACTTTGCAAGGAGTATTAACTAGAAGCTCGATATCTCGGGGCTAGGCTTAAACCTATGAAGGACTTAGAGCTTATAGAGAATTTTGTGTACGTTTCTAAATTGCACTTACATGATGGACAGACAATGGAAGGTCAAACAAAGTGGTCAAAGTATAAATCGACACTCACAAATATGCTTGCACTAAAAAATGTTGAAAAGGTAACTTGAATGACTTTATTAAAATAGGTTCATAAGGCTAAAGATCATTCCATCTTAGACATTAAGAGGGAATTCGATCATCAATTTGATGACTTATCTAAATATGATAAGAAAGCTATAGAGCATGAGAAAGTATCTTTATTCCTACGAGCAATAGATATGAAAGTTATTGGGTGTGTGTAGAAGTGCGAGAGACACACAAGAAGCACACACAAGGAGCACAAACGCAGCAAGACACATGGAGAAGATGATGGCTGGAATAGATCTCTCTATTGATCGATGTATTGAACTGAAGTAAGAGCTGAATAATATCCCTAAGTACAAAGTACCACCACATATGAGAGTATCAAGTATGTGGTAACATGGGGAAAAAACCTCTAGCCAGCACTAGAGTAAAAAGTTCCCATGTATAGGGAAAAGGTTCACATCAAAGCTACTCGAGGAACACATAAGTGTAACAAACCCCCCTGGAGCAAATGATGTGAACACATATAGGGAGTGACAGATCAGCCCCCACAAGGTAATAAGCCTAAAGCTTTGCGAAAAGCTTCAAACTTTTCCCATGGAAGAGCTTTGGTGAATATGTCTGCCACATTATCTTGTGTAGGCATATATACCAAATCAATATCTCTTGCATGAAGGCGCTCTCTCACATAGTGATAATGCACCTCAATATGTTTGGTCTGTGCATGAAATACTGGGTTTCGTGCAACAGCCAAAGCACTCTAACTATCTGTGAGAATATGCGTAGCAGCATCAATCTCCATGCAAAGATCCATCAATAGGCGTCTCAACCATATACACTCCACTGTAGCTGTGAAAACTGCCCTGTACTCAGCTTCACAACTCGATGTCGCCACTATAGGTTGCTTCTTACTCAACCAAGATATGCATGAGTCTCCATGGAAAAAACAATTACCACTAGTGGACATGCGAGTATCATAACAACCAGCCCAATCACTATCTGTAAAAGCATGCAAGCATGGTTGAACATCTTTGCCATAAAAGAGACCTAAGCTCAAAGTGCCTTAGAGATATCTAAACACACATTTCACCGCTTGCCAATGCTTTGCTAGGGCTATGCATGAATCGACTCAAGTGGGAAACTGCATACTGTATATCCGGCCTTGTGTTGCATGCATATATAAGACATCCCACAACTTGCTGATAAAGAGAAGTATCAAATGCATCACTAGAATCCTCAACTGAGAACCTGAATCCTGTCTCAACTGGTGTGGAAACTGGCTTACAATTCTCAAAGTCACAACACTGAAGTAGTTTTTCAACATACTTTGCTTGATGCATAACAATTCCCCCCTCAACGGATACAAACTAGATGCCAAGATAGTAGCTCAAAAGACCAAGATAAGTGACATCAAAAGTATGTTGCAAATCAGCCATAAGAATGTCAAGTTTTGCATCACATGACCCAGTTAAGAGTATGTCATCGACATAAAGAACAAGCACTATAAGATCAGCCCCATTTTTGTGTACATAGAGTGTGCTTTCAATCGGACTACATGTGAAGCCAAGAGCAATCAAGTGGTTATGTATGTTGTCATACCATGCACGTGGAGCTTGCTTGAGACCATACAAAGCTTTATGCAAGCGATAAACCATATCCTCTTTCCCTTTCATACCAAATCCAGGAGGTTGCTTCACATAGACCTCTTCTTGCAAATCTCCATTCAAGAAGGCTGTTTTTATGTCCAATTGATGCACTTTCCAACCTCGATGGGCAGCCAATGCAACCACGGTACGAATGGTAGTCATGCGTGAAGTAGGTGCAAAAGTTTCTTCATAATCAATGCCATTTTGTTGCGCATATCCTTTGGCAACCAATGAAGCTTTGTAGCGATCAATGGCACCATCAGATTTTCTCTTAATCTTGTAAACCCACTTTGTACCAATGGCATTCTTTCCTTTTGGCAATTCACATAACTCCCAAGTACCATTCCTATGTATGGAATCCATTTCTGATTGCATAGAACTCATCCATTGTGTATCGTCACATGCATCTTCAAAAGAAAGTGGCTCTTCATTACATGCTATAGCAATAAGAGAATAATCCACAAAATTACTTGATGCATGGTGAGAGCTTGATCTTGTTCTACCAAGTAAAGGTGCACTCAATTTGCTGTCCTGCAAAGTTTGTTTCAGCCACTTTGGCATGGATTGTGCACTCTTGATAGACATGCCTTCATTATGTAATACATCTTCAATATGTACATAATGTGTGGGCTGAATTTCATGCTCTTTTTCAGCCATATTTTAACGCAAATGTTCAGCCATATGTGGCTGGAAATTTCCAACAGTTTTGACAATTTCTGGCTGAAATTTTTCACCCATGTTTGGCTGGAGATTCTCAGCATTTTCAGCCCTATTTGGCTGGAATTTTTTAGCCCTTTGAACCTCAGTTGGCTGGTCTACATGGCCATAGTCAAGTGCACCATTTTGGAACAAAGGCATGAGTGTATCAAACAGATCTTGTGAGCTAACTGTTGGCAGTTTTTTGCATTCAAGTAGAGGGAAAACTGAATTTTCAGCAAATACCACATCTTGAGTCACAATAATTGTGTT
Source organism: Ceratopteris richardii (assembly GCA_020310875.1). Classification (NCBI taxonomy): domain Eukaryota; kingdom Viridiplantae; phylum Streptophyta; class Polypodiopsida; order Polypodiales; family Pteridaceae; genus Ceratopteris; species Ceratopteris richardii. The sequence goes on from CM035429.1 coordinate 16,419,966, forward strand.
CGTCAATGGATGGTACAACCTACATCCCTTACTTTCAGCACTATAACCAACAAGTATACATTTCTTTGCCTTTTCATCAAGTTTGTGACATTGTTGTGATGGCACAAGAGCATATGCTAAACAACCAAACACACGCATATGACTAACCATAGGCTTATGACCATTCCAAGCCTCATAAGGAGTTATGACTCTCAATGCTTTTATAGGGCAACAATTCAACACATAATTTGCACACATGACCGCTTCCATCCAAAACTTATGAGGAAGATGCTTTCCTTTAACCATACATCGTGCCATTTCAAGTAGAGTTCTATTTTTACGCTCGGAAACACCATTTTGTTGAGGTGTATATGGCACCGTACATTGGTGTGAAATTCCTCTTTCATGAAGAAAAGCATTAAACTCATGTGACATGTATTCACCACCACGATCCGTGCATAGAGTCAAAAGCTTTTGTGAAGAAAAATTTTCAACCATAGCTAAAAATGCTTTGAAGCAAAAAAATACCTCATTCTTTGCTTTCATAGGATACACCCATGTATGGCGAGTAGCATCATGAATGAAGGTAACAAAACATACATGCTTCCCAAAAGATCGAGTCTTGACGGGACCACATACATCACTATGAACAAGTTGCAATTTTCTTGTAGTGTGTGTATGAGTATCTTTGGGAAAAGAAGCACAATGCATTTTTCCAAGAATGCAACCTTCACATGCATGCTTTTCAATGGACTCAAGTGTAGGCAATCCAATAACCATGTCATTCTTTTGCAAGTAGAGCAAACTATTGAAGTTCAAGTGACCAAAACGAGCATGCCAAAGCTCCATTTCAGCCATGGAAGAAGTATGAGCAACTAAGGCATTCGAGGTAGCCTTCTTGTATGTATCCATGCGATAGAAACCATTACATAATGTACCGGACATCACGATAACATCGCCATTGCTGAAATCATGAACCATACACTTATCATCAACAAAGTGTACATGAAGTCCAGCTTTGGCAATCAACGGAACTGAAATTAAGTTCTTCTTGATACCGGGCACATACAATGCATTTTTCAAGAGAATCACACCTCCATTTGCAGCCGTAAGCTCAATTTCTCCTACTCCAATGATAGGATAAGAGGCATTGTTTGCACATACCACATGTCCTCCTTTAGTTGCATCTTTCAAAGAGGCAAAAAATCTTTTTCATGATGTTATGTGCTTTGAAGCACCACTATCAAAGAACCAATCGGAATCAACGTCACTCACAAGCATACATTTAGAATGTAAAGAAGCATCATAACGACATGTAACTACACATGCCCAAAAGTCTTGAGCCATGTTAGCTTCATCATTCTTTGCATTTGCTGAATTTTCAGCAATAGACATGCCGGATTCCTTCTTCTTTTCATTGCGTTTAGCAAGCTTTCTACACTCATCAATAGTATGACCAGCCTTCCAGCAATATTTGCATCTCTTCTTCTTTTGAAAATCGGCATCATTAGAGGAATAAGTGGAAGAGGAAGCTTGAGGCTTTGGTTTTGATGAACCCAAAGCTGAACCATACTCGCTTTTCCCCTTTTGTGAGATAGCAAGTGCTTGCGTTCCCTCAATCAAACCACTCCTATTCACTCTAGGTTGCTCTTCTTGCAAAAGAAGAGACACAACCTTATCAAATGCATACATATTAAGATTTCCTTTTGCAACCAAACGGAGTGTAGTAGCAAAGATTTGAAAAGATTCCGGTATCCTTTCAACAATGTAGAAATGGGTGATGCATCCAGAATGATCTCATCTATGTTTGCCAATTGCTCTTTCAAGTCCTTGATGGGTGTCACATACACATCCACCGACTCATTTTCAGCCATACATACATCCTCAAGTTGCTTCCTCAAGTATGCAACACGTGCTTGATTATGCACGGCATACAAAGAAGCAAGAGTGTCCCATGCATGTCTCGATGTAGAACATGACCAAATGTGTGGAACTATATGATGCTTCACTGAAAGCACAATCAAAGCATGAGCTTGAGGATCTTTTCCATCCCATCTAAGCTGCTCCTGTGTAGGTGGAGAAGGAGAAACCACTGTACTCGAAGAAGGAGCTCCATCTGTGATAGTAGATTGTGAAGTAGAAGCACCTGCCGGTCTTCGATCTACATCTGCCACTATGTTCCAAAGTTGTTTTGCAACAAGAACATGCTTCATCATGTAAGACCACATCGGATAGTTGGTCCCATCAAGCTTGTCTTCAACTTGAAGCATGCCAAACAACTCATTGTTGCCCGCCATTTCACTAAGGAACAAGAATGTGATAAAATCTTCACTTTGACGAAAGCTGAAATGAATGCTAAAATTTCAGCTCACAAACCGTCACTCTAATGGCAATTTTAACTGCACGAATGGCTTAGAAATGGGGGTAAAACCCAAACGCACCTGCTGGAAATGTTTCCGGGCTGCTGAAAATTCACACTTCTATGCTTCGAAGTCGATTTGCACTGTTAAAGTGCGCGTGCGCCGCGACGCGAAAAACCGAAACTTGAGAAGAAGATGAACCTGCTCTGATACCACTGTTGGGAGTGTGTATAAGTGCGAGAGACACACAAGAAGCACACACAAGGAGCACAAACGCAGCAAGACACACAGAGAAGACAATGGCTGGAATAGCTCTCTCTATTGATCGATGTACTGAACTGAAGTAAGAGCTGAATAATATCCCTAAGTACAAAGTACCACCACATATGAGAGTATCAAGTATGTGGTAACATGGGGAAAAAACCTCTAGCCAGCACTAGAGTAAAAAGTGCCCATGTATAGGGAAAAGGTTCACATCAAAGCTACTCAAGGAACACATCAGTGTAACATTGTCAGGAACTTCTACCCTACTTACATGACATGGAAACTGAATCCGGACTTACAAAAGAATGGGATGATGTTGAAGGAGAAGTAAAGAGGTATGTAGGGAACCAAAGAACTATGTCAAGTTTTATGCAAGATTGGCATGAGGATTTGCAAGATGAACAAATGTTGACAATGCAAAGAAAGTACTTGTTGGATGTTATTTTCATATTTGGAATGAGTGAATGCAAAGCACTCACTCAACCTATTCCTAATACTATGGAGGAAATATTCAAGAAATTTAGCAATCTCATGATTCAAAGCATTAAACAAATGATAGAGTCCGAGTCTTAACAAGCAATAATAAAAAAAAGCTCCAAAGACTCTAGAAACCAAGAGATGTATCGAGTGTGACTCCTTGGAGCAGAACATGTACTCATATGAAAGCTTTAAAGATGTGTTGGCTAAGAATTTGGTCTTTATTAAAGAAAAGATGATCTATGCTACAAAAATTGAGAAGGTGAATATAAATTTTGGTCGAGGATGCATGCATGTGTTCTCTCTTGGCACTTCCAATAACTTTGCCTCAACTTCTCACATGTCTATGTATGCTTGCTAGATGATTGATGACAATGACAATCCAAAAGCATGGCCTAGGGTAATGAAATCCCTAGACCGAGGGAAAATGAATCAAGAGATTTAAATCATGGCAAGCAATGAAATGTGAGGTGTAACTAGATGGAAAGATCTATTAGATAGGCTCTCGGTGGCCACTTATTTATGCTCTTCAATTGACCATGAAGTAGTAATTGAAGAGAAAATAAGAAGGATTAATGAAGTTGAGGAAGAGAAGAGGAGAACTAGGCAACAAGTGAAAGCATCACAAGATCAACCCCAAATACCAAACCAAAATGAATCAACACAAATAAATCAACCTACTCAAATTGTTCCACCATCCCAACTGACAATAAATCAATCAAATCAAATTCCAACTCAAGCTCAATATCCTAATTCTATTGAAGCGTTGATTCCTACATTACTAATCTTCATCAAGATTAAGAAATGAAGCCCGCAAAAAGAGGCCAAGGAAAAGTTAAGAACCCATCATACATGTTGAAGTCGCACATTGAGCAAGCCACCAATTTAAAGCAAGTTCTTGAAAAGCAAGTACTAGACATTGTGATCAAGTTTACACTAGGTGGGTTGTTAGGGATAACCAAGCAGGAGTTTCTAGAAGTGATTATTGACCTCTTAAAAAGGAAAGAGCTACTCATAGCTCATGCTTAGGAATTTGAGAGGATGGATGAGGAATCACTTGTTCAAGTCTCGCAAGCACAAGCACAAGAAGAGAAAAATGTGTTTGCATAAATTGAAACTAATTTGCATCTGTGTACACACGAGGAAATGTATTTGGAATGAAGCTCTCAAGAAGCAATTCCTTTAAGTCACTATAGCGAAGATCATTGGGCTCGAGCCATGACAGAGACATTAGTTAGGTTGGATAAGATCAACACTCCTGTGGTTGCTCTTATTGACCACGGATCTAAAAATTAATCTTATGTCTAAGGACCTCTATATGAAGGGGAAATGGCCGATTAACATGCAACTGAGAAACACTAAGCCTATAAGGTGGTCTGCAAATAGGGTTAGTGTTAGTAACAATCTCAATGGCATGGTCAATATCCCCTCTCTCGGGTGGTAGCCCTCTAGGTAAGTCAGTGGGAAAAACATCTCTATACTAAAACATAAGATCCTTAAAACTTTTAACCACACACTCTTGCAAAAAAGAATAGTAGAAAGTCCTATTCACATTTACATTCATAGCGTGAAAATATACATCAGCTGAGCTGTCTGTACAATGCTCCATATCATGACTATACAATAAAAACATGTCCTGTACATGCTGAGAATAACAAAGACTATACAACTCTAGTGATCAAATGAGAGGTGCACTAGGTACATCTCTCTCTCCCTGAATACAAACTTTACTTACATTGTTTTCAAATTCGAGTGTATTATTTTGATAGTTGCGTTTAAGTGTATCTCCCAACCCCCATAGCCACTCTCTTCCTAAGACTAGATCTGTCCTCTCCATATTCATAATTTGGAAGTCCATATAATCTGTATAATCGTACATCTTGACTTCCAAATTGGATACCATAGTATCCCATATTCTTTTATCTTGCCCTTGCATCATAGATACAACGTATTTATGTGCACTAGGCTGCTTGGGAATCTTTAATTTCTTGACCAAAGCATAGTTTATAAAATTATGAGTAACGGAGTCATCTATCATGATCCGCACCCTGGTCCCATATACATTGCCATGCAGTTTAACTAGGTCATGTGGTCCAAACTATGGTGACCGCAATGATTGAGTCAAACAACAGGTGTGCTCTATATCCTCGTGCATCACCTCCACTCCCTTGCAGCTAGAGGTGCCATGAATAGGAAGGGTCTGCACTAGGTGGAACGCCTTTTTTCCCTTTTCGGGGATCGTACTAGACTCTGGTCCCTTTTTCCTTTCTTCCCCCTTCTTGAGTGGACAGTTCCACCATGAATGGCTAGGAGATAGGCACCTAAAACACAGGTTCTCCCTTGTGGCCTTCTCAAACTGGTTTGTGGATAACCTAGGCCCTTGTGATCTTTGTTTTTAATAAAAACTTTAATTTTCCCAAAAGGCAACTTTTTCTTGAATTTATTTGTACTAAGAGGCTTGAGGGGCTGATCCGTCTCCATAGGAGTATATTGAGGACGATTGTGGTCCTCATAGATCTATGCATATTTGATCGCCTCCTTAGACGTCTTAGGCGCATTCCTTCTGACTTCCCTCTTTATGGGTTTATCCAAGCCCCTAACAAACCCTCTGGTCTATTGGAAATCATCTAAGCCCTTAGGTTTCAAAATGATCGCTCTATAGTGGGATAGATAGACTGAAAGAGGCCTAGCTCTCTGAGTAGTCCTATTCCACTCATCCCAATTCCTCTCCTCCTCATTCTCAGGAAGAAACTCTTTTAGGAAAAGAGTCTCAAACTGAGTCAGTTAGTAGGGATAGAGTTCGCCTCCTTAAGACTCATCCATCACTTATAAGCACGTGGGCCGAGGGAGAGACTCACCTCTAGCACACGATACTGAGGTGGGGTGTCCTTCAATTGATGCAAATCATGCCACTTTTGTAAAAAAGTGTAGATTGCATCCTTATTCCTATCTCGGTCATCCCCGGTAAAGGTAGGTGACTTCAAGTCTTTCAGGAGGGGAGCTTCCCTAGAGCTCTCTCCTTTATGCTTACTAGGAAGAGAAGTATCTTTCCTAGTGAGCTCCAAAGGAATAGGAGGGGTCTCTCTCTCCTTCCTAGCTAGGAAAGAGGTGACACTAGTCTCAAGTGAGATCATTTGAGACTTAAGCTGTTGTATAAGAGATGTGATGCTACCCAGATCTTTCTCTAATTTAAGGGTTTGTTCTTTAAAATCTATGAATTGGTCACGAGTGACAAATTCATCTAAAAGTTCTTCATAAGTATATTATTCCTATGAAGGCTCTTTCTCTTCTAAGTTCTCTTCTATTTCTTGCCCTACTTCTACTTCCTCCATTCTAGAATCAGGATTCTCTAGTTGCTCTTTAGATGGAGAAGTGTTTTCAACTACTTGTTTGCCTTTAGATTCCATATTTTACTACCCTTCCCCCGTTTTCTAACTAGAGTGTATGAAAATGAATGGAAGTAAAGCTCAAATATGCAAGAAGAAGAGAAATATATCACAAGAGCACTTCCCTGTTACAAAGTAGAGAAGCGGAAGCGAAATCCAAGTGGTCCTTGAAACTTCAAGTCACTGATTTTGAATCCTCGCCAGGCCCAAACATAAATTGGAAATGTCTGGTTGGTCTGGGGAGGTTCTGAACACCATAAACCATCCAAAACAACTCCAAAAGCACGTGGGAATAGCCCCGACCGAGCAAACTGAGTAAAACTGAGCAACTTCAGAGATGTGGAAATCCTCGCCAGTCCAAGAAATGTAGCCCAGCACCTGCACTTCAAGAATTTGAGACTATCCCAAGTGAAAAAAGTGGATTTGGAGTCCGGATGATGAAAAACTAGGCCTGGGAGTGGCCGCCTAGTTCCTACTGAAGCGCTGCAGAGAGATTTTGGTGGGGCAAATCTCGTCCAAATCCAACATCGATGGTTTCTAAGCAAAGCTTAGAAGTATAGCTTCGAAACATGACCAAGATTTTTGAAATCCGATATCGTATGAGGAAGCTATGGTGCAGAGAAGCCGGGCACGTCACCGATGGGAAGTGAAAGAACTCGTCTTCATGGATGGATGACTTTTTGAAGCTCAAAACTAAGGAACCAAAGCTTTTTTGAAACTACCCAAAGCCCATACCCCAGAACCAGAGTCTATATTACATATATTCATCAATATTTTGCCCAAATTCTTGATCCATAGCATCAGCTTCCTATTCCCAAGTTCTCAGAAATTTTCGAATTTTGTTTCTTATTCGATTTTGAGGTCACTGTCCATTCGAAGAACTTGGAACAACTGTCGAGGAGCTATGGCAGAGGCTTTTATCCCACATACGCGCATGCTGCAGTCATGTAAGAGCATATATACAAAGTTGAAACCTTCATTTGCTCACCCAAGGGGAAGGGGAAGAGAGAGCAAGGCTGGGGAATCCCCTCCTCGACTATTCTCAGTTGACTTGGCCGTCCCTGCAAACTTGTCCTCTGTCAGCATGGTCGCCCGCACCATTGCTTGGCTCTGATTCCAATATGAGGTTCTCAATGATTCCCCTTCATTTTGGGGAATCCCATTGTACTGCTGTACTAGTTCGAAGTCCCGTCTGGAGTAGTGCATGCTCACGAAGATCGAGATTCCTTGCCGCCCAGCCACGTACCTCCCATTTAATCTCTCTCTCTCTATTATTGACAGAGTCCCATGATCTACACATGGGTGCCACATGGCACTCATGTGTAAATCCATCTAAATGGATCTAAGAGGTGGTTCACACCTCCTCCATTCATTGACTCCATATAACATCTAGGCTCTTGTATTGTGGTTCTAGATCATCTAGCATCACTAAAACAATATCATTATCTTCCACTTTGGAATTTATGCATGCTAGATCATCAGTGATCCTTGTAATCTCTACTAGATAGTTAGTAATAGACTATAATTTCCTCTGCCATACACTATGCAATGTCTACTTCAAATAAATTTTCCTAGCCTACGTGGATATACCATAGATCTTGTGAATAATATCCCAGGCTTCCTTTCGTATATTAGCTTTCATGATGTGTGGGATGAGGCTCTCATAAATGTATGTGGATATCTAATGGATAAATTTCCTCACTTTCTCTATCCAAGTTTTATATTCTTTTTGTTGACGTACAATTAGATTTTCTTGCAACTCGGGACATTCATCCTCTCCATTTACTAGTTCGGGAAGTCTTTTATCCATTAGAAAGCATTCCATCTTAATAAGAACAAATGTGGTACTTATCCTTACTAAGCTTATCCCCACTATCTTTGAGCAATGTTAGCAGCCATTCTTGCAACTTGGGTACTTTTTCACACATGGTTGATTCTTGCTCCTTTCAAAAAACTTGAGACTTCTCCTTCCTTAATGTTCAAGATAAGAATAGAACACAAGTTGTGATGTTTGTATTAATCAACCATTATCTATATGTCCCATAATAGTCCTTTCATTCTGGATTCAATTCTTAGAATCCCTTTTCCCACACAACCATTCATAAGCCGCATAGATACAATACTAATTACCTTCCTGTGATAGTGATGCACAAGAGACCTCCACAATCTATACATTAACAAAATGACAAATTACTTTCATTTCAACTATGCAAGATAGCAGTAGACATACAAACACGTTCATACACATATATGCATATGTACATATAACATATTAATGAACATGTACAGACACAATTGCACAATCCACTTCCATGAATTCCTAAAGTAACATTAAGAAAACTTGTTTTTTGTTCTATAAAGACTACCTTGTAATTAACAAAGTTACTACAATGTATGGGGTGGTTTAGATTTTTTTCCCATTGTGCATGATATTCAGCTTTGGGTGACTCAGTATAATAGGGAATGTTCAATTGGATAAAAGGTATTCAGACCAATTGAGTTTGATTCATACCCCTTATAGTACACTAGATCCTTAAACAAGTAACATTTACTATTTTGAGTAGTAACTACCGATCCCAGTTATGACAAGATAAGGGACCAAGGTGTGTCATCTCAATGCTATTTTGTCTTACTTAAGAAAACCCCTAACGAGCCTAGATATATTATTTTTCCCTTAACTTGATTAATATATAGACCTTGGCCAGTTTATAAGAGTGTATTTTAAGGGCGGAAAAAAGACTTCATGATACCACATACCAGAATCAAGAATCACTCCTACCCACAGAGTAGCACTCGTAAACACTTCATTGAGATCTAATAACTTAAATGAACCCGCAAACGATTGAAGGTTAGCATTAGATAACCAAAACTTTTAGTTGTTAACCTTTCTGAAATCAAAATATATTATTTAAATGAGAACATTTGAGTTCCTTAGTCTTTTTGAAAAGGTATTACAAAACTTAATACAAGGATAAGTAGAATTTCCACACCAGATTTATTTCAGACCAGTTATGCTTGTCGAGCTGTTTTTTTTTTTGTAGGAAAAAGAGCAACATAAAGTTCCCACTTGCAACTTCATTCCAGAAACATGCCATTCGGAACATTCAAAATGCTGAAAAAACTGTTCTCAGATCAATAAGATTAGAGCAATCTATACAAGTATGAGTCTGATAGCAACTAATCCCAAATAAAGACAATTCCTTGCCTCCTTAATCAATCAGTTAATCCTCGTTGCAACTATCAGTAATGAAATGATTCCAGAACATTAAAAATGCTGAAAAAACAGTTCTTAGATCAATAATATCAGAGCAATACATTCAAGTATTAGAGCAATAATATTAGTAATGAAATCATTCCAGAACATTAAAAATGCTGAAAAAACAGTTCTCAGATCAATCATATCAGAGCAATCAATTCAAGTATGAGTCTGATAGCCAATACTCCCAAATAAAGACAATTCCTTGCCTCCTTATTCAATCAATTAATCCTCCTTGCAAATATCAGTAATAAAATATCAGAACTCCTTTCGTGCAAAACCACTGTAATAACGGACTCGGAGTAATCACATGCAAAACGATTGTAATAACGGACTCTGCGTAATCACATGCATTCATATCGATAGGTAGAGCTGGGCGACGTGGTTAAAGAGAATCAAAGACTGGGTGGAATTCGGTCGAAGGGGAATGACGAAAATCAAGTTCCGCGCATCACGAGGGGTATACGGAAACTCGAGTTTTCGTCCCTCATGAAGAAGAATCCGGAGAACGTTGTCCCTTCTCACAAGAAATATGCTTTTGACGGACTGCTTGTAAACAGCAACGAAGATTTTTCGCGGCTTCACAGTCGAGGAAGCATTGGCACACTTGTACATTCGGATACCTTGTCAAAGCATTCGAGCGTCCTGTGTATAATTCAATCAGTTAATCCTCCTTGTAAGCAAATCATATACAACAGGGTTGAAGTACTCGTTTCTAGGTACCTACAGTAGTCTTTCAGCATTCATGCAAAACCACTGTAATAACAGACTCTGAGGAATCACATGCATTCATATCGATAGGTAGAGCTATGCATGCCGTGGTTAAAGAGGATCAAAGACTGGGTGGAATTCGGCCGAAAGGGATGACGAAAATAAAGCTCCGCCCATCACGAGGGGTATACGGAAACTCGAGTTTAATTCGTCCCTCGTGAAGAAGAATACAGAGAACTTTGTCCGTTCTCACAAGAAACATTGCTTTGACGGATTGTTTAAACACAGCAACCAAGTTTTTGCGCGTCCTCATGGTCGAGAAAGAATCGCGCGTCTTGCGTACGATTCAAATAAGTAGGCGACATGCTCCTATTAGAAGTCATAGATTTTGCATGAATATTTTGCTACTGAACTCGCAAATCAGTGTGCGCCAAATAAAACATATGAACCTTAAATGGCTCTCCGACCAAAGTGAGTAGAGATTTGCAAGCCTCTTTTACAAGCTCGTTACATGTAGAAATGAATTTATTTACAAGCTCGTTCCATGTAGAATTTTTTTCCACGACACGAATCCTCCTAATAAAAAAATCTGTAAGGTCGGTTAGGATATTTATTTTTCCACCAAACATAAAGGGAGTGTGCGCACCTGGAACATGTTCATAATGGGACCAAAACTTATAATCAACTCTAAAACCATTTTGATGACCAAGTGGGCAATCAATATGACAACCAACTTGACAATCAAACTCATAAGCAAGTTGGTTGCCTCCTTATTGGTCAAAGAAATCCCAACCCGAAACGAATTAATTGAAAAAATTGAAAAAAAAAAACCAACCCGAAAGGAATTAATTGAAAAAAGGTAGCATGTTGCAAGACATCTCAAGAATAAAGCAACCACCAGAATTCTTTCAAGACCTCAATAGGAAGTGGTGTTTGAATTGGCCTAGGATACAATGAAGTTTGATGTGCAAGAAAGGGACCATCCTTCGGCAAATCCTGGAAAGCGGAATCTCATCCAACATGAAGCTTTTAAAATTTGTAGAGCTAGGTCGTGGTGCAAAAGGTGCCATCGAGGCCATGCAGACCTCACACACCTTTTCTTTTCATGCCCAAGAATCACCTTCCTCTAGAGGAGACTCAAAACACATCTTGAGCTTAATCGATTGATTGATAGGAAACAAGGCCTTCTTAGGGGAGGGGATTGGCTAGTCCTCTATGTAAAGAGTATGTGTGTGGAAGCAAAACAAAAAGAAGAGTGTATTCACAAAATGAAAGAGTGTGAGAGACCAAGAAATGGGTAAACTCACATGGATTAGAAATGAGCTAGCAAAGAGCATGGAGTAGGCTCTTCAAGCTTCTAATCAAGTACAAAATTGGGGAGAGTCCCTCCTTATATAGAGTTGGAGGGGGCTCTTCAAAGTACATCATATGTGGAATAATTCCCCTTGAAAGAGAATGAGTGCACTCGTAGAAGCGAATGGCAAGGTACTCAAATACAATGAGACATAATACAAAATGGAACAAAATGAAAATGCAATGTCTCATAGATACAGAATGGAGATGCATTCATGTGGATACAAATGGAATTGAGGTAGAAGAACTGATGTCATCAACACTGGGTCTACAACTCCATTGTGAAGTTGGATGCTTTAGACGTCCACGAAGCACTAGATCAAAACTAGAGGTAAAGCCTTCCTCGAAATGTCCACCAAGTTTTCCTTAAAGGTGCATTGCTGTAGAATAATCTCTTATGCTAGGAGCTTCTCATGGATGGTGTGGGAGATGCGGGTGGAGTGATGGGAGATGGTGGGTGGTGTGGGAGGTGCGGGTGGAGTGATGGGACATGGTGGGTGGTGTGGGAGGTGTGGGTGGAGTGGTGGAAGGTTGTGGGTGGTGCGGGAGGTGTGGGTGGAGTGATGGGAGATGGTGGGTGGTGTGGGAGGTGTGGGTGGAGTGGTGGGAGGTTGTGGGTGGTGCGGGAGGTGTGGGTGGAGTGGTGGGAGGTTGTGGGTGGTGTGGGAGGTGTGGGTGGAGTGGTGGGAGGTTGTGGGTGGTGCGGGAGGTGTGGGTGGAGTGGTGGGAGATGATGGGTGCTGTGGGAGGTGTGGGTGGAGTGTTGGGAGGTTGTGGGTGGTGTGGGTGGAGTGGTGGGAGGTGGTGGGTGGTGTGGGAGGTGTGGGTGGAGTGGTGGGAGGTTGTGGATGGTGTGGGAGGTGTGGGTGGAGTGGTGGGAGGTTGTGGGTGGTGTGGGAGGTGTGGGTGGAGTTGTGAGAGGTTGTGGGTGGTGCGGGAGGTGTGGGTGGAGTGGTGGGAGATGGTGGGTGGTGCGGGAGGTGTGGGTGGAGTGATGGGAGGTTGTGGGTGGTGTGGGTGGAGTGGTGGGAGGTTGTGGGTGGTGTGGGAGGTGTGGGTTGTGTGGGTGGTGTGGGAGGTGTTGTGGGGGGGTGGAGTGGAGTGTGGGTGGGGTTTGAGGGGGGTGGAGTGGATTGTTGGTTTGAGGGTGGGTTTCTTGACTTTAGAAGTGGCCCTCCCTCAAAGAATAGATCATCCATAGAGTCCTTATTTTCGAATGTGACTAAGCAAACGCCTCTAAAGCACCATCTTGCTCGATCATGCATGATCTCCCTTTGCCCTATTTTCGATACTTTGAAAAGAAATCTTCCAGCTCACGTTCTATAGATGAAGTGGGAATGCCATTAAAAATATCTTCTTAGTTCTCGAACCTTTGACTATCTTCTCACGTGGTATAGATCTCTTAATTTCCATCCTTTCACCATCAAAAATGTGTTTATCTCGAAGAACATTCTCGTAGACTCAGGGATCACATAACGTAACGAATCCAAATGTTTGTGTATGTCCCATGGCTTGATTGTGCATAATAATCGAATCACCATATTATATATATATTTGAAATACTCCGGGATGGTTGCAGGCCGGTGCATGAGGGAGAGGCGGGGGCTGTGCACGGGGATAGGAGGAGTGGTTGGGGAGGTAGTGTGCGGTTGTAGGAGGGGGAGGCGAGGGTAGTGGGCGAAGGGGTTGAGGGCATGGGTGGAGGGAGGAGGAGCTGTGGGCTGCGGGGGGGGGGAGAGAGAGAGAGAGAGAGAGAGAGAGAGAGAGAGAGAGAGAGAGAGAGAGAGAGAGAGAGAGAGAGAGAGAGAGAGAGAGAGAGAGAGAGAGAGAGAGAGAGAGAGAGAGAGAGAGAGAGAGAGAGAGAGATAGAGAGAGAGAGGGTGCTGCAGGTAGGGGCTACGAGGGAGGGAGAAAGGAACGCTACGGGTGGGGGAGAGAGGGATTGGCGGGGGCATGGAAGAGAGGGACTGGGGGGTGGGGCTTGCGGGGAGGGAGAGAGAGAGAGAGAGAGAGAGAGAGAGAGAGAGAGAGAGAGAGAGAGAGAGAGAGAGAGAGAGAGAGAGAGAGAGAGAGAGAGAGAGAGAAGATGCAGAGGGTGGGGAAACTATAGGGGGGGTGGGGGTTGCGGGCTCTACGGGTGGGGGAGAGAGGGACTAGCAGGGTGGGGGAGAGAGGGATTGAGGGGCAGGGGTTGCGAGGGGAGAGAGAGAGAGAGAGAGAGAGGGGGGGGAGAGAAGAGGCGGAGGGTGGGGGAACTGCGCGGGGGGTGGGGGTTGCAGGCTCTGTGGGTGGGGGAGAGAGGGACTCATGGGGCAGGGGAGAGAGGGACTAAGGGGCGGGGGTTGCGAGGAGAGAGAGAGAGAGAGAGAGAGAGAGAGAGAGTGAGAGAGAGAGAGATAGAGATAGAGAGAGAGAGAGAGAGGGGGAGAGAAGAGGCGGAGGGTGTGGGAACTACACGAGGGTGGGGGTTGTGGGCTCTACGGGTGGGGGAGAGAGGGACTAGGGGCAGGGGTTGCAGAGAGAGAGGGGGGAGAGAGAGAGAGAGAGAGAGAGAGAGAGAGAGAGAGAAACGCGATAGCGGCAAAGAGGGAGGAGGAGAGAGAGAGAGAGAGAGAGAGAGAGAGAGAGAGAGAGAGAGAGAGAGAGAGAGAGAGAGAGAGAGAGAGAGAGAGAGAGAGAGATGCCACGATACAGACCCCCACATCAAGTCTTTGCACTGTCCCGGTGCAATTCCTCCTTTATTTTGCTTATTTCAGTAAAACCAAAATAACATGCATATCACTTAATGAAATACCATATGTACAGTGAATGAAGTGCTTCCAATTTGGCTTAATTCAAGTACTTCTTCACCCTGGAGATATTGACCAGGGCTATCCTCTTACCCAAAAAATCCTCTAAATGCAGTGCTCTATGTGGTAATACCTTTATCCCCCTGTGTGGTCCTATCCATTTGGGTGCCAATTTGGTTGAAACTATTGGAATTTGATGCACCACAACCAAGGATCCTTCATGTACTTCATTACACCTAAGATACCTGTCGTGTAGTCTTTTACGCTCTTCTTGTGTTTCCTGAAGTTTTTGCATTGCTCCTTCTCTGTATTCTTCTAATGCCACCAGTCTCCTAATGGGAGGTTCAATTCCAATGGTTCCGGCTCCAATTTCTCTTTTGATTACAAATTCGAATGGTGCCAATGCCTCTTTTCCATATACTAAGCGAAATGGACTCTCGCGAGTGGTTCCCCTCTTTGTAGTTCTGAAAGCCCAAATTGCAGCGATCAATGCTTGTGGCCAAAAACTTTGGATAATTTGCGTAGCAACCCAATCAAAATCTTATTGGAGCTTTCTGCTTGGCCATTTGCCCTTGGATAGTAGGCACAAGACTTTTTATGAAAGACCTTGTACGTGTCAAATATAAGTTGGAGCAATTGATTTACAAAATGAGTGCCCCTATCACTAGTGATTTCCAGTGGACAACCAAATCTTGAGAAAATAGGTTTATACAAAAACTTCGCTATTGTTAAGGCTCTGCAGCCCACATTAGCTTTAGCCTCTATCCATTTAATTGCATAACAAGTGACCATTAAGATGTACTTCTTACCCCGAGGTTGACCAGTTGGACTAATTGGTCCTATGAAATCAAGACCCCATCGCTCGAATGGTTGCCATTGTGTAGATATGACTAATGGTTGAAAATTCAATCTGGTTGGCCTGGCACCACATCTTTGGCAGATGTCGCATTCTTTGGCAAACTTGATCGCATCCCAGTACATATAAGGCCACCATAATCCTTTGTGGATAATTATGTGAGCCAATTCTTCCCCTTTTAGATGTCATTCACTGTGTGGTGCCTCAAGCAAAAGGTTTACCTCCTCTGGATAAACACACTTTCTCAAGATATCCTCCTGACAATATCTATATAAATTCCCATTTATGAGGGAGTATGCCTTGGTTTTAAGGAGTAATCTTCTCTTTTATATAGGTGTCAAATGCTCTGGGAGTTTCCCAGTAGTAAGAAAATTGAGAATTCCATCATACCAATCAATCTGAGTTGCTACTAGGAAGAGATTACTATCCACCAATTCATCATTAATACCTGTTGCCTTCTCACTCATGGCGGTCCTGGATACTTGATCTGCCATGTAGTGCTCTCTTCCTGGCTTAATATGAATATCAAAGTTGAATTCTTGAAATAGGAGTAATCATCTCCAAACCCTTCCAGCTACTCTAGGCTTGTTTATCAAGTACTTCAAGGGCCGATGGTCAGATATGACTATAAAATGTACACCGAGAAGGTAATGCCGAAACTTCTGAAGAGCAAATATCAACCTTATGTGATGATGGTTGAGCTAGAACTGCACCAACAACATGAAGACTAGCATCTGTATGCACATGAAACTCCAATGAACAGTTTGGAACACATAAAAGTGGTGCGGTACATAACCTCAATTTTAGTTCAGAAAATGCTTTCTCAACTCCATGAGAAAGGGACCTTTTTACTGGTAAGCCTTAATAAGGGCTTAGCTATTTCTGAATACATTCGTATAAATCTTCTATGGTATCCTGAATGGCCCAAAAAACTTTGTACTTCCTTTGGGCCTTGTGGAATAGGCATGGAAAGAATAGCAGTAACCTTTGCACAATCCACCATTATCGCTTCAGCAGATACTATGTGACCAAGAAGAGTGCCCTTAGTGACCAAAAAGTGACATTTAGCAGGATTTAAATTCAAACCTATTCTGAGACATTGCTCAAAGATTTCCTTTAGATTTTCCAAATGGTCATGGAAACCTTGAACTGCTGCTCTTCTATCTGTGCCTGAAAATACTGAAAAGTCATCCATGAAAATGCGTAGAAAGGTTGTCAACCATTTGCCCAATATTAGATACATTGTTCTATTAAATGAAGCTGGTGCATTCTTCAAACCAAAAGCCATGCGGGTATAGACATAAGTGCCCCATGGAGTAACGAAGGCTGTTTTGACCTTATCATCAGGATGGATCACTATCTGATTGTAGCCACTAAAACCATCCAAGAAGCTATACAAAGTGTGACCGACTACTTCCTCAAGTACTTGCTCTATGAAGGGCTGAGGAAATCCATCTTGAACAGTCACTTTATTCAAGGCACGAAAATCAACGCAGACTCTTATTTTTCCACTATTTTTCTTGGGTACAATAACCATAGAAGAAAGCCACCTGGAATGTTCTATTGGAACAATTATACCTGCTTCTTCTAGTTTTGTAATTTCCAACTTTACCGCCTCTGCATACTTTGGATTGAGTCGATACGGCCTACTTCTTGCAGGCATGGCTCCCTCAACTAAGGGTATCCGGTGTAATCCAAGCTCCTCTAGTATCCCTGTTAGATCTTTGTAGGACCATGTGAAGACATTTCTGTACGCAAAAAGTAAAGAAGTTACCTTCTCTAGTAAAGGGGAATAATGGCATAGCCAAGAGGCCAAGTGGACTACTTGAGGGTTCTCTTCATTCCCTAGATTTACTTCTTCAACCAGTGTTTCAGGACTAGTCTTGCTTGAGAAATCATCTCCATTGTATGCAGGAGTGGACTTTAGCTTATATTCTGCAATATGTTCTCTAGTCAATCCTTGAGGTATATCCAAAAAGGGGAGATCTTCTTTGCATTCACGCTCATAATTTCCCTTCCCTGATACTTCCATATTTGTTGCCCCTTCAAAGTTTGTATTCTCCAGAAAACTCTCATTCTCCAACTCCTTGTGAACTTCATGGCCTTTTCCTACAACTCCTTCATCTGCAACTTCTTCCTCTATTTCATTGATTTCCATCGTGCAACACTCAGTACTTTCCATGATCCAAATCAATACTATATCTTCTTCTTGGGGTAAAAAGGGCATTACTTGAGTGTCCACAGTATTCTGTTAGTTTTCCTTGAGTCGAATCCTTCTTCCAAATGTAGTTGCAGTTGGCTATTGGAGTTTGTTGAAATCCACAGTTTGTTTTTCCCCAATCTTGCAAAGCTTTTGCTTGCCTTAGCCAAGATCTTCCTAGGAGTAAAGGGTAAGAAGTCTCTTGTGGAAGTGCAATAACAACAAAATTTAGAACAAAGTGACAACCCTGTACTATCATCAGTACCTTTTCAATAATGCCAACTGGCGCAACTCGATGTTGATCCGCTAGGGTAACTGTGAATGGTTCCATCTTGGTGGGGTTCAAATTCAATTTCCTCATTGTGAAATCTCGCATCAAATTAATGCTACAACCTCCATCTATAATCACACTTGTGAGAGCTTCATCCTTTATAAGAACAGATAACGTTGAGATTTGGTAGTCTGCTAGGGGTGCAGGGGGAAAATCAACCATGAAACCATCTATGCTAGCTGGTTGGCTCAAGTAAGCAGAGTGTACCATCTTTAATAAGTTACTTGTTAGTTTTGAATCCATCTTTATGAGTTTGTACAGACTAACCTTGTGATGAATACCTTTCAAGATCTTCTCAATGTTTACCTCATGTGCGTCTTCTTGCAGACTTTTTGGTTGGTCCCTTAGTGAAGTAGCCATCCTTTCATAAGCTCCTTCAATATTTGCTTGGCCCTTCCACCTAGCCTTCTTTTCCTCCTCTCTATCTTGGAGTCCTTGTTGTTCCTCTCTACAGGTTGTTGCTCGTCTGGCTCTAGTCATCATGGGCACTGACGAAGATGAAACAACATAAGACTGAGTGGTCATACCTTCAACTTTTGGGGAGACTGCAACCATGTGAATTGGAGCAAGGCGGCTCCTTGGGCAATCTTTGGTGTAGTGATCCTTAGCCTCTGGACAATGATGACAAGGAGGTGCATCTTCTGGAAGGGAACACCTATTTTGCATATGGCCATACTCACCACAACGATAACACATCAAAGGCCTATTATATCTAGGCTTCGTTGGACGATTCTCCTCTCTATTAGGTGCATTTGAAGTATTAGCATAATATGAATCCAGAGCTTTAGGGTTACCTCGTTGTTGTGTACCCTTGAGGTAGTAACAGTTTCTAGCTTCATGCCCATCCTTTCCACAAAATTGACAACTTACTCTCTTAGGACAATTAGCATTGGAATGTCCATTGTTGTTACATATTGTACACCAAATCTGCCTTCTTATATCCTGAGTGGTCCGCAAATATTCTAACTCACGGCAAAGTTGGGCTACTTCATCATCATTGCGATGCAACGGTGGCAAAACCTTCTCTTCTTGTTGATTTTGTTGCATTCTCAATGCCTCCAATTCCTTCCTCAGTTGCCCAATAGAGTCTAGTTGTGCAGCATAATTCGGTTGTGTATCCCCTTCAAAATGTTGCCTAGCTTCTTCAATGCATGATGCTGCTGCAACAAAATCATTGAGGGTTGCATCCAATTGTTAAATGCTTAAACGCGAGTCTAACTGTCAGAAATGCATTTAAGTACCTAAGTGGATTCTTGGGAGTGGTAGGGGTCTGTTAGACAAAGTCCCTTTACTTAGTTCCCAAATACAACCACTTCAGATACAGAGAGAGACTAAAACTCTAGCAAGATTCCGTTATACTCAGACAATCACTGTTCACGTCTTAGCTCGGCCATCATGTAACGAATACACGAAAATACTACAATGATAAACTTACTGAAGATATCAGAGACAAGGGTAAGGGTTCAATCTTACCGAATAGGTACCGCAATCCGCTCAGCGTCCGAAACACAGAGAACTAAATCGTTCAATTACACCGCACTAAAGACCCATTAAACAACTCAATATCCCTTACTGTAGCTTAACCCTTATCGTATGATGACATAATTCAACCCTAAAGACAGCACTATACTTTGCAGTGTTAGTGCACTATCACAATTCTAGAGACCTCACCCAACAACTTGCCAGAACATTCGAAGAACTAGTACTAACCCAATACGCGCTCTTAACACACAATTGCAACAAGGATTTGCAGATGATTCACTTCAGACAACAGTTCGATGAGTTACTATATGATGAATAACACTCACAACCACAACAAAGATCAAGAGATAACAAACACAGACAACAGATACAGACAAGGAGATAACGGATTACTCAGAAAAACTCATAAGTTTTACAAAAAAAGTTAAAGTAACATTCAGACAATCACCCAGACGAACAGTCTGGCAATTCCACAACTCGTCGTTCCTGAGCATCTCTTTACATTGATTTATATAAGAAATTACAACTATTGTGTAACCACTTTTCACGCGTGCAAACACAAGATTCAGTTTTACATTTGCCAATCTGGCGGCCGACTAACACTCTGGCACACACGGTGGACTCGAACCCGCAGGTTATACAAAATTATTGCTCGTCTATTATTCCTTCTAAGTACATATTTCTAGCTAATCTAAAGGTGCGGGCAATCTTTTTCTTTAGAGTTTCTAACATCTGTTTAAGGGTTTCCGGCTCTACTAGCTGTGCATCTACTCTAACAGAACTTAATGCTATCGCTTCAGTGAGCAAAATCTCTCTCTATGTTTGCAGAAAGGCTTCCTGTAGGTAGAACTCATTGGACAAAGCTACATCTTTTGAAACATTCATTTCTGCAACTTGCTTCTGCATATTGATTACCCGTTCTTTTTTATTGCTTAATTGATTTTCTCTTCTCTCAATTTCTTGGTTTTGATATTGTATCGTTGTGGAGTAGGCATCTCTTTCTCGTCGAAGCTGTGCGATTTCTTTTTGTGCTTGAGCTTCTTTTGCCAAATAGTGTTTCAGCATTCTGTTGACATCTGTTAGAGCCTCATTTGTTCTATGGAGTTCTTCTTCTGTCAATTTAGCCTCCCTCTGCTGCTCTTGGCTTTTCTTTACTTCTTCATCTAAATGTGTTCTGGTTTCTTCTAGTAGATTGCCTAATGCCATTGTTGCATCTTCTTTATCCTTGAGTAGTTGATTCAGTTTACTTATTTCTGCATCGGCAACAAGCAGTAATTCCTCCTTTTCTTTTGCTGCTGTCAGGGCTTCATCTCGCTGAGTTGTAATTTGTTCCTGTTCTTGTATTCTGGTCTGTAGTTGCTGTAATTGTTCATGAAGCACGTGATTTTCAGTCTTTACCTCCTGTAGTTCCTCCTGGAGGGGAGTGATATCTGCCTCCATTACTTCCAATTTGTGTTGAAAATCTTCTCGAACATTGTCTGTGATTTGCTTCAATTGTTGCGGCAGTTGTCTTGATAAATCTATTAGCAGCTGACCCATAGATTCCAACTGGGAAAATACTGGAATGGAGGGTTGTTGAAGAGGGGGACGAGGTTGGGAAGACGATGCAGTAAGTAGTTGCTGTGAGTTCGATGGAGAGTAGTTGGGGGATGAGGCTGAAGAAGCTGCAGGTTCGATTGGTGCATTGGATGGGATAGGAAGGATGGGGTTGAGTGGAGGTTCCGGTGGTGGGGTGGGAATGGCAGAGTTAGATTTTGTTACCTCATTTGTGGTTTGTTGTTTAGTTTCTGCGGCTGTGAACTCAACTGCCTTAAGCAGCTCTTCGAAAACTTGTTTTGTAATTTGTTGTTCATCCTCTTGCTGTTCCTGCTCAGTTTGTTGTTGGGATGCTTCTTCGGTAGAGCTTGTTTCTATTTCAGTCTGCTCCTCCTGTTCTTGTTGCTCAGATGGTGATGATTGCGTAGAGGAATCATGATGCATTGATGTGGCGGTGTCGTGAAAGGTGTCTTCTTCTTGCTTTTCTTCTTCTTTATCATCTCCGGCTAAATTCTGTGCTTCAGTCTCAGACGAGTTGATTCTGATTCTTTTTTGGCGGAAGAGCTAGTTGAGTTCCTCTTCATGTTCTTCATCATCTGACAAACCATCTAGCATATGAACTGGTTCCGCAAAGTACGGTCTAGCATGCAACTCGCAAGGTTGTATAACATCTAACTTTACAACGTATTTACGATTTTTATCCTTGAAAGTGAGTTCCTGTGCAGACCAATCTTGTATCACCTTAGCATGCTTCAGCCAAGGTCGGCCGAAAAGGAGGTTGTAATCAAGAGTGGATTCCGGTAAATCTAGTATGACAAAGGTCATTTTAAATGTTGTACCTTGTAAAGTGATTGGTACATTTCGTACAAGTCCTATGGGATGGACTCTTGATTGGTCGGCCATTCTGACAAAAAACTAAACTGGTTCGGTTTCGGTCCACCCTAACTTTTTACACAGTGCAGCAGTAGCAATGTTGACACCAGATCCTCCATCAATTAGTACCTGTGTGATTTTATGATTTTTATACCATACCGTAATCAAAGGAACTGAATGATCGACCATAGAATTAGGTTCTGGTTGCACTGTTGTTGTCGCTGGAATGTAGGAAGGCACAGGACTGAACTGTTGTTGGAATTGTTGTCTGACTCCTAGTACTAGTGCCAGCAGTTGCCCAAGGGGAAGAGTAATGGATGCTTTAGATAAAATCTCCCAGGCTTTTTGTGATTGAGTTGTATTTTCTGCTGCCTCGGAAGATGATGCACCGGTTGAAGATGATGTATCTGCTGAAGATGATGTGCCTGCTACGGAGTTAGAATCTTGTTTCTGTGTCCCTTCATCGGTTAATGGTATCTGGGTTACCGGAATAGGATCTGAAACACTAGGGGTTCTACGGTGGTCCATTGACTAGTCTTATCATACATCCTTTGTTGTTCTCTGATGCCTGGTTCAAATATTTCGGATGCTGGTTGTAACGGCCTTCCAGATCTGGTCTGAACTACTACAGCGTTGTGTTTCTACTGGTGTGATTTGCACCATATTAGTCATCCGGTTTTGTCGTTCTTTCTTCCTCTGATCATACTCAGCAGCATCCTTACAAAAACTTCTAATGTGGCCAAATTCACCACAGAAATGAGAGTGCGGTGGTGGCAAATTGGGATTTTCCGATGGCGGTCCGGTCTGCCAACAATTTGCATTATAGTTATTATTTCTCTATCCTCTGTAATTTCGATATCCTTGTTGCTGGTTGTTTCTCACTTGCGGAGGAACATAGTGATTGGCTGGCTGTCCTAGTTCCTATATAATTGCATTGACAGTCGTTATTCCCTGCACTTTGGCATTATATGCGTAGTTTTCGATGGTGTGTCCGGTAGTGTTGCAGGTAGCACAAAACAACTGATTAAGTGCACAAGTGGCACTAGTATGGCATGAATTCTTGCATGTAGTGCAGTACATCTGTCTGGTCGGGTCTTCGGTGGTATTTCTATTTGTTTTTAGCCACTCCAGATCTTCTGTAAATCCGCCAACCTTGTTTTCCAGCTGTAGAGCCATTGCAATCACTGCATCTAGCGTCATAGCTCCTACACAGCGTATGATCATAATCTGTTTAAGTTGCAGGGTCAATCCATTGATAAACCACTGAGTAATAACGTCGTCCGGTAGGTTGGCATGTGCTAGTGGTAACTGCCTCAAATGAGTCCTAAATAGAGTGGCGTACTCCTGTACAGTTTGATTTATCTTCTGTCTATTGTTTTGCAGGTCGTCAAAAATTTCGGCTAGATTCTTCTTTAGTCTGAATCTCTGCAAAAAGGCATCCCTTACTGCTTCATAGGTGCCGAAATGGTTAATATCATTAGGAAAAAAGGTGAACCCTGCATGGGCCTTGTAAGGATCCCTAATTTTTAGGGATTAAAATGCTTAATCCATGAATTTATTGAGCCACATGAAACCACTAGTGGTATGGCATAATAAAATATTGTAGATGAAATATCCTCTTTTTTCTCTCATACGTGAGCCTCTCTGAGCCTTTAGATTGATTGAATCAATGGTGTATATCAAAGAATACTTTAATGTAGAGAGAGAATGGAAGAGAACTCGTGGGAGTGGGGACAAGATCTTGGAATTCTCTCTGCAAAAAGATCGGCCGTCAGATCATTCTAGATCTAATGGACGCGCGCGAACGGGGCTGAGCCTCTTTTCCGGATGCATTCTGACCGTCAGATGTGAGGCACATCTAGTGGCTACCATTTAAAGGCGCCTTTTTGATGTTTGGGCTGAATCCAAGCTGTCGGATCGTCCGTAGATCTAATGGCTACAAGGCTAACCGCTCAAAATTCAGAGAATTCAAACTCCACCACTCGATTCCACCCAAAATCCAACGGTTCTATTGAAAAGGCGCCTATTGTAATGATTGCATGTATCTCATCCCTTCAATCTCAAGCTAATCCAAGGGTGGGAATTCGTCCGTGCCTTGACTTTTTGAATTCAATCGTGGCGCTTAGATCTTCTATGAATCGAATGGCTCTAAATGAATTTCGAGGTTCTCAAAACCATCCTCTAAGAAAAACCACCAATTCTAGATGGTTTCTAGCTCTTTGACCACACAAAAACAAGGGAAGTCTATGCCTAGTCTATGTGATTAAGGGACTAGACTGTGGCCACCACCCTCTTCTCATTGGTCGATGGCTAATCACTCCTCAAGCTAAAAGGCCCATGCAGGGTTCACCTTTTTTCCTAATGTCATATTCTGTAAGCCATCTAGCTGCTTCGTTGACTAATGTCGATTGCAAAACAATAGCCTTATACGTCGGATGAGGTGGATGGTTGAGAACTGCGTAGCTTATCTCGAATGTGCATACATGAGCATCCGGGTCATCTCCTGGGAATCCACCAAAATTGGTGTATGTTACTCCTGTCGGAGTCGACCTTGGTGGGCATAGTTGTTGTTGCTGCTGCTATTGTTGTTGCTGCTGTTGTTGTTGTTGCTGCTGCTATTGTTGTTGCCCGTTCATGACGAGTGTATTGTGATTATCTTCTGTATCCCGAGGCTGAATATCTGAACTATCGGAGTCTGTATCGTCGGACTGTGCACTTTCCGGTTCGATAATCTTGTTTAGTAGGCTTCGAATCTCGGTTTCAAGCAAGCTTCCTTCCTTCTTGATGTCAATTGTAGGGAAGCTTACTCCCAATAGCGGTGACTCGGCTGAAGATTCACCAAGGAATGGTAAACCGTCGCCGGAAAACTGCGTCCTTGTTACCGAAATATCACCGGAATGTGTCGAATTTTCGCCAAAACAAGGTGTTTTCTCATCTTCACTAATTTCTTTGGCTAAAGTGTTTCTAGTCATAAACAAATTTGAATCTTTACCCAATGTTGTTAAACTAACTTCAGGCTGCATCCTGGTAGATTTTGGAGTTACTATATCTTCGACAGACTGTGCCGAAATAGTACCGAAATTTACCAGAGGCGAAACACGTTCCACCGGAATATGATCGGAATCACTACTAACGTTTTTTACTTTCTTGCCAACTGGGTTAGACCTAGTTGCACTTCTACCTCCCGGAGTCGTTTTTAGCACATAAAGTACCCCAAGCTGGCGGTTCTTTGGATACGTTTCACCGGATCGAGTAACCGGCATGTATCATCTTTTGTACTAATCGCGTACTATTACTATCGAAAAAAATTTTACAGTCATGTTTCCAGAACAGGTTTACAACAATTTGATCTGTTGCCACCTTCCCACAGATTAATGGCGATCTTGATAACACTTACGACAGATGAACGGCAATCTTGATGCCACCTTCCCACAGATAAATGGCAATCTTGATAACACTTTCGTTAGGTAAATGGCAATCTTGATGCCACCTTCCCACAGACGACGCCAGTGCTAAACGCTTAAACGCGAGTCTAACTGTCAGAAATGCATTTAAGTACCTAAGTGGGTTCTTGGGAGTGGTAGGGGTCTGTTAGACAAAGGCCCTTTACTTAGTTCCCAAATACAACCACTTCAGATACAGAGAGATACTGAAACTCTAGCAAGATTTCGTTATACTCAGACAATCACTGTTCACGTCTTAGCTCGGCCATCATGTAATGAATACACGAAAATACTACAGTGATAAACTTACTGAAGATATCAGAGACAAGGGTAAGGCTTCAATCTTACCGAATAGGTACCGCAAACCGCTCAGCGTCCGAAACACAGAAAACTAAATCGTTCAATTGCACCGCACTAAAGACCCATTAAACAACTCAAGATCCCTTACTGTAGCTTAACCCTTACCGTATGATGACATAATTAAACCCTAAAGACAACACTATACTTTGCAGTGTTAGTGCACTATCACAATTCTACAGACCTTACCTAACAACTTGGCAGAACATTCCAAGAACTAGTACTAACCCAATACACGCTCTTAACACACGATTGCAATAAGGATTTGCAGACGATTCACTTCAGACAACAGTTCGATGAGTTACTGTATGATGAATAACACTTACAACCACAACAAAGATCAAGAGATAATAGACACAAACAACAGATACAGACAAGGAGATAACGGATTACTCAGAAAAACTCAGAAGTTTTACAAACAAAGTTACAGTAACGTTCAGACAATCACCCAGACGAACAGTCTGGCGATTCCACGACTCGTCGTCCCTGAGCATCTCTTTACATTGCTTTATATAAGAAATTACAACTGTTGTGTAACCACTTTTCGCGCGTGCGAACACAAGATTCAGTTTTACATTTGCCAATCCGGCAGCCGACTAACACAATCTTAGAGACTCACGTAGCTTCTGTTGAGATAACCTGGGTAAAGCTTTTTCTATCCATTTTTTAACCAAGAAATCACATGGAGCATGTGGAAGACGTGCAACAAGTGCTTTTGTCCTAGTGTGAAGTTCATGGAAGGATTCACCTGATCTTAGCCTTAAATTCTCAAGCTATTCTAGAGCTCTTTCCGAGGAGTCACTAGGTCGAAATGTCTGTGAGAATGCCCTCTTCAGAGCCTCCCATGTAGAAAAATGGCCATCTGCATATTGACTGTACCTTTTGTCAGCAAGGCCTTCCAATGTGGATGGGAAGAGTACCAGCATTGCATCCTCTCTATTCTACAGACCTCGTCCATGGCATAAGGAGATGAACCTCCTCACATGATCAACAACATCCTCATAAGCTTGTCCCTTGAAGGTAGGGAACTTGATATTGAGTCTGGAGAGTAAATGAGAGAGATCCTCCATTTGCACTGGTGTTTCCTCTAACGTATCTGAGGAGAAGTCTAATGTTCTCCTATGCTTCTCCTTTGAGAGTGGTGTCGCACCCAAATGAGCACATAAATTTAAAGGACATAGAGGGGATGTTGGTTCACTAGTCAAAGGTATAGATGACTTGTTAAGGCTCCTTCGTACATGAAGAGGCTTCTTATCTGCTCACGTATGGGTCATGTACCTACTTGCAAAATGCAATAGGGCAAAAATAATGAAAAGGGATTATTTATTATGCTTAGGGCCTCTCACTGAAATACAAGGGTCCCACCGTGCATGCCAAACTATAGAGGAGGTACTGGGGTATCTACTTTTAGCAGGAGCATGCACCATGCACTCCAGTACTTCGCCTACTCAACGGAGGTTCTCTTTAGGGAAATATACCCTTTAACACTTCTGTGAGTATGCAAATAACAATAATTGCACAGAATCGTAAATACTCAGGGAAAAGATTAATGACAAATGACAATAGTGGAAGACCAAGCCACTCCTTAGTTTGCACAAAATTGTAAATACTCAGGGAAAAGATTAATGACAAATGACAATAGTGGAAGACCAAACCACTCCTTAGTTCAAACAGATGATCACAACATAGGCAAAGGAAATGCTACAAAAGCTGATGCTCTGTGCTAACATGTCAATCCAGAACTAAATGGAAACAATACAAAAGATTTGTCCAATAAAATGAACACAACTAGATGAAAACTTGCACTGAACACAACTAGATGAAGACTTGCACTGCTCAGTACAAAGGTATGAAGACTTGCTCTAATGGAAGAGCACAGAAATACCACTGACTCAAACTGAATGAAAAAACCCAGCCACTTCTTTACACTACAATGCTATTAGCCCTCCACTGGGAAGCCCATACTCTGTATCCTCACCATAGAGTGAGTTCCTACAGTAGGCTTGTAGCCACAGAGTGCAAAGAGAGGACCAAAAGAGATGTCGGAAATAAGCTCTATATGTGTCTATATATATCCCCAATGAGTACTAGTCCATTGCTTTTATAGGCTCCAGAAGGCCAAAAGAGCCTTGCCGATTCCTCGCGTCCACTGATCATGCACCCATTGATTGCCCAAAATTGGGGGTGGAGTGGAGTGTGGGTGGAGTTTGAGGGGGATGGAGTGGAGTGTGGGTTTAAGGCTGGGTTTCTTGACTTCAGAAGCAGCCCTCCCTCAGAGAATAGATCATCCACAGAGTCCTCATTTTCAAATGTGACTAAGCAAAAGCCTCTAAATAACCATCTTGCTCGATCATGCATGATCTACCTTTGCCCTATTTTCCATACTTTGAAAACAAATCTTCGAGTTCCCCTTCTGTAGACGAAGTGGGAATGCCGCCAAGAATATCTACTTAGTTCTCAGACGTTTGACTATCTTCTCACGTGGTATAGACCTCTTAATTTCCATCATTTCACCATCCAAAATGTGTTTATCTCGAAAAACATTCTATGAGACTGAGGGATCACATGTGTAACAAATCCAAATCTTTGTGTATGTCACATGGCTTAATTGTGCATAATAATTGAATCACCATATTAAATATATATTTGAAATACTCCGGGGTGGTTGCGGGTGGGTGCATGAGGGAGAGGCGGGGGCTGTGCGCGGGGATAGGAGGAGTGGGTGGGGAGGGAGCATGCGGGTGTAGGAGGGGGAGGCGAGGGAAGTGGGCGAGGGGGCTGAGGGCATGGGTAGAGGGAGCAGGTGTTGTGGGCTATCGGGGAGAGAGAGAGGGTGTTGCGGAGGGTATCGGTTCAACCCCTGTCGTGGACATCTCCTACCCATTTTTGGGTGGTGATCTCTGGCCTTTGGGGTGCTTCCAATGTTGGCCTGTGGGCACTCTAATAATGTGTCGGACCTTTGCACTATTGTATGAGGCCTTTGGGCTTGTCCAAACAAGTGTCCTTGCTACGCCTTAGGTCCATCCCATCCTAAGCTACACCATAGTGAGCCTTCATGCTTTATAATCGTGGTCCGGCCATGCGTCGAACACCTAATTTGTGGGATATAAGGGATCCCATGGGTACTAAGACTAGTTTCATGTGTGCTTTCAATCAATTCAAGCATATATCGAGAGGTTAAGCTATATTCCAAACATAATTTAAAATAAAAATAAGGCAAAACCCAAAAGCTAGTCAATATGTCTAGAATGAGAGCCGAATCGATAACCAATTATTCTCAACACTGATGAGTGCGCTTATAGAAGATCTCTAAATAAATCTCACAAAAATTCTTTTAAAAAATCTGAAGGATTTTAAAGTTGACACACTAGTAAGCACCCTATTCATGTTATATGGAGGTATTAGGAGTAACGGAAAAATATCTTCATGTTTTCTATACCATATTGATGCTTTTATATTGATGCTTTCATATTGATGCTTTCATATAGCATATGTAAATAGTTTCATATAGCATATATAAATACCTTCATATAGCATTTAAAAGCTGATAGCGAAAGAAGGATCTTGTCATACCATGAAAATCTATTGAGCTGTAGTTTAGATGTATTTGACCAATTAGGCTACACTATAGAATCAAGAGATCTAAGAATGTCACCCTATTTAGACATGTGATGATCTTTTTAATCACTCAAAAAAGTATGGATGGGCCCATGAAGGATATGATAGGGTATATTTATGCAAGGTATTGGTTGATTTTATGCTTCAACATGGTGAGGGAAAACATGGAAAGTTAAAGAGTGCTAACCAAAAAAGAGTTTCTAGAGTTCCAACAATCGGTTGGGTACTACATGCTCTTAGATAGAACTAAGCTTTTCTTGGAGTGTCGCCGATAGGGGCAAGAGGTAGTGTCGACCTTATGAAGGAAAAGCAGTTTCTATATGATGACAAGATAGAGGTAAGGGGTTCTGGTATTACGTCATTCCTTTATTTGAAAATGCTTATGACCTAATTCGGATACTCTCTAGGTTCTCTATCACAAAACAATATGTAGGGAAGTAGACGAGTCCCTAGAAAGTCACAAAAGAGAGTACCATGGTCATGATGGATCTCTCAGACACTACTCAAGAATATGAATAAAGACAAATATTTCCATTAGTACCACAACAACCACAGTGATGAGTATACTGCTTTTCAGATTAGAAATCTTAAGAAAGCTCTTCAAAATTGATATACCTTTGGTTATACGAATCATAGGACTTAAATATCACATAGACTTCAGTTCAAGGCATACTTAGGAACTACTTGGAGTAACCTTCATACATACTCCTTTTTCGATCTTAAGCAGTCCACTAATGCTTTTCATATTACATCACTTAGGAAAGGTCTTCAAAATTGATATACCTTCTCTTATACAAATTATAAGACTTAACTAATTCATAGTCTTATGAATTGTATAAGTAAAGGTATACTTAGGAACTGTGTGATTAATTTTAATACTTACTTTGGTTTGGCGTATGTTTAGGAACTATGTGAGTAACTTTCAAATTTATCCTTTTGTTTATCTTAAGCAATATTTTACACTTTATTCTTTTAAACTTTATTTGTGTTTAATTCAATCCTTAGGAGAAATCTAAGCAACTTGGATGAGTGCCTATAACTAAAAGGTTTTACTTATGGTTGACGCAAAACCCTATGGAATATTTACTTTAAGTTTAACTCTAAACCTTCTTGGAATGATTTCAACACTAAATGCTACTTATCATTATGATTGTACCAAGTAGAGACTTATCCTCTAATGCTTTCTATTATTCTTATTTTTTTATCCTAATTGCTAGAGTTCGAGTTGGCGTATTCCTTTGAATGTGCATTGTATACTTTTAACACATAAGTTTCTTATGCCATGATGGTGCATATTTGAAAGATGAGGAAATAACTCGTGAACTCTACATGTGCACCCAACCATGTGCATCCCCTTTGATGTATTCATTTCCTTGCCCAAATAATTACATCCAATCGAGGTTCAAAGTATGCACCATTTGCCTTCTCATCAAAATATAGCCAAATGGTTGAGGTAGGTGCTACTTGCCTCCTCAATTTAAAAACTACAACGAATGTGGTTCTCTTTTGGTCGAACCCAACACAAGAATAATGTGCAATTACAAATTATGCAATTAAAAAAATTTGATGTTAGAATCTAATTGTATAACTCAAACTAGTGCAGTTCAAAAGCTTCAAGGGCCTAGAAATTAGCCATACAACTCATGGCCAAGTTTGGAAATGAAATAATACTAGTAAGATCTCAAAAGAAGTCAATAAAACTCGTTTTTGCAATGGTCAAGTGGTGATTTCTATGAAAAAAAATTATCTAGTGAGACTTCTTAAATATCCCAGTTTTTTAGATTTCTTTTTTCATGAGAAATATTACACAATCTTCCTAACAAACCAAAAAACTATGAAATCCAACACTCGAGGAGAGAGAACCACACATTTGAAATTTACGAGCATTTTGTTGGTCATAGATGGGAAACTGTGCATGAGGTGCTACTTTGGAGGCTCTCCAAATGTAGCTTCGAGGAAGGTTTTCAATTTTGAACCTATAGACATCTATAAAAAAACTCAAAGTATACCTATGATAACAAACAAAAAAAATCAGCAATTATTGATACCTTAAGTTGATGCTAAAATATGCCATTATGCATGATTTTGACTTTTCTCTAATATACCCTTTTCTTTGCATATTTGATTTCGTTGATCTATGAATAAATGCTTATGCACACTTATTTAATATGCATCATTCTTCAGGCATCTCTTGAAAAGATGATAAACTTGAATGACCTCGACAAAAAAGGATCCTTCGATCTCCATATGCACAATTGGACACATGAAACATCCTCCAAAGAGTAGGATGATTGTATAGAGGAATTGCTCAATGATTAATAGTACATGGGCTAAACCTCACTTGCATGGAAGGCCACCCCATTATCACCTAAAAGCTTGAAAACCACTTTTCCTGATAGAGACCATACCTAAGGGATATTTTCTCACCTAGCACTAGGAATGCTTTCATGGGGTAGTAAAGCTTTAGAAATCTCACTAGAAAAGAATTCAGTGCATGTGCCTATCTCATTGGAATAGAAGATATAACTGCAATGGTCAATCTTCCTTGTAATCATGTTTACCATATTCTCTACTCTACGACCACAAATCTGGTGTGATCAACTTGTAGTGTTGCAATCTAGTCCCATACTTCCAAACTCATTATTTCCTTTTGTTGGAGTAGTTAAGTGCAACAATATATGCTTTTTAGGACAACTCTTATGATAGGTATCATATTTTTTTGTAGACATTCGCATGTTGATTATGTTGATTAGCACAATTGAAACTACCATAAAGCTACTTCTTCTAAGCACAACAAATGTAGTACTAGTAAAACACTTTTGCTAAATTGCATAGTTGAGGTGCTAGTTAGCACATTACCTGTGATAATTAACATAGTGTATTAGCATAATAGCATAGTAGCTATGTTGATTAAGAGACGTTGTTAAATGGTGTATTGATTGTGGTAGTTAACATAAGCGCTTTCCTAATAAGCATAATGACTATGCTAGCTAACATGTTGATTGTGCTAGTCTCCATAATGCCTTTTCTAATTGCCATATTGTGTGTTATAATTAGCATACTAGTTGTTCTAATCACCATAGGGCTTATGATTTTCTAAGGTATGAATTGTGATACTTTTTTACCCATTAGAAAGCATTCCATCCTAAAAAGAACAAATGTGGTACTTAATCTTACTAAGATTATCCCCACTATGTTTGAGCAATGTTATCAGCCATTCTTGCAACTTGGGCACTTTTTCACACATGGTTGATTCTTGCTTCTTTCAAAAAACTTGAGACTTCTACTTCCTTCAATGTTCAACATAAGAATAGAACACAAGTTGTGATGTTTGTATTAATCAACCATTATCTATATGTCCCATAATACTCTTTTCATGTTGGATTCAATTCTTAGAATCCCTTTTCTCACACAACCATCCATAAGCTGCACACGTATAATACTAATTACCTTCCTTTGATAGTGATGCCCAACAGACCTCCACTGTCTATACATTCACAAAATGACAAAATAACAATAAACATATACACATGTTCATACACATATATGCATATGTACATAAAACATATTACTGAACATGTGCATACATAATGGCACAATCCACTTCTATGGGTTCCTAAAGTAACATCCAAAACACTTGTTTTCTGTTCTATAAATACTACCTTGTAATTAACAAAATTACTACAATGTATGGAGTGGTTTAGATTTGTTTCTTATTGTGCATGATATTCAGCTTTGGGTGACTGAGTATGAAAAGGAATATTTAATTGGACAAAAGGTATTCAGACCAATTGCATTAGGGCAAAAAATGGTCGAAAAGGGGCTGTTTGCTAATGACAGATTAAGGAAATTGATAAATAGAGTCTTTTCACATGTACAAGAATATAACATTGCTGTCTCCTTTAACCATATGAAGAAATTATTCTTTTAAGATAGTATGCCCTAAAAGCGCCGCGAAAGTGATGAAGATTCTTGTATTCAGTGTACAATTTTTTAGTTTCATGCAAAGAAAATATATTTTTACACACCACACAATGCATATTTTTAAAGTTCCAAGAAGGAAATTATTTTTGAGGATACGAAATATTTTTGGGTTCACAAAATTCCATGGTCATTCGGCAAGAGTGTTTACATCAAATCAAAGTTTCCATGTGTACAAAGACTTTTTATCTATAGATACTGGCAAAGTTTGTGAATGTCAGTTTCTTGCCTTGAGCATTCTTCTTCTTCTCAATTCGAATGGTTTCTTCTTCTCGTCCTCCTTCCAATCCTGTAACCTCATGTGAGGTTTACAATAGAAGAGAGCATTCTTTGTGGAAACCTCTTTCTGTGAAGCTAAATGAATGGGTAACTATCCTTCCTAGCTACAGAGGTGCCCATAAACTCAAGCATGCTAAAAGAGATGACACAACAAAACCATTGGAGGGGACATATTCTCAATTTCAAATTGAAGAGATGCGGTTGGTTTGCAAGAGTACAACATGTGCACAACACTAAGGATTCTATTCTAGAAAATCATCTACAATTCCCTTTGTACTATAAGTGAATTTTTACAATGCTCTTCTATCATTCCAGTTGTTTTTTTATAACAACATAATTATTTTTGTATTGTAGATATTTTTCTTTCCAACATTGTGGAGTGGCAACCTGTTGAATGTTTAATAGGAACATTCATATTTCTTCATAAGGAATATGCGGAGCTTATGTATGTAGAAAAATCTATTCAATTTTTCAATAGCATAGAGTTATTTGTCCATTTTGCAGATTATCAAGTGCCATCAGAGAGGAGCTCTTATGGAAATCTTGTACATTTGCATGCTCCTTGCATCTCTTCATTAAATTGGATGCTCTTGATCATTCAATAGTTTCAAGTTTTGTATGCAAAATGAAATTTGACATCCAAAAGGCAATGTTAGCAAGCCAAATTTCGAGAAGGATAAAGATTCAATGGTTTTTGCCTATTCATGTTTTTGTAACATTCTTTAAAAACATGTTATTACAGAAAACAAAATCAATGTGGTTGAATAGGAGAGTCTCTATATTAGATATTGATGATGTTTTAGGTAGGGAATGAGATAGTAAAGAAGTTCAAAAGCTAGGTGACATCATTTTATGTAAAGTTTGTCCAAATTCTCTTTGAATCTCATATTAGATATCTTGACAATCTCTGGTTTTAGGATATGACTACAGAATGTGGAAAAGCAAGCTTGGACTCTGAATAGCCTTGGGGTGACAGGAGATCTATCAAGAATTTGAGTTAGAAGTACTAACTCATCCAGAATTTCAATCTAGGAAATAATTGTCACTGCAAATTGGAAACTCATAAATGTAAGGGATCTCCTGGAATACCTTGATGAGGTATCATCACATTTAAAATTCTCAATTAATGATGCAATAGTTAACATTAGATAAGAGAAAACATTATCTTGCATAACTTGCTTGCTACCCAAGGTGATCAAGTTCCAACCCTTAAGATTGTAACAAGTCTAAAAAAATTTGATTCAATAGAAACCAAGACATTCTTACATAATATATCTCCTTCTTTGAGAAGTGTTTTTTCATACTTCCATTGATTTTTCATTGTAGGATGGTGACTAAGAATGTGACTGATTACATCACTTCAATGTATATGTCTTTTTATGGACTATATTCATATTGGCATTTTTTGTTTAATTTCAAGAGTTTGATAAGGTTTCTATTGTGCAATGATTATATAGGAACTTGCATGAGTAAATTCTAGGTGACTCAAGAATAAACTAAGAAATTCTTACATAATATATCTCCTTTTTTAGAACCTTTTTCCATACTTCCATTGCTTTTTCTTTGCAAGAATGTGACTCATTACATCACTTCAATTATGGCTTTTTATGGACTATATTCAGATTGGCATTATTTGTTTAATTGCAACATTTCGATGAGGTTTCAATGGTGCAAAGGAACTTGTATATGAGTAAATTTTAGATGAACAATACTTTTACTTTCCAATAACTAGTTTCAATTTAAGTATTTGAGTCTATCCAAGGTGCACATTAGAAATTCTCCATGCTTGTTTGGCCTAAAGGTATGCATGAGAAAGTCTCCATTGTGCACATAACTAGGAATGTTAAAGAGGGTGGAGAGCCTGGTGCAAATTCCATGTCAAGTGATATTCAAAATATCTAGAGCATGAAGTTTAGTCATATTACAGTGTAGATGAGATTAGAGATGATGAACGATTCAAGCGACTAGCGCAATCCAAGCCTCTCCGATCGTCCTAATCATTTGAATCGATTGTGTATTACAAAGTATCGAAACATGCTTCAAAACATGAATTTTGCATTAAGCTTTGACGCATGAGCAATACCAGTTTCCATGTGAACTCATCTTATGCATAGTTTCCTCGAGAGGATGGTATGACAAAATGGAAAATGACATGACTGATACAAGCAATACGGACCATCCAAAATTCTCTGATTTCCCGTATCGCTTGTATCATTCGTTCATAAAACCTTCTCTATCCTCTTCACATTTAACTTCACAACAACAATAAAGAAAAACACACACAAGATACACATTTTGATGATGCTTGAACCATGCAATGAAGTCACTTTTGCTTAGTTCTCAAGAGGATCAATTTAACATTATATTATTCAAGGCATATAAATATAGTTACAATGACCATCTTCCAGATGAATACCTACATAATTACATACAATATGTACATAAATAAATCGTCCAACATATGTTGGTTACACATTACATTACAATCTTACATTCAAGAAATATAATGTTTCACCCTTCTTTTCTGTCCTTTCTGGAGCCTTGACCTCTGTGCTGCTTGTGGCCCTTTTTGGAGCCCTCACCTCTACTCTTATTCATTGGTCCATGCTTCAATAAGGAGTGAACAGGATACCCTTTCTTCTTTTCTTCAGACTTCTTTTTATCTGGTGGTGGTGGTGGAGGTGAGTCAGGATCATAAGGGCATATTGCATGTTTCATAGTGGCATTCATTTCTCTCTCCCTGATCAAGATGACCCACGCATCTACATAGTCTCACAAGTTTAACTCAGGACTATAAAACCTTCTTCCCAAGAACTTTACTACATTTGCAATCACTCTCCCGCCACATGAGGTGTTGTCTTTCTATAATGGCACATGTATTTGAATGTATCCAAACCTTTTTTCTTCTATCAATTTAAGAATTCTTGGAAAGTTCTAATCAATATGCATTTTGAGAAGCTTAGCAGCACTTTAAGGTAAACTTTAATTCAAAATGGATGGCAAGGCTTTTAAATAGAACACAACAAAATGTATGGCAAGGCTTACACTTTGTAGTTTCCATGTTGTGATTGGAGGGAATTGATGAAAAGTGCTTGATGTTCATTGAAGTCAATGATAATAAGACTCTAGTGTCCCCTCTCAATGAGTGGCATGTAAGCATAACTTCTTTATTGAATGTTACTTATTTCAAAATGAAGATGAATACTTATGTTTAAATATAGGGGTAGATAATATATTCTACCCCTTTTGTAAAATTCTTTAGAAATAATTTCACATCTCCATGCTTGTGCAAAAAGCACTGAGTCACAAGAGGATCTATGATGAAAACATTTCTTGAAACCCCTTCCTCACATTGTTGCAAAAGAAGCCTAGAATTCAAGAAATATAAATTCAGTATAAGAAATACCAAATTAAGGAAAACATGAGCATTTTATGGCCTGTTGATAATACCTAAGTGCAATATTGACTACACTATGAGATATTTCAACATTGAAGTCCCTCACCATTTTGTTGTCTTCTAGTCTTATATCAAGCAAAAGTTCCTCATGCCATGGCATTGCGGCATTTACTATCACCTGTCCATCTCCTTTTTTAAGAAGTTCTTTATTTGCCTTTTGCAGGTTCTGAATCTAGTTTAGGATAACAGTTTCCTTTTGACAACAAACCCTGCTTTTTCTTCTCCTCCTCACAATTAGCTGCATTTCTTGCTTCATGATCATGAGGGACTTGAGGGTGGACCTCTTCAATTATAAATAATGACTTAGGTGCTCATGTTGGAGGTATATTGAGAATATCAAAGAACTTTTGATCATGGTTCTCAATAGGCACAATAGAGTTGTCAAACTTATATCTGAGCCTTAACACAATCGCATAATGTGTTGCCATCAATGTCACCCTGTAACAATGAGCTGCACACAAGTAAGCATCATTCATGAAGTCGATTGCAAAGTCTTCTACAGCTTCTTGCAAGCATAGAAGAGCTTGAGTTTGCCACTTCATGTTTATGAAGGACGTGATCTTCATCATGGAATAGAGATTGGCTAAAATTTGCTTGACAACTCTCATGAAAGGAAGTCGTGAATCAGGAGTCCCACAAACTTTTGAGCCCTTCTTATCTCCCTCAAAGACTTAACATGGTAACGAATCCTTTTTTTTGAAGACTTCTCTGATCCATTGAGGCCCTTACTAGTTGTCTAGAGAGAAGGTCCCTTGTCATCTTGATTCTGGACATTTTGATCTTCATCGTGAAGGTACAACTTCCTTGCTATCTTCTTTGTCCTAGCCATAACCTGCATAAAAAAAGAGTTTAAAAGCTTGGAAGAAATTTAAAAAGCAAAAAAACTAATGTAAAAACCATTTCACAGAGCACTCTAGAAACACGATCGATGCAAGCAATAAGGGTCATCCGAAAATCCACTCATCTCCCTAATCGCTTGTATCGGTCGTGTTGTAAAATGGTTGATTATAGAAGAAAATCAAAAAGCAAAAAACTAATGTAAAAAACCTTTTACCAAGCACTTAAGAAACACGATCGATGCAAGCAATTAGGGTCATCTAAAAATTCCTGGATGTCCCTATCTTTTGTATTGGTCGTGTTGTGGAATGGTTGATTATGGAAGAAATTTAAAGAGAAGAAAACTAAGGTAAAAAACATCTCACAAAGCACTCAAGAAACATGACCGATACAAGCGATTAGGGTCATTCGCAAATCCTTGGATGTCCCTAATCGCTTGTATCAGTCGTGTTGTAAATGGTTGATTATGGAAGAAATCTACAAAGCAAAAAAAATAATGTAGAAACTCTTTCACAAAGCACTCAAGAAACACAACCAATGCAAGCGATTAGGGTCATTCGAAAATCCCTGGATGTCCCTAATCGCTTGTATTAGTCATGTTGTAAAATGGTTGATTATGAAGACCGATCCCAGTAATTAGGGGCATTCAAAACTTCCTGATGCCCCTAATCGCTTGGATCGATTGTGTACAAGCTCTTGTGATCCATCATACACAAAATATGGTCTATGGAAACTTTTGAAAAGCACGAAAAAAAATCGAAGGCAAAGCCAAGTCGGCGCTAGAAGGAGTTCACAAAAAAATGAACAAAGTGGATAGAGGAGCTTAAAGAGGTCTCTGGAATGAGTTGAACTTGGTGACACATGGCAACCTACGATTGTTCCATGTCATCTAGCCATTGGCAATCCCAACGTACAATGCCATGTGGCATCATTTGAGTGGGCCACATCATCTAGCTATTACAATGCCCAATGTTTGCTTGCCACATGGCACTCGTTGATTGGTCCACATCATGTGATCGTTGCCCGGTAGAGCTAAGATGGAGGAAAAGAATGTGATCCTAAGTGTTTCTCCATCTGAGAAACTACTAGATTTCATGGTTCGAGAGAGTTTAACAGTGGATTATTTTCCAGATGCAATGAGGATATTCAATCCCAAGATAGATTTTGAAGTACTTTTGGAGAAAACAAAGAACTTTTTGAGGGATGAGTGGGAGAGCTTCCTAGGCGTAGTCAATGGAAAGGAAGCCTATATACATCCACACATCTTTGGAAAAAATCCACTAGATAGGGCAAAAATCACTAGAAAGTGCAAAAGGATACCCCCTTTGCGAGGAAATCTAGATTTATGCCTAGAGCATGAAAGGGACTGCTCTTTGCTCCCCTTGAGCATTGGCTTCTTGATATGGCTTGATCACATGTCAAATGACAAGGAGGAAGAATGTATTGATGTTGAAGAGAAAGAGACATTCCTTGAGCTCACACTTGAGGGAAGCTCAAAAAGTATGAAAGGTGTCATGGAGATTGTTGAAGAGATAAATCTCCAAGCAGAAGAAGAGCAGGTCAAGAATTTTGATCTAGCTACTTTTAAAGCAGAGATTGCAATAAGGGGCCAACTATTCTGAGAAATCCCTTCTTCTCCCAAATCTACCATTTTATTTCATCTCTGGAAAGGAATTTATTCCTCTCTATTACACTCAGGAGCTCTTCAACCTAAGGGAAAACTACTCCCTTGCTGCTATAGCTGAGTCAAATGAAGTTGCAAGGAGATTTATCGATGAGAAGGGAGAAAGAAAAGAAGAATTTTTGCATCTCGATTTAGCATTGTCAAATGAACAATTACAAGATTCATCAGAAGCTCTTTCAAGCTACTTTGAAAGAGCTATTTCAGAGAAGCGAACACTTGATGATGAAGACTTTGATGAGTATTAGAAGCATCTTGGTATGTACTCATTGGGGTGTGGCTATTCATTTTTGGACGTTGCTGAGGACAAAGGAACCATATCTATTGACTCAAAAGAGCTCATTGAGGAGGAAGATGAGGTCAAGGTATCGCTTGAGTTGGTCGTGTCTATGACTTGCATGCAGCATTGATAATTAACATATTATTGTGTGTAAAAATACTATTTTCAACATTAATTATATGTTTCTATAAAGTTTAGGGTGAAGAATCGAACACAACGGATGCAAGCGATTATGCCCATCCGATATTCTCTGATGAACCTAAGCGCTTGAATCGATTGTGTCTCATGCTTTGCTTTTGCTTGTGTTTCAAGTTATTTAAATTACTTTAAAAGTTTCCTTGGATTTCTTCTGACCTGGGTTTTCGATTTTTTTCACAGTTATCTATATTGGATGAAGACAACTATCTTGGCAGGGGGAAGGGAACAAGGAAAACCATTCAGGAGAAAGGAAAGACAAAGGAGGATATTCATTCAGTGATCCACTATCTTCCAAATTTGAATCACGAATTATTTTCTATTATTCATAAGCACTATAGTGAAGAGCCAAATTTTTCACTATTGTCCTTGAGGACTCTTTCAAGATACATGGGTTTTAATCCAATACCCTTTAATGCATATAGAGTTTTGCTACTTGAAAGAAAAGCTGCATTTAGAATTTTTGTATATGCCCCAGAATTCAATGCTTTAAGGGGAGGCTACTTCCTTTGTTAGTCAAGCTATGCAATGTTTGTAGGGTTGTTAGATGTTAGAAGTATTGATGGCTACAGGAGAAAAGAGTACCTCAGATACAGAGGAGATTTGTCATCGCGAAGCTCATTCAAAAGACTCAAGAAGGGTTAAATATATTTCTTTTCAAAGCTTTACTCATGAAATGCACATAGATACACATATTTATTGCCCAAAGGGATACAAGATATTGCAAATATGAAGCATGTAACCTTTTTTGTGTAATTGATCCATGTCCTAATATTAATCCTTATTGATCCATGATCTATTTTTCTCTGGTGAAAGTCCTATTTATATGATAATAATATTTTGCTTCAGCTCTTTTGTAATTGCCTTCTCAAGAATCAATCAGAAACACTACAATAGATCGATGGTATACCGAGGTTTTTACCGAGGAAAATGAACGCGGCTTTATTTGCCGTCACGCCGGTGTAAAGGTCGGTTTCCGCGTCGGTACCAAAGAGTCGGTATAAACGTTAGTATAAGCGTCCATATAAGCGTCGGTAGAAGCGTCAGTATATGCGTCGGTATAAACGTCGATATATGCGTCGGTAATCGGCTTCTGTTGCATCGCCTCCTGGGTGTACCGACGGTTATTCCGATGACACTACTGGGAGTACCGTCGCGTATACCGATGACCATACCTACAAATTTATTTTTGGGCAGAATGTTTTGTCTTTTGCTATAGCAACATTACCATGATGTTGCTGAACAAAAGACAATACTCTCTGCCCAAAAAAAATCGAGTACATGTGATGTGTACTCTAATGACAACCGAAATATGATTTCATGAAACAGAGTATTATTGTACACAAAAGAGATCGATAATCAGAATGAACAATGAACCATGTACAAAAGAAGTTATATATTTCAATAATGAAGCATGTACAAGAGTGTGGCAAACCACTGTCATATATGACGCTTTTACAAAATGTGGCAAAGCAATGTATTGCCATATGGAAATCAAATACAAAATATTGGTCTTCCACTACCATACACATGCAAAGAACGTTCCATATCAACAGTCCTGCAACAAAGAACATTAATGGAATGAGATAAATTCACATGAAAATTACAAACAAGTAAAAACCAAGTTTATAAATTAATTACCTCATCGCAAACGGTCCCATGAAACTACCGCACTACGTCCCTCCAAGTCCTGCAATAGTGCAGTCAACCCATGACTATATCCATAAGACTCCTCCGTTCGTGTTGGAGGACGACCCATTTCCAGCTCCTGAAACAAATATAAAAAGATTAGAGAAATATACATGAGAAATTTAACACAAATAAATTCAATAAATGAAATGGTACTTACAAACTCATCACGCATCGTGTCATATCCGCCGCTGCCCAAATGTGACAGTCCAATCGTGTCTAGACGTGTGGCTGCGGCATTTTGCTGCTGGCGATATCGATCACGAGTCTGCTGCTGCTCATCACGAATCATGTCCCACTCCTCAGCATCTAACCACACAGGCTTTGGTAAGCCTTCTCTGAATGCATCACGAGCCTCGGATAGTCGATGCAACATGACCTCACGTGCGGTGTGCAGAATCCACTCTGAACTGACAATCGGCTGTCCATCGGCTGGTCGGAACTCCTGGTGAATCGTCTGTGTGATATAATTCTTCCGATCTTTATCCTGTTCACTCCATTTCAGCATGATGGAGTGTCCAAACTGGATGGAGCAAAGCTGTCGTATGCGTGCACGCATTGCTTTGCCAGCCGCATCCATCACCGGAGCTCCATCTCAGATACTATACACCTTGGAGTCATCATGGTCATGAGCACCCCAAGGTGTACTTAGTGTCCTGCGTGGTGTACTACGTGGTGTACTGCGTGGCGTACCTACATCTGAGGTACTCGTCCTAGGAGTAGAAGCGAGCGACACAACGTCCATCGCACTGCCTCCACCGCCTCCTCCGCCTCCAGACCTACCTGTAGATCCACTCCTAGAACCTCCTGCTCCAGAGCGTGACCTCGATCTACGAGACGGGCCAGACCCTGTATCGCGTTGAGGTGTCGAATGCACATGTCTACTAGTAGACGCAGTAGGAGATGGCTGCAAAGATGGTCGTGATGGAGTCACAAAGCTAGGAGACATACCTCCTACGGGAGTAGCACCACCCTCAGGAGTGACACCGGTAGGAGTGACACCGGCGGGAGTGACACCGGCGGGAGTGAGGCCAGCGGGAGTGACACCGGCGGGAGTGAGGCCAGCGGGAGTGAGGCCGGCAGGAGTAAGGCCGCCAGGAGTGAGGCCGGGAGGAGTGCTACCACGAGCGAGAATACTTGTGGGAAAGTATTTCTCTACCATACAAACAACCTCGATAGCATTGAGTTTCGCACTCTCTATGCTATCTCTATTTATCTCTTTAGAAGATATCCACCATACTAAAGAACTAATTTTATAAATGGTTTTTCGTACATCCTTTGAAAGACAATCTTTTAGGGCTACAAGGAGCACAAATTGTAAAAACTTGTGCCAATCATGAGACTTGAGTCCTGCAAGATCGTCGTTTCGTGTGAAAGCAGTCTTTAGATATCTCATGCATCCAGTAGGTGTACGAAAATTTGAAATTGTTTTCTTCACTTGTTGCTCTTCCATCCTGCGAAGCACTCAAGGAGCTCTTGGTA
Organism: Ceratopteris richardii; assembly: GCA_020310875.1. Lineage (NCBI taxonomy): Eukaryota > Viridiplantae > Streptophyta > Polypodiopsida > Polypodiales > Pteridaceae > Ceratopteris > Ceratopteris richardii. The sequence goes on from CM035429.1 coordinate 16,463,118, forward strand.
ACGATACATTATCTGTAGACCTGCTCTTTGTATGCCATGACATTAACTCAGCTATAGATTTTCATCTAAACATGTTCTTAATTCGTAGAATGATAGGAAAGTGGCGAAGAACCTTTGTGGGGATTGCTTCGCCTATAACGTCTTCTCTAAATCTATTTGCTCCACACTTTGGACATACGTGGAGATGCTCATACTCATTCCGAAAGAGAATGCAATCATTCGGACAAGCATGAATTTTTGTATAATCCATTCCAATGGACTGTAAAAGTTTTTTCGCATCTCCACGTGTTGGAGGCATGTCATTGCCCTCTGGCAAAATTTGATCTTTAAGAAGCTTGCAATAAGCAATTAAAATGATATTAGTAAATGAAGTTATTGTGATACAATAATGAAAGCCAATTTGTTCTCCACTTACCTGAACAATTCAGTGACACTACTATCTGACCATCCATAAATGGATTGCAGATTGAGCATCGCGAGTGAAGCACGTACTACAGATATCTTTGCTCCATTGTAAAGTGGTAAACGAGCTAATCTTCACATGTTTTCATATTCTTCATCAACTTCTGATCGTGGAATTTCTGTTGTGTCCATGAAACTCTCGTCGACACCTTCTTCACCATCATGATCTCTGTCCATCTCATAAAATGCTTCAAGCATCTCTTCCATATGTTCATTCTATGTAATATTATTAGTGCTTGCTTCTACGTCTAAGTCCTTTTTTGCTCTCTTTTTTCCACGAGAGGTTACCGGTGCAATGTCGTCTGGGTCCATCTGCTCACCTGAGGGACCATGCGAATGATAGCGTAGGTTTTCCAGTCGACTCCTATCAAAGGATCCATACTCTCTAACATGTGGAGTAGAAATCCGTCGTTTCTGATAAATTTGATACTTGCACTGTGTGCAAGGACATGCCATTCTCTCTTCAGGATCCAAAGAAGCCATCTGCTACAATATGGACATTTTAGAACATTTTAGAACATTTGTTTTTTTATTACACCTAAAAATCTAACTCTTAAAGACCTAAATACTTAAATATCTAAAAAAACTTAAAACCCTAGTTTTAAAACCCTAATCTATATAGCTATCCTATTTTATCTATATATTCGGATTTTTTCTTGATTGATCCTATTTTATATATATATTTATTTATTTATTCAGATATTTTTCCTCTTAATTAAGTTATATGTATGCCTAAACCCTAAAACCCTAATGTTAAAGATCTAGACCTAAATTATGTATATTTCTATACACATGTGTATATACATGTATATATGTATTATATGTGTATGTGTATGTGTGTATATATGTTATGTACGTGTTAAAACCCCAAAACCCTAATCCAAATGACCTAGAACTAAAACATGTATATATATGTATGCATGTGTATATATATGTGTATATGTATATATATGTGAATATAGATAGGTATATAAGTATGTGTGTTTGTGTATTGTATATATATTCACTCTATTTAAAATGATTAAATTTAAACCTATTTTTATATATTTAATCATATATATTTCATTTATTTATTTAAAATACTAGTTCTTATCATATTTTATTATCTATATAATTATCCTACCTTATATATATATATTTATTTATATATTCAGATTTTTTCTTTACTTAATTATATTTAATTATATATATTTAATTAAATTATTTAAAACACTAGTTCTTTTTATATTTATTTATGTATATAATTATCTTATTTTATATATATATTTATTTATATATTCAGATTTTTTTTCCTTAAGTAATCCTATTTTTATATGTTTAATTTTATATATTTTATTATAAATATTTAATTAAATTATTTAAAACACTAGTTCTTTTTATACTTATTTATGTATATAATTATCTTATTTTATATATATATTTATTTATATATTCAGGTTTCTTTTCCTTACGTAATCCTATTTTTATATATTTAATTTTATATATTTAATTATATATATTTAATTAAATTATTTAAAACACTAGTTCTTTCTATATTTATTTATATATATAATTATCTTATTTAATATATATATTTATTTATATATTCAGATTTTTTTTCCTTACGTAATCCTATTTTTATATATTTAATTTTATATATTTAATTTTATATATTTAATTATATATATTGAATGAAATTATTTAAAACACTAGTTCTTTTTATATTTATTTATGTATATAATTATCTTATTTTATATATATATTTATTTATATATTCAAAATTTTTTTCCTTACGTAATCCTATTTTTATATATTTAATTATAAATATTTAATGAAATTATTTAAAACACTAGTTCTTTTTATATTTATTTATGTATATAATTATCTTATTTTATATATATATTTATTTATATATTCTGATTTTTTTCCTTACGTAATCCTATTTTTCTATATTTATATATTTAATTAAAACCCTAATCTTAAAATTCTAGATCTGAAATACTAAACCGTAAAACACTAATCTTAAATATGTAGACCTAAAATATGTATATTTCTGTATACATATGTATATACATGTATATATGTATTACATGTGCATGTGTATGTGTGCATATATCTTATGTAGGTGTTATAACCCTAAAACCCTAATCTTAAATATTTAAATCTAAAATATGTATATTTTTGTATGCATGTGTATCTACATGTATGTATGTATTATATGTATATGTGTGTTTGTGTATATATGTAATATACGTATTAAAATCCTAAAACCCTAATCAGAAAGACTTAGACTTAAATCTGAAATCCTAAAACCTAAAACCCTAATCTTAAATATGTAGACCTAAAATATGTATATTTCTGTATACATGTGTATATACATGTATATATGTATTACATGTGCATATGTATGTGTGCATATATCTTATGTAGGTGTTATAACCCTAAAACCCTAATCTTAAAGATTTAAATCTAAAATATGTATATTTTTGTATGCATGTGTATCTACATGTATGTATGTATTATATGTATATGTGTGCTTGTGTATATATGTTATCTACGTATTAAAATCCTAAAACCCTAATCAGAAAGACTTACACTTAAATCTGAAATACTAAACCCTAAAACCCTAATCTTAAATATCTAGACCTAAAATATGTATATTTCTGTATACATGTGTATATACATGTATATATGTATTACATGTGTATGTGTATGTGTGCACATATGTTATGTAGGTGTTATAACCCTAAAACCCTAATCTTAAAGATTTAAATCTAAAATATGTATATTTTTGTATGCATGTGTATCTACATGTATGTATGTATTATATGTATATGTGTGTTGGTGTATATATGTTATCTACGTATTAAAATCCTAAAACCCTAATCAGAAAGACTTAGATTTAAATCTGAAATACTAAACCCTAAAACCCTAATCTTAAATATCTAGACCTAAAATATGTATATTTCTGTATACATGTGTATATACATGTATATATGTATTACATGTGTATGTGTATGTGTGCATATATGTTATGTAGGTGTTATAACCCTAAAACCCTAATCTTAAATATTTAAATCTAAAATATGTATATTTTTGTATGCATGTGTATTTACATGTATGTATGTATTATATGTATATGTGTGTTTGTGTATATATGTTATCTACGTATTAAAATCCTAAAACCCTAATCAGAAAGACTTAGACTTAAATCTGAAATACTAAACCCTAAAACCTTATTCTTAAATATCTAGACCTAAAATATGTATATTTATGTATACATGTGTATATACATGTATATATGTGTTATATGTTCATGTGTATGTGTGCATACATGTTATGTAGGTGTTAAAACCCTAAAACCCTAATCTTAAATATTTAACCAAACCCTAATCCTATTTTTATATATTTGATGTAAAAAAAAAACTTCAAAATAAAAATAGGATTATATGTGTGTATGTATGCATGTGTGTATATATGTGTGTGTATGTATGCATGTGTACATGTGTGTGTGTGTATGTATACATGTGTATACATGTGTGTGTATGTGTATGTGTGTGTATGTAGGCATGCATGTGTGTGCATGTGTGTGTACGTGTGTGTATGTATGCATGCATATATGTGTATGTGTGTGTATGTGTATGCATGTGTATACATGTGTGTGTATGTATACATGCATGTGTGTATATGTGTGTATGTATGCATGTGTGTATATATGTGTGTATGCATGCATGCCGGTATATGTGTGTGTATGTATGCATGCATGTGTGTATATGTGTGTATATATGCGTGTGTGTATGTATGTGTGTATATGTGTGTGTGTATGTGTATGTATGCATATGTGTATATATGTGTGTGTATGTATGTGTGTATGCATGTGTGTGTATGTATGTATGTGTGTAAATTTATGTGTGTGTGTATGCATGCATATGTGTATATGTGTGTGTGTGTATGTAAGCATGCATGTGTCTATAGGTGTGTGTATGTAAGCATGCATGTGTGTACATGTATGTGTGTATGTATGCATGTGTAAATTAATGTGTATCTTCCTTTCTCTTCTCTCTCTCTTTCTTTCTCTCTCTCTCTCTCTTTCTCTCTCTTTCTCTCTCTCTCTCTCTCTCTCTCTCTCTCTCTCTCATTCTCTCTCTATCAATAGGGAATAAAATAATCACTTACAAGTATGTCCCTCTTTGAATCGTTGTCATCAAAGCGTAATGTAGGTCATCTCTCGTCCAATTCCAAACAATCGATGCCAACGAACTTCTGCAAAATCAACGAAAAGAGAAATTAGAAACCCTAAAGCATAGAGAAACACAAATGCTAACAGTACGCGCAACACTTACCAAGACGTGAGACCTAAGCCGAGAGAGAGTGTGTGTGTGTAGAGAGAGAGATCCGTGTGTGTGTGTGTGTGCACAAGACAATGTAGGTTCGCGTGCGCAAGTTCGACAGTAGACCGACAGTACTCAAACATGCGCAGAAATGTGAAGTTTTTCTCTCGGGTTCGCGGTATGTTTAAAATTCGCCGCCGGTATAGGCGCCGGTATGGACGTCGGTATACGCATCGGTAGTTGCCAGTAAATTACCGACGCTTATACCGACGCTCATACCGACGCCTATACCGACGCCTATACTGACGCTTATACCGGGGGCTGCGGGCCACACCGACAATCTGTTTAAAACGGCCATACTGACAGTCACTTGACCATCGGTATCTCTTAGTGAGATTTTTCGAGGGCTATACCGACGCCGACTATGACATCGGTATATGCAACGTCGGTATGCCCCTCATATGTTGTAGTGAAAGCTCTTTGAAGGCAGATTTGCGCATTATGTTTTAGCAATGTTATTAGCCATTCTTGCAACTTGGGAACTTTTTCACACATGGTTGATTCTTGCTCCTTTCGAAAAATGTGAGACTTCTCCTTCCTTCAATGTTCAACATAAGAATAGAATACAAGTTATGATGTTTATATTTATCAACCATTATCTATATGTCCCATAATACTCCTTTCATGCTATGTTTAAGTCTTAAAATCCTATTTCTCACACTACCATCCATAAGCCGCACAGAAACAGTACTAATTTCCTTCCTCTAATAGTAATGCACAAGAGACCTCCACTATCTATACATTCACAATATGGAAAATTACTTTAATTTCAACTATGCGAGATAACAGTAGACATACACACACGTTCATAGATATATATGCATATGTAAATATACACACATTAATGAACATGTACAGAGATAATGGCATAATCCACTTCCATGAGTTCCTAAATTAACATCAAGAAAACTTGTTTTGTGTTCTATAAAGACTACCTTGTAATCAACAAAATTACTATAATCTATGGGGTGGTTTAGATTTTTTTCCCATTCTGCATGATATTCAGCTTTGGGTGACTTAGTATAATAGGGAATGTTTAATTGGATAAAGGTATTTATTCCAATTGAGTTTGATTGATACCCCTTACAATACAATAGATCCTTAAACAAGTAAGGTTGACTATTTTGACTAGCAACAACCCATCCGAGTTACGACAAGATAAAGCAGTGATGGGCGTCAATTCAATGCTATTTCGCTTTACTCAAGAAAACCCCTAACGAACCTAGATATATTACCATTCCTTTAACTTTATTAATAAATAGAACTTGGTTAGTCTATATATTGGTTAAATTTAATTGAGGTCTTAGAGACTTTACATTACATAATGAAATCGATCCCACAATACTCATTTAATTTATAGGGTGCAAGTATGCCAAAATTATGCTTCTTATGTTGAGCTTGCTATCGATTCAGATATTAGTTCTTCATGGCTTATAATATTTAAGATTACCCAAAAATATAATTTAACTATCATGAATGCCAACCTGAAGCTTGAAATTCGTTTGTAGTTCTGTTCATTCCGAATTCTTGAATTAAATATGTCACAGATCACATTATCATCATGCTACTCTAAAGCCCAATCCATGTGAAGTGCTAGGCTCAGATATTAACTTGCCAATCGAACATCTCAATTTATATGATGTGGCAAATTCAACATAGAGATGATAATCAAAGTGTGTCTTTTAATGGCGGAAAAATTACTTCATGATAGCACATACCAGAACCAAGAATCACTCCTACGGACATTGCTTAGGAGCAGCACTCGTAAACACTACTCGTAAAGATACAATGATGTATAAACGGACAAATTTCATCCAATTCATTAAGATCACAAATTGACCATTCCGTGACGAGATTGACCCTCCACTCCTTCTTTTAATAAGTTAAATGTGGGTGCACGTAAGCAGTCATTACACAGGAACAATATTTGTTATGGAAAACACATTAATGGCTGAGTAGAGATACTTACGAATGGAGAGTTGGAAGTACCTTACACTGGTAAGGAAAGTTCAAGGATGCGTGTGACCACAATATCATCATAATCGATTGAAGTTTACCAACAGGTTTATACCATCCTCATTCCAATGACTATATATGGAAGGAACAAGGGGTGCTAAAGGGCATACTTGCCCACCAACATTAGACCATTCCAATTTAGACGACAATAGGCAAGATTGGCCGAAGCTATTGTTGCAGAAAACCAAGTTACGAATGACTAATACTGAACAACAGGTTCATCTTCAAAGTCCTTAACCAAAGAAATACAACAGAAATAGAGTTAGAGAACCCAAAAATGATTGAAGGTTAGCATTAGATAACAAAAGGTTTAGTTGTTAACCATTTTGAAATCAAAATATATTTTTTAAATGAGAACATTTGAGTTCCTTAGTCTTCTTGAAAAGGTATTACAAAACTTAATACAAGGATAAGTAGAGTTTCCACACCAGATTAATCTCAGACCATTCATGCTTTTCGAGCTGTGTTTTTTTTTCCTTTTTTTTTTTGTAGGAAATAGAGCAACATAATGTTGCCACTTGCAACTTCATTCCAGAAACACGCCATTCGGAACATTAAAAATGCTGAAAAACCAGTTCGCAGATCAATAATATTAGAGCACTTCATTCAAGTATGAGTCTGATAGCAACTAATCCGAAATAAAGACAATTCCTTGCCTCCTTAATCAATCAGTTAAACCACTGTAATAACAGATTACTCTGAGTAATCACAGGCATTCATATCGATAGGTAGAGCTGGGCGCCGTGGTTAGAGAGGATCAAAAACTGGGTGGAGTTTGGCCGAAGGGGGTGACGAAAATCAAGCTCCGCCCATCACGAGGGGTATGCGGAAACTCGAGTTTTCGTCCTTCGTGAAGAAGAATACAGAGAACTTTGTCCGGCCTCACAAGACATAGGCTTTGACGGACTGCTTCTACACAGCAACGAAGATTTTCCACGCAGTCACAGTCAAGGAAAAATTGGCTTTGGCACACTTGTATATTCGGATATCTTCTCAAAGCATTCGAGCGTGTTGTGTACAATTCAAGTAAGTAGGCGACATGTTCCTATTAGAAGTCATAGATTTTGCATGAATATTTTGCTACTGAACTCACAAAGCAGTGTGCGCCAAATAAAACATATGACTCTCCGCGATCAAAGTGAGTAGAGATTTGGAAGCCTCTTTTTATGAGCTCGTTACATGTAGAAATGAATTTAGTTACAAGCTCGTTCCATGTAGAAGTTTTTTCCACGACAAGAATCCTCCTAATAAAAAAGTCTACAAGGTCGGTTAGGATATTTATTTTTCTCCCAAACATAAAGGGTGTATGCGCATCTTGAACATGTTTATAATACCAAAACTTATAACCAACTCTAAAAGAATTATGATAACCAAGTGGACAATCAACATGACAACCGACTGGACAATCAAACTCATAAGCAACTTGGTCGCCTCCTTATTGCTCTAAAAATTTCCCAACCCCGAAAGAAATTAATTGGAAAAAATGATAGCACGTTGCAAGACATCTCAAGAATAAAGCAACCACCAAAATTCTTTCAAGATCTCAATAAGAAGTGGTGTTTGAGTTGGCGTTGGATACAATGCACTTTCAAGCTCAAAAATCTCTCAAACCCTTTGGTGGAATGCAAGAAAGGGACCCTCCTCCAGCAAATCCTCTAGAGGGGAATCTAGACCAATGTAAAGCTTTCAAAATTTGTTGAGCTAGGCCATGGTGTAAAAGGTGCCAACGAGGGCAATGAAGACCTCACACACCGATTCTTTTCATGCCCAAGAACTACCTTCCTCTAGAGGAGACTCAAATCACATCTTTAGTGTAATCAATTGATAGATTGGAAACAAGCCCTTCTCGTCGGAGGGGATTGGCTAGTCCTCTGTGTAAAGAGTATGTGCACGGAAGCAAAATGAAAAGAAGAGTGTACTCACAAAACGAAAGAGTGTGAGAGACCAAGAATTGGGTAAACTCACATGGATTAGAAATGAGCTTGCAAAGAGCATGGAGTAGGCTCGTCAAGCTTCTAATGAGGTATAAAATGAGGGAGAGGCTCTCTCTATATAGAGTTTGAGGGCACTCTCCAAATTACATTATATGTATGATAATTACCCTTGAAGGAGAATGAATGCACTGGTAGAATGAAATGGCAAGGTAACCAAATACAATGAGATATAATACAAAATGGAATGAAATGAAAATCGAGTGTCACGTAGATACAAAATGGAGATGCATTCATGTGCATACAAATGGAATTGAGGTAGAAGAACTCATGTCATCAACACCCCATCTACAAGTCCATTTTTGAGTGGATGAATGCATTAGAGGTCCACCAAGCACTAGATCAGAACTAGAGGTAAAGCCTTCATGAATCTTTAGCAAATCCTCTAGAGGGGAATCTAGACAAGCATGAAATCTTTTAAAATTTGCAGAGCTAGAATGTGGTGTGAAAGGGTCCATTGAGGGCATGAAGACCTCACAAACATATTCTTTTCATGCCCTAGAACTACCTTCCTCTAGAGGAGGCACAAAATAGATATTCAGCTTAATCCGTTGATCGATTGGAAACAAACCCCGTTCAAGGGAGGGGATTGGCTACTCCTCAATGTAGAGAGTACACATGCAAGAGCAAAATGAAAGAATAGTGTACTCACAAAATGAAAGATTATAAGAGACGAAGAAATAGGTAAAGTCACATGGATTAGAAATGAGCTTTCGAAGATCATGGAGTAGGATCCTCAATTTTCTAAGAAATTACAAAAGAGGGGAGAGGCCCCTCCCTATATAGAGTTGGACGGGGCTCTCCAAAGTACATCAAATGTGGGATAATTCCCCTTGAAGGAGAATGAATGCACTCGAAGAAAAAAATGGCAAGGTACCCAAATACAATGCGATATAATACAAAATGGAATGAAATAAAAATGAAGTGTCTCCTAAATACAAAATGGAGATGCGTTCAGGTGGATACAAATGGAAGTGATGTAGAAGAACACATGCCGTCAATACCCTGCCCCCTAAAATGCAATCAAAAGTGAGGGCCTCTTGAAAATTTCGAGAGAGTGCTACTCTGTAGTATTTGAATGCCCACATCAGGAATGGTCTATTAATTCTTGTGGACTTTTTATTCACAAGAATCAGATACACCAAGAGCTCCCATGTACCCTCTTTAGGCATCATAGAGTCTTTGTTATAGAGAAAAACAATGTCAAATACAAATGTCTCCCACATGAAGGAGGTCAAGGCATCATTAACCCCTTTAGTTTCTCCTAGTAGTGACCCTCTTCTCCTTGCTTCCTTTCCCCAAGCAAGGGAAGTTCTATTTGTATCTCCTTCTTTTCTCATGTACTCTCTCGTTTGTTAATATATTTAAAGTTGGTTTTTCATAAAGGAAAAAACCCATCGGCAAGTTATTCAAGAGTGTTGAGCAGGTTGGTGTTGTGGCTACTTTCTTTGAGACATTTTCCGTGTATGTAGGTGGATGACCTATTTGTCATAGTTATGAGAAGGTAATTTTGGTAGAATCCTCCCCAAAACAAACCTTAAAATCCTTATATTGTGTAGCTTTCATTTCTTCGTACGAGGTCTGAGACATGTTTCTTTCATTCCTTGCTGTCTTAATTGCTTTTCTAGATATCTAGTCTTCTCTTACTGTGCCTTAATCTTCGTAACTTGAAACATGTAGAGGTCTATCAAGTGAGGAAGTTGGTATTTTGAGCCTAGAGTGCTTTATACAGATGCGCATACTGACGTCCTTTATTGACCTTATTATACCGATGTGTATACCAACATTGTGGCCATATTGGCCATATTGTGTATTCTCACTAGTAGTTTTGCTAGTATAAAGCCAATATGTCGTAGTACTTACACTGTATTCGTAATATAGACATAGCTCAAGCATAATATAGAGGAAAGGAAGGCTCTTGTGGTAAAACCTACATCAAAATAATTAATGATATACCAACCACATGATCACTTCACTCAACCCAAACGACCTACTAATCCAACATAATGCACCCTAGAAAACTTCCAAGCCAACAGAGACTCATATAACACTTCATTGAAATGTGTAGTAGTTCATCATTGGACATCTTATCCATAAATCTATCCATTAAACTTATGATTACTCTTTCTATCTTCCTATCACTAAGGATCTCACACTCATCCATCTTCATAAGAAAAAAATTTGAGAACACCATCTTTTGCATGGTTGCTATTGTAAGATACAACCACCTATCTTCACAACAACTCCAGGTCCATGAAGATGTTGTTTGATTCATCCTATTGGAAAATGCCTTGATTACATAAGATTTTAATTGTGATATGCTATGGGGATGCAACCTATCCATTTATCTTGTCATTGGGTCTTTTTGAGAGCCGCCAAAGATCCTTAGAAGTTGGAAAGATTTTAGAATGATTCCTCTAGCTTTGAAGGTAGACTTCATTTTCTTTCTTTCAGAAGGTGTACCCTTTAGATATAATACATCTCTCATCCATTGCATTGTACACATTACTGATAAATGTGGTGTTATTGTGAATAAATGAATCCACTTATTTCCTTCTCAAAACTGTGACTTTATTCTCGCACAACAATTCCTTCCAAACCTTTGGGCTAACAAGAAGCTTTATGTGTGCTTTGTTGCGTTGACATTCATACTCATATTTCCTTTTTGCATCACAATGCCTCCCTATATTGAGATCCAAGCACAGACAAAAAAAAAAAAAGAATGTCCACTTTATTGCTTTGATCCTTGTTTTCTGAGCTCCTCAAAACAAACCGTAAAATCCTTATGTTGTGTAGCTCTTCGTACGAGGTCTGAGACATGTTTCTTTCATTCCTTGTTGTCTTAATTGCTTTTCTAGATATCTAGTCTTCTCTTATTGTGCCTTTATCTTCGTAACTTGAAACATGTAGAGGTCTATGAAGTGAGGAAGTGGGTATTTTGAGCTAGAGTGCTTTATACCGATGCGCATGCTGATGTCCTTTATCGATCTTATTATACCGATGTGTATACCAACATTGCGGCCATATTGGCCATATTGTGGATTCTCACTGGCATTTTTGCTAGTATAAAGCCAATATGTTGTAGTACTTACACTGTATTCGTAATATAGACATAGGTCAAGCATAATATAGAGGCATACAAGCCTATTGGTATTCATGTGAAGGTGTGCCCATCCTACCATTCTGAATCAAGAGGGGATATCCCCATTTCTCAATAGTATCACAAACTAGATGCGAGTAACCACAATATCATCATAATCGATTGAAGTTTACCAACAGGTTTATACCATCCTCATTCCAATCACTATAGACAGAAGGAACAAGGGGTGGTAAAGGGCATACTAATTGCCCACCAACAAGGGCATCCAATTTAGCCGACAAGGGGCAAGATTGGTCGAAGCTACTGTTGCACAAAACCAAGTTACGAATCACTGATACGAAACAACAGGTTCATCTTCAAAGTCCTTAATCAAGGAAAAACAACAGAAATAGAGTTAGAGAACCCAAAAATGATTGAAGGTTAGCATTAGGTAGCCAAAACGTTTAATTGTTAACCTTTCTGAAGTCAAAATATACTTTTTAAATGAGAACATTTAAGTTCCTTAGTCTTCTTGAAAAGGTATTACAAAACTTAATACAAGGATAAGTTGAGTTTCCACACCAGATTAATCTCACACCATTTATGCTTTTCGAGCTGTGTTTTTTAGGTAATAAAGCAACATAATGTTCCCGCTCGCAACTTCATTGCACAAACATGCCATTCCTAACATAAAAATGCTGAAAAAATAGTTCTCAGATCAGTAATATTAGAGCAATCCATTCAAGTATGAGTCTGACAGCAACTAATCCCAAATAAAGACAATTCCTTGCCTCCTTAATCAATCACTTAATCCTCCTTGAAGCTATCAGTAATAAAATCATTCCAGAACGTTACAAATGCTGAAAAAACGGCTCTCAGATCAATAATATTAGAGCAATCAATTCAAGTATTAGAGCAATAATAAAACTAATGTAATGAAATATCGGTACTCCTTTCTCGGTAGCTACTGTAGTCTTCCAGCATTCATGCAAAACCATTGTAGTAACAGACTCTGAGTAATCACATGCATTCATAAGTATAGCTGTGCGCCGTGGTTAAAGAGGATCAAAGACTGGGTGGAATTCGGCCGAAGGAGATGACCAAAATCAATTTCCGCCCATCACGAGGGGTACACGGAAACTCGAGTTTTCATCCCTCATGAAGAAGAATACGGAGGACATTGTCCCTTCTCACAAGAAATATGCTTTGACGGACTGCTTGTACACAGCAACGAAGATTTTCCGCGTCTTCACAGTCGAGGAAGAATTGGCAAACTTGTACCATTCGGATTCGAGCGACTTGTGTACAATTCAAGTAAGTATGCGACATGTTCCTATTAGAAGTCATAGATTTTGCATGAATATTTTGCTACTGAACTCGCAAAATATTCAGTGTGCGCCAAATAAAACATATGAACCTTAAATGGCTCTCCGACCAAAGTGAGTAGAGATTTTGAAGCCTCTTTTATAAGCTCGTTACATGTAGAAATGAATTGATTTATAAGCTCGTTCCATGTGGAGTTTCTTTTTTCCACAACACGAATCCTCCTAATAAAAAAAGTCTACAAGGTCGATTAGGATATTTATTTTTCTACCAAACATAAAGGGAGTATGCGCATCTTGAAAATGTTCATAACGGGGCCAAAACTTATAACCAACTCTAAAATCATTATGATGACCAAGTGGGCAATCAATATTTAATCGGCTTGACAATCAAACTCATAAGCAAGTTGATCGCCTCCTTATTGGTCAAAAATTCCCAACCCAAAAGGAATTAATTGGAAAAACGGAAACATGCTGCAAGACATCTCAAGAATAAAGCAACGACGAGAATTCTTTCAAGACCTCAATAGAAAGTGGTGTTTGAATTGTCCTTCGATACAATGGGATTTCAAGCTCAAAGATCTCTCGAACCCTTTGGTGGAATGCAAGAAAGGGACCCTCCTACGGCAAATCCTCCAGAGGAAAATCTGGAGCAATGTGAAAGCTTTCAAAATTTTTAGAGCTAGGCCCTGGTGTAAAGTGTGCCATCAAGGGCATAAAGACCTCACATACCTATTCTTTTCATGCCCAAGGACTACCTTTCTCTAGAGGAGACACAAAAGAGATCTTCAGCTTAATCGGCGGATTGATTGGAAACAAGTCCTCCTCAAGGGAGGGGATTGGCTACTCCTCTCTGTAAAGAGTACATATGCAGAAACAAAATGAAAAGAAGAGTGTACTCAAAAAATCAAAGAGTGTGAGAGACAAAGAAATGGGTAAAATCACATTGATTAGAAATGAGCTTGCAAAGAGCATGGAGTAGGCTCTTCAATCTTCTAAACAATTACAAAATTGGGGAGAGGCCCTCGTTATCTAGAGTTGGAGGGGGCTCTCCAAAGCACATCATATGTGGGATAATTCCCCTTGAAGGAGAATGAACACACTGGTAGAAGCAAATGGCGAGTTACTCAAATACCATTAGATATAATTCAAAACGGAATGAAATGAAAATGGAGTGTCTCATAAATACAAAATGGAGATGCATTCATGTGGGTACACGTGGAATTGAGGTAGAAGAACCCATGTCGTCAACACCCCCTCTACAACTCCATTTTGGAGTGGATGAATGCTCCAAAGGTATAGCAAGCATTAGTTCAGAATTGGAGGTAAAGTCCTTGTGAACATGTCCGTCTGTTTTCCTTGAGAGGTGCAATTCTCTAGAATAATCTCTTGTGCTAGCAGCCTCTCTTGGTACTGGACTTGGATGTGCTTCCTCCAACCATGGAACAATGTACAATAGTTGCAATTATATTGTACAATAGTTTCAACTATAGAGCTTCGATGAATTGCTAGAGCCTTGTTTCGAAGCATTGCTAGAGTTGTGACTATTTTTCTTGGCCTTTTTGAAGGGACCAAGCTTTCATCACAACTTTTTGTAAGGATGATGACATCACCCGTGAGTCATGGAGGAGTAAAATTCATGGTACTTCCTCCTAGATCAAGACTTGGACATGGTTGTAACGTGTTGTGACAAAGGTTTGAGAAGACCTAGGAGGCGTATTTAGAACACAAGCTAGGGCCATGGGAGAGTGTGGAACTTAACTTCTACGCCATAGATTTTAGAAGTATTTTTGTCCTTGTAAAGATCATGCATATTTTTTCAAGCCTCATCTGAGGTCTCGCAAGAAGTAATGTGACCTTTCTTCAACTCATCACAAGCTAGTTGTAACTTTCCTAAAGCTCTCTTATCTTTGACATTACAAATCTTCCATTCCACTAAATCACTATCCTTGTTTGGCTTTGGTTTTTTTGGATCAACCACTTCATTCAATAATTTTGTATATGGATATGTCCTAATCATATCCTTCTATAAATTATAGTTTGTGCCATTTAAGCTCTCATCCTTTGGCATGAACATTGAGTACAACTTATTTGAAGATGTTGCATTCGAGATTGTAGGCATTATTGCCATTGAAGCAAATTGAACTTCAATAGTGAGTCCGCACACTTGCAAAATGGAGTTGACACTAAAATTTGATGGGGTGGGAAGAGGGGGGGACTTAGAGTGGCCATTTTGAAACTTTTGAAACCTTGGGGAGGCTTAGAGTATCCCTAACACTTTGAGACCATGGGGGGGGGGGGGGGGGGGGGGCTCGGAGTAGCCCAAAATGTCATAGAGATACCCTTCGAGGGCTTTGACTAGACTCCCAAAGCACACTTAATGCTCTCTTTCTATTTCTTGAGGATACAAAAGTAGAGCACTTAGTGCCAAAGCAACCCAAATGGTGGGGCAAAATGAGGGTTTGACCCTTGGTAAAAATACAAGTCAATCCTTAGTGAGGGGTTACAATGTTGAAAAAGAGTGACAGTAGGTGCACCAAAATCTTAAGGGTTGGTTGCATGTCAAATCTTAAGGAAGTGCCAAAAGATATGCGCAAAAGGAGGAACAAAGTTTGTAATAGGAATAATTGGCCAGAATCCAATTAACTTGAGTCACTCCAAATATACTCTGATGGTGGAATACAATAGTGAATACTTAGTGAGGAGAGCCGTAAATAATGATTCTTCAAAATAACTAGAGACTCAAAACTCGTTCTCATAATAAGGAGAGTGCCACGCTCAAGGAAAATGTCTTCACAAATAAATATATATATATAAATGGCTTCTATGCATGGAGCGGTGAGTGAATTGGGATCCGATTTGAAGCGTGGAATTGTGGAGATTGACATCATAGAACCACCTCGCCAGCCAAACACGTAAGAGAGTATGTTCTCTCTTCTCTCTCTCGCTCTCACTCTCTCTCTCATGGTCTTGTTCTGGAAAGTTGTTAATATCTTTTTTGTTTTTGCATGGTCTTGTTCTGGAAAGTTGTTTATATCTTTTTTTTCTTGAAGACAAGAGGAATTGGAATTAAGTAAATGAAAGGAAAAATACAAAATTGTGCACTAGGTAGGATCTCCAAAGAGCATAGACCATCAAGATACAAAAAGCCACATGCCACCAAGATACAACAATCCACACATGTTGTAAAGGTTTACAATAGAGATACACAAATCACTAGGGCTTTAAAGATATAAGCATTACAAATCTATGAGTAGATTACGTAGAGAGAAGGGTGTCTCTCCATTTATTGATGGGGGTATTCCTCAAAATCTCAATAGTCAAAACGTCAGGGTTTTTGACAATTCTAATGCTATGCAAACTCAGATGACTATCAACGAGGAGGGTGCAATTAAGCTTGTGGATATAATTGATCCTGCCAATGCCAAAGATTCTTCGATTCCTCCTGAGCCAAATATTCCAAGGGATCATGTTCCTCCACATTTGCCATAGGTCCAAGTCCATATGTCTGCAGCATCCAAGAATAGCTTCTTTAAACTTAATAAGTGGCAGCCCCTTGCCCACCATGTAATGAAAAATAAGTTGCCAAAATGACTTCACATGCCAAAAAATAAAAACATTACCAAAAAGAGTACTCACAGAGCTGATGAAATTCCTCCCAAAATCGATATCATCAAGAGATTGTAGCTCTTGTCATAGCTAAATACTAAGGGTATTTATGATCCTATCTAAGCTAAAAGCATTAATTATTGGTTGAAAGATCTTAATATCAGTCCCGACTTTCTATGTCTTCAAGATATCAAAGTTTTTCTTCGTTTAGCAACAATCATCAAGCTGGGAAAAGGGAGTTGTTCTCAATTAGACCCATTCAACTTCACTTTGGTTTGTGTGTATGTTCTAACAACTGCATCGATAGAACGCAATGCTAGGAAGAAATAAGAGCTTTATACAGTCTTAATAGGTGATTTCAATATGGTCACTAATGTTAGAGATAGATTTGATTAGAAAAAGGGATTGTCATTTCCAGTACTAACAAAGTTTTTTAGTTTCAACACTGTTTCTGACCATGGACTCATAGACATCTCTACTAATTGTAGAAAACAATTATTTGGTTGGTAGGCTTGATAGGTATTATGTTAATTTTCCCCTTCTTCAGGACAACTAGGAAATTATATGTCACATTGACCAAATCTTCCTATTATCTGATCACAAACCTATTATATGCTACCTTAAGAAAGGCTCCCCTTCGTATAAAGGATGTTGTTTTGTTGACAAGATTAAGGTCAGTCCCCTTCCCAATGTTGGGAGCCTTCATATCATTACCAAGTTGTCTAGTTTGGAAGGGAATAGGTTTTCTCAAAAGTCTATAAATCTCCAAAATCAGTCTTTGACTCACTCAAGGGTTAAAAGGTCAAGGATTACATATCCTTATTGGCTAAAAGTAATGGTGGGACAACTATCAACATTGAGGAAGACCTAGAGGAGGCCAAAAGCTTCTCTAGTACTCCCATGTTAGGGGAGGATTCCTAGAGATACAGAGCTTCTATCTCCATAAAGAGGATGAAAATGATCCCTCATTGCCTGGCTTCCCTCTTGGACATGCCGCTCATTGTCGGTGAGATTAAAGAAATCATCAATAAATTGATGAGAGTCCAAATGAGTTCTTTATGGTGCTCAAAGATTTTATGACTCTATTTATCTTGATTTGGGAAGAGGCTACTAAGAAAGGTGCTCTCCCTATCCAATTGAACAGTAAGGTGATTAGAATCATTTATGAAAAAGGTAACAAAAAGGATTTGAACAATTGGAGATCGATCACCTATCTTACTTCCATCTACAAGATCCTTTCCTCTACTCTTGCCAGAAAAATTAGCGCACTGAAGGGAAGATTTATCCCAGATGCTGTCATTTCTATATGGGAAGGCCTTGATTGCGTTGAAGAGCACAAAGTTGTTAGTGTCGCATTTGATGTCTGCTCTAATTCCACTAGAATGAGAGAGTTTGAACATCCTTTGACCTCATACTCTCCTACCATTCGCTTTCAATCACTACAACATATCAAGGGTATACCAAGGCTATTAGCGAGGAAAATGAAGGAGCGCAATTTCTTCGCGACGTCGGTGTCACAGTAAGTATGCGTGTCGAAAACATAGCACCGATATAAGCGTCGGTATACGTGCTGGTATACATGTCAGTATAAGTGTTGGTATAAGCGTCGTTATAAGTGGCAATATTTTTGACGCCTGTACCGACGCCCAAACCGATGACTCTGCTGTGAGTACCGACGTCGGGACTGCTGGGAGTACCGATGCCGGGACTGCTGGGAGTACCGACGCCGGGACTGCTGGGAGTACCGATGAAGATATCGATGACCATATCTACAAAAAAATTTTGGGTAGAGTGTGTTGTCTTTTGCTACAACAACGTTACCATGATGTTGTTTAGCAAAAGACAATACACTCTGCCCGACCCTAAACCGAGTACATGTGATATGTACTCTAATGGCAACCAAAACATGGTTTTATATGAACAAAAATGAACCATGAATCATGTACAAAAAGTTGTATATTCCATAAATGAAAGATGTACAAGAGTGTGGCAAAGCACTTCCTGGATACAAAATGTGACAAAGCACTTCCATATAGGAATCCAATACAAAATTATGGTACAGCATTGCCACATAGAAGTGTAATACAAAATTGTGGCAAAGCACTACCATGCATATGCACAAGGGGATCAAAACATTTACACCTACAATCCTCCAACAAAGCATATGCGTAAAATAAGACAAATTGACATGGTATTTATAAACAATAACTAAAAATACAAAACCAAGCTATAAGTTTACCTAATCATAGATTCTCTCATGAAACGATTGCACCGCGGCCCTCGAAGTCCTACAACAGTGCACTCAATCCATGATGGTATCCATAAGCTTCTTCGGTTCACATCGGAGGACGACCCACTGCCAATTCATAAAATAAATATGCAAAATGTTAGATGAACATACATGGTGTGCTTAACACAAATAAATTCAATAATTAAAATAATACTTACAAATTGGTAGCGCATACTTTCGTATCCACCGCTACCTAAATGCGACGTTCCAACCCTATCTAAACGTGTGGCCATCACATCTCGCTACTAACGATATCAATCAGGATTATATTGCTTCTCATCCTTAATCGATTCCCACTCTTATAATTTTTGAAATCCTAATCCTTCTCGCTCCATTCTAACATGACAAAATGTCCAAACTCTATGGAGCAAAGCTATCGGATGTGTTGACGCATGTACTTTTTGGCTGCATCCATGACTAGTCTCCATCATGTATGTGATATATCTTCGAGTCCTCATGGTCATGCGCTCCCCAAGGTGTATGTGGCGATCCCATCTGATCCAATGTGGACATGTTTATATATATAAACATGTCCACATTGGATCAGATGGGATCGCCACATACACCTTGGGGAGCGCATGACCATGAGGACTCGAAGATATATCACATACATGATGGAGCTCCAGTCATGGATGTAGCCAGAAAGTACATGCATCAACACATTTGACAGCTTTGCTCCATAGAGGTTTGACATTTTGTCATGTTAAAATAGAGTAAAAAGGTTAACAATTCCAAAAATTATATCAGGCAATCGATATATGAGGGAGTATCGGCCAGCACCTGGGCATTCTATTGTGACTTAAGAATGGATTCAGCATATGGCATGCGAGGCGATGTCTCATCAGCGGTCTGAGGCTCACGATGCTTTTAGAGCAGGCTTACCCAAGCTTGTATGGTTAGATGTTGAAGAGTGGGAATCGATTGAGGATGAGCAGCAACATACTCCCGATCAATATTGTCAATAGGGAGATGCGATGACCACACGTTTAGATACGGTTGGAACGTCGCATTTAGGTAGTGACGGATACGAAAGTATGCGCTACCAATTTGTAAGTATCATTTTAATTATTGAATTTATTTTTGTTAAGCACATCATGTATGTTCATCTAACATTTTTGGCTCCATTGTTGCATGACATAGAGGGACGCAGAGAAATCATTTCATGGGAAAATCTATAATTAGGTAAAATTATAGCTTGGTTTCATATTTTTAGTTGTTTTTTATAAATTTCATATCAATTTGTCTCATTTTACGCATATGCTTTGTTGGAGGATTGTACGTGTAAATGTTTTGATCCCCTTGCGCATATGTATGGTAGTGATTTGCCACATGTTTGTATTACACTCCTATGTGGCAATGATGTACCATAATTCTGTATTCGGTTGCTATATGGAAGTGCTTTGTCACATTTTGTATCCGGTTCCTATATGGAAGTGCTTTGCCACACTCTTGTACATCTTTCATTTATGGAATATACAACTTTTTGTACATGATTCATGGTTCATTTTTGCTCATATAAAATCATTTTTTAGTTTCCATTAGAATACATATCACATGTACTCGGCTGCATCCATGACTGGAGCTCCATCATGTATGTGATATATCTTGGAGTCATCATGGTCATGCGCCAAGGTGTATGTGGAGATCCCATCTAATCCAATGTGGAGATGTTTATATATATATATATATATATATATATATATATATATATATATATATATATATATATATATATATATATATATATATATATATATATATATATATATATATATATATATATATATATATATATATATATAAACCCTAAAAAATCTATAGGGTGTATGTATGTATATGCATATGCATTTGTATGCATATCCATTTGTGTATAAGCATGCATGTATATGCATATGCATGTGCATGCAAATGCATGTGCATGCATATGCATGTGCATGCATATGCATGTGCTGCATGTGCATGCATATGCATGTGTATGCATATGCATTTGTATGCATATGCATTTGTATACATATATGCATATGCATTTGTGTATGTATATGCATATGCATGTGTGTATGTACATGGATTTGTGTATGCATATGCATTTGTGTATGCATATGCATGAGTGTATGCATATGCATTTAAGTATGCATATGCATTTGTATGCATATGCATTTGTGTGCCTATGCATTTGTGTATGGATATGCATGTGCGTATGCATATGCATGTGTGTATGCATATGCATGTGTATATGCATATGCATTTGTGTATGCATACACATGAGTGTATACATATGCATTTGTGTATGCATATGCATTTGTGTATGCATATGCATTTGTGTATGCATATGCATTTGTGTATGCATATGCATTTGTCTATGCATATGCATTTGTGTATGCATATGCATTTGTGTATGCATATGCATTTGTGTATGCATATGCATTTGTGTATGCATATGCATTTGTGTATGCATATGCATTTGTATGCATATGCATTTGTATGCATATGCATTAGTATGCATATGCATTTGTATGCATATGCATTTGTATGCATATGCATTTGTATGCATATGCATTTGTGTTTGTGTGTATGTGTATGAATATGCATTTGTGTGTGCATATGCATGAGTGTATGCATATGCATGTGTGTATGCATATGCATATGCATGTTTGTATGCCTATGCATTGTGTATGTGTGTATGTGTGCATGTGTATACATTTGTGTATGCATATGCATGTGTGTATGCATATGCATGTGTGTATGCATATGCATGTGTGTATGCATATGCATATGTGTATGCATATGCATGTTTGTATGCATATTCATTTCTGCATGTATATGCGTTTGTGTATATGTATGCATGAGTGTATGCATATGCTTTTGTGTATGCATATGCATATGCATGTATATGCATACGCATGTGTATGCATATGCATTTGTATGCATATGCATTTGTGTATGCATATGCATTTGTGTATGTATATGCATTTGTGTATGCATATGCATGTGTGTATGTATATGCATGTGTGTAAGCATATGCCGGTGTGTTTGCATATGCATGTGTGTATGCATATGCATGTGTGTATGCATATGCATTTGTGAATGTATATGCATTTGTGTATGCATATGCATTTGTTATGTATATGCATTTGTGTATGTATATGCATTTGTGTATGCATATGCGTTTTTGTATGCATATGCATGAGTGTATGCATATGCATGAGTGTATATGCATTTGTGTATGTATATGCATTTGTGTATGCATATGCATTTGTTATGTATATGCATTTGTGTATGTATATTCATTTGTGTATGTATATGCATTTGTGTATGCATATGCATGAGTGTATGCATATGCATGAGTGTATGCATATGCATGAGTGTATGCATATGCATGAGTGTATGCATATGCATGAGTGTATGCATATGCATTTGTGTATGCATACACATATGCATGTGTATGCATATGAATTTGTATGCATATTCATTTTTGTATGTATATGCATGTGTCTATGCATATGCATGTATGTATGTATATGCATGTGTGTATGCATATGCATGTGTGTATGTATATGCATTTGTGTATGCATATGCATGTGTGTATGCATATGCATGTGTGTATGCATATGCATGTGTGTATGCATATGCATTTGTGTATGCATATGCATTTGTAAATGCATATTCATTTGTGTATGCATATGCATTTGTGTATGCATATGCATTTGTGTATGCATATGCATTTGTGTATGCATATGCATGAGTGTATGCATATGCCTTATATGCATCTGTGTATGCATATCCATATGCATGTGTATGCATATGCATTTGTGTATTTATATGCATTTGTGTATGCATATGAATGTGTGTATGCATATGCATGTGTGTATGCATATGCATGTGTGTATGCATATGCATTGTGTATGTGTGTATGTGTGTATGTGTATACATTTGTGTATGCATATGCATGTGTCTATGTGTGTATGTTTGTATGTATGTATGTATGCATATGAATGTGTGTATGCATATGCATTTGTGTGTGACTATGTATTTGTGTATGCATATGCATGTGTGTATGCATATGCATTTGTGTATGTGTATGTATTTGTGTATGCATATGCATGTGTGTATGCATATGCATGTGTGTGTATACACATGTGAGTGTGTGTGTATATGTATATGTCTCTCTCCCTCTCTCTCATTTGTATGCATATATGCATATCTGTGTATGTATATGCATATGCATTTGTGTATGTATATGCATATGCATTTGTGTATGTATATGCATATGCATTTGTGTATGTATATGTATATGCATATGCATGTGTGTATGCATGTATGTATGCATATGCAGTTGTGTATGCATATGCAGTTGTATGCATATGCATTTGTATGCATATGCATTTGTATGAATATGCATTTGTATGCATATGCATTTGTATGCATATGCATTTGTATGCATATGCATTTGTATGCATATGCATTTGTATGCATATGCATTTGTATGCATATGCATTTGTATGCATATGCATTTGTATGCATATGAATTTGTATGCATATGCATTTGTGTGCATATGCATTTGTGTATGTGTGTATATGTATATGTATATGTTACATTTGTGTATGTGTGTATGCATATACATGTGTGTATGCATATGCAGGTGTGTATGCATATGCATTTGTGTATGCATATGCATGTGTGTATGCATATGCATTTGTGTATGTGTATGCATGTGTGTATGCATATCCATGTGTCTATACATATGCATGTGTGTATGCATATGGATTTGTGTATGGAGGTATGTGTGTATGCATATGCATGTGTGTGTATACACATGTGAGTGTGTATTTATATGTATATCTCTCTCTCTATGTTTCTCTAGATCTCTCTCTTTCTTTCATCTCTCTCTCTTGATCTCTCTCTCTCTAGATCTCTCTAGTCCTTCTTTCATCTCTCTCTCTCTCTCTCTCTCTCTCTCTCTCTCTCTCTCTCTCTCTCTCTCTCTCTCTCTCTCTCTCTCTCTCTCTCTCTCTCTCTCTCTCTCTCTCTCTCTCTCTCTCTCTCTCTCTCTCTCTTTCGTCTCTCTCTCTCTCTCTCTCTCTCTCTCTCTCTCTCTCTCTCTCTCTCTCTCTCTCTCTCTCTCTCTCTCTCTCTCTCTCTCTCTCTCTCTCTCTCTCTCTCTCTCTCTCTCTCTTAGATCTCTCCCTCTAGATCTCTCTCTTTCTTTTATCTCTCTCTCTATGTCAATCGAAAACAAAACAATCACTTACATGGATGTAATTGTTTGAATTGTTGTCGGCAAAATCCACTTAAAGTTGTCCTTCATCAAATTTCCAAAGACTTGATGCCAAAATCTCTTGAAAAACTAAAGAGGGAAGATATTAGAAAAGGAAAAACATAAAGAAAGAAAAAAGAGTGCTACAGTATGTGCGATATACTTACCAAAACTTCAGATCTAGAAAAAATAGAGGTGTGCATACAAAGGGAGAAAGAGAAAGAGAGAGAGAGAGAGAGAGAGAAAGAGTGACAAACAGAGTGATGTTGCTCACACGTGCAAATTTGACAGTAGTAGATTCAGTTTCAAAACGCGATGAATGTCGAATTTTTGCTCTCAGGTCCGGTTAAAAGATTGCGTCTGTATGAGCGTCGGTATAGTCGTCGGTATGAGCGTCAATAGTTTCTAGTAATTTATCGATGTGTATACGGATTATCATACCGACGCTCATGTACCAGCGCTACATTGCATAGCTGCTTTTCCAAAGTTTATCGACGGTCTTATCGATGTCGACGTGTGACCGTCGGTATGCAGAATGTCGGTATGCCCTTGATATGTTGTAGTGAATAGTATGAAAGTCTTCACGAGAGGAGTGTTCTTGGAGCACCTAAAATCAAAAGTATGACCATAAAGTAACGGTTTGATCATGCTTGCTCAAGAGAAAGGAGTTTTGAAGACTAGGAGAAGAAGGCCAATATGCCATTGAAGACAATCTAATTCAGATGCATGAAGAAGGATTCTATGGGTATGTAGAGGAGACATTCTCACATCAAGGGGGAGACTCACAAAGAGTCAATGATCAAAGACAAAATTCAAGGTAATATCTATGTGTTTTTAACGTTGAAAAATTCAGCTCATGTTTTATGGAAGAATTTTAGAAGAAGACGAGAGCTAGAGAGCTCCAACTAGAAGGAAATGGAAGCCACCTATGAAAGGAAAGATATCCACACAAAGATGAGAGGGGAAAGAAGCTTAGGATAGCAAAGTACATCAGCCACCATTGATAGAGAAGAGCCCAAGCACTTAAGGGAGTCAAACTATCTAGAAAAACAAAGAAGTGAAGAATAGCAGGCCCCAAAAGAAGAGTGAAGAGTTGAAGACAAATATTTTAAGCCAAGATGAAGCCATGAAAAATCATTTGGAGCAAGGATGAAGGTAATAGAGGACAAAGAAGAACATGAAGTTGAAGATGAAGATTCAAAGACAAAAGAAAGCCAAAAGAAGATTGTTGAAGCAAACAAAAATTCAAGAGAAGGAAAAGAAGATCGTGAAGAGAAATATGTTTTTCAAATACAAGAGGAGTCAAGAAGAGAGAGACAAAGGTTAAAGAGAGAAGAAGAAGAAATTATAGAAGAGTTCCTTTCAAAGATGAAAGATGGAGACCATGGAGGCAAAGAGAGCAACAAAGGAAAAAGACAAAGAGTCAAGCTTGGAAGATGAAGGTAAAGAGCTAAGCTTGGATATACCATTGTTGGGAAGCAAGAAACATTTCTATTCAAATTTCCTTCTTCCATACACTCGTGTGTGGATCACATGATTGCCTACTCTCCAAAATCATCAGTTGGAGATAGTCAACAAAGAGGATGAATTTCCCTTGAAGATGATTAAATCTTGGATAGATACCTATCATCTATCTACTTTTAGATTTCATGGAATTCAAGTTCAAAGTAGCTTTGGAAGATCAAGTATAATCCAATTGCAGCTACAACTCACAAAGGAAGCATATAAGCTCTCAAGAAGGAGGATTTCATATGGAAAATTTCATGGAGATTTCCAATTTTAGCTTGAGGGGTACTGTTAAAAATATGCAAGCTTAAATTTTCAAGCTTAGTCACAAAGTTTTGCACTTCATTAGTTAGTTGCATCATTTATTTCACTTGAATAAGTTTCTCTTATGTATAGAGCATAGGAATCACTTCTTAGCGCATTTAAATTCAAGCTTACTTTATGTGTTAGTCTAAAGTTAAGTCAAAGGATCTGAAAGCCAAGTAAAATATTTTGGAAGCCCACATATATGCTTGTACCTACATTTTGTTGAGCAATTCAAGGGAAATGAGCAGCCAAACTCATGCGCCTACTTTTGGAGGTGACACTACAACATATGAGGGGCATACCGATGTTGCATATACTGACGGTCACACTCGGTGTCGGTATGGGCGTTGGAAAATGTCACTTTGAGATATTGACGGTCAAGTGACCGTCGGTATGACCATTTTAAATGGATTGTCCATGTGGCCCGTACCCGTCGGTATATGCGTCGGTATATGCATCGGTATAAGCGTCGGTATAAGCGTCGGTAATTTACTGGAAGTTACTGACACCCACACCGACGCATATACCAAGGGTGAGCTTTAAACATACCGCAAAGGTGAGAGCAAAACTTCACATTTTTGCACGTGTTTGAGTATTGTTGGTCTTTTGTCAAACTTGCGCACGCAAACCGAATTGCGACCTGCATTGTCTTGTGCACACACACATAGATCTCTCTCTCTACACACGAACACACTCTCTCTCCGCTTAGATCTCACATCTTGGTAAGTGTTGCGCATACTGTTAGCATTTGTGTTTCACTATGCTTTAGGTTTTATAATTTCTCTTTTCTTTGATTTTGCAGAAGTTCTTTGGTGTCGATTGTTTGGAATTGGACAATAGGTGACATACATTACGCTTTGACAACAACGATCCAAAAGAGGGACATACTTGTAAGTGATTGTTTTATTCTCTATTGATAGAGAGAGAAGGAGAGAGAGAAAGAGAGAGAGATGAGAGAGAGAGAGAGAAAGAGAGAGAGGGGAGAGAGAGAGAGAGAGTGAGAGATAAAGAATAATGAAAGAAACGAAGATAGAGATAGGAAAATAGAGCATACATACACACACACATACACACACATTTACACATTTACACATGCATACATACACACATACATGTACACACATGCATGCTTACATACACACACCTATACACACATGCATGCTTACATACACACACATATACACACATGCATGCATACACATACATACAAATTTACACACATGCATACATACACACACATGCATACACACATACATACACACACATATATACACATATGCATACATCCACATACACACACACATACATACACACACACCCATATATACACACATATACACACATGCATGCATAAATACACACACATATACACACATGCATGCATACACACATATACACATATACACACATGCATACATACACACACACATGCATACACACATACATATACACATACATACACACACACATGCACACACACATACATACACACAAATGCATGCATACATACACACACATACACATACACACACATACACATACACACACATGTACACACATGCATACATACACACACACATGTACACATGCATACATACACACACATATATACACACATGCATACATACACACATATACACACATGCATGTATACATACACACAAACATGTACACACATGCATACATACACACACATGTACACATGCATACATACACACACATATACACACATGCATACATACACACATATACACACATGCATGTATACATACACACACACATGTACACACAAGCATACATACACACACATATGTACATACATGCATATACTCACACATGCATACATAGACATAGATACACATATACACACATGGAATTATTCACACACACACATACATACACACATGCACATATATACACACACATAAGCTAGTGTTTTAATTAAATATATATAATTAATTATATAAATTTTTTATTTTGAAGTTTTTTTTACATCAAATAGATAAAAATAGAAATTAGGCTTCTTAGGCTATTTACCCATACATACACATATACATATAATATATATATATATACATGTATATACACATGTATACAGAAATATACATATTTTTAGGTCTAGACATTTAAGATTAGGGTTTTACGGTTTAGGCATACATATATCTCAATTATATTTATATTAAGAAAAAATATAGAGAAAAATAAGAAAAAAAATCTGAATATATAAATAAATACATATATAAAATATGATTTGGGTTTTAGGATTAGGGGTTTAGATTTTTATAGGTGTTTAAGTATTTAGGTTTTAGTATTTCATATTTAAGTCTAAGTCTTTCTGATTAGGGTTTTATGGTTTTAATACCTACATAACATATATACACAAACACACATATACATATAATACATACATACATGTAGATACACATGCATACAAAAATATACATATTTTAGGTTTAAATATTTAAGATTATGGTTTTAGGGTTTTAACACCTACATAACATATATACACACATACACATACACATATAATCCATATATACATGTAGATACACATGCATATAAAAATATACATATTTTAGGTCTAGATCTTTAAGATAAGGGTTTTATGGTTTAGGCATACATATAACTCAAGTATATTTATATTAAGAAAAAGTATAGAGAAAAATAAGAAAAAAATCTGAATATATAAATAAATATATATATGAAATATGATTAGGGTTTTAGGATTAGGGGTTTAGATTTTTATAGGTGTTTAGTATTTAGGTTTTAGTATTTCAGATTTAATTCTAAGTCTTTTTTATTAGGGTTTTAGGGTTTTAATACCTACATAACATATATACACAAACACACATATACATATAATACATACATACATGTAGATACACATGCATATAGAAATATACATATTTTAGGTCTAAATCTTTAAGATTAGGGTTTTAGGGTTTTAACACCTACATAACATATATACACACATACACATATAATACATATATACATGTAGATACACATGCATACAAAAATATACATATTTTAGGTCTAGATTTTTAAGATTAGGGTTTTAATTAAATATATATAATTAAACATATAAAATTAAATATATAAAAAATGGATTAGGTAAGGAAAAAATATGAATATATAAATAAATATATATATAAAATAAGATAATTATATACATAAATAAATATAAAAAGAACTAGTGTTTTAAATAATTTAATTAAATATATATAAAATAGGATTAAGTAAGGAAAAAATCTGAATATATAAATAAATATATATATATATAAAATAGGATAATTATATAGATAAATAAATATAAAAAGAACTAGTGTTTTAAAAAATTTAATTAAATATATATAATTAAATATATAAAAATAGGATTAAGTAAGGAAAAAATTTGAATATTTAAATAAATATATATATAAAATAAGATAATTATATACATTAATAAATATAAAAAGAACTAGTGTTTTAAATAATTTAATTGAATATATATAATAAAATATATAAAAATAGGATTAATTAAGAAAAAAATCTATAGTTATAGATAATATATATATATATATAAAGTAGGATAATTATATATATAATAAAATATGATAAGAAGTAGATTCAAAATATACCAGATTCAAAAGAACGAGAGCGGTTATTTGTTTTACAAGTCGCTCCACGTAGTAGACAAATTTTTGAGAACATAGATATAGAAGAAAGTCCATCTCTAGTGGACTCAGAGATTCATTCGATAGTTGAGCAAGAAGAGATCATTGTTCGAGAAGAAGAGATCATTGAAGAAGAGGTCATTGTTCGAGAAGACGAAGCAATAGATGATGATCGAGAAGAAACCAGCATAGCAAGTGATTTAGAAGCCATCAATATAGAGATAGATATTCTTGGTGCATCGGATCTTGAAGAGGATACTAGACTAGAGAACTTTTGAATAAAACACTTGTACATACTAATTTTTGTTTATTTTTGTTTATTCTCTATATTAATTTTATTATCGGATGCTAGTTATTTGAATTCTTTTATTACAGAGCACGATGGGAGACAGTCCTCCAGTCACTCCACATTCCATCACAGAGGAGCAGTTTTTGGAGTTCATCTCTCAGGTTCCTCCCGCGTATATGGCCGCTACATCACAGTATTGGATGGCTCTTAGTAGCACTCCTCCCGGCCTCACTCCTTGCGGCCTTACTCCTGCCGGCCTCACTCCTGCTGGCCTCACTCCCGCTGGCCTCACTCCCGCCAGTGTCACTCCTGCCGGTGTCACTCCTGTCGGTGTCACTCCTACGGGTGGTGCTACTCCTGTAGGAGGTATGTCTCTTAGCTTTGTGACTCCACCACGACCATCTTTTCAGCCATCTCCTACTGGATTTACTAGTAGACATGTGCGTTCGACACCTCAGCGCGATACAAGTTCTGGCCCGTCTCGTAGATCGAGGTCACGCTCTGGAGCAGGAGGATCTAGGAGTGGATCTACAGCTAGTTCTGGAGGCGGAGGAGGCGGCTGTTGTGGAGGCAGTGCGAGGGACGTTGTATCGCCTGCTTCTACTAGTAGGACGCGTACCTCAGATGTAGGTAGGCCACGCAGTACACCACGTGGAACACCACGTACACCTTGGGGTGCTCATGACCATGATGACTCCAAGGTGTATAGTATCCGAGATGGAGCTTCGGTGATGGATGCGGCTGGCAAAGCAATGCGTGCACGCATACGACAGCTTTGCTCCATCCAGTTTGGACACTCTATCATGCTGAAATGGAGTGAACACGATAAAGATCGGAAGAATTATATCACATAGACGATTTATCAGGAGTTCCGACCAGCGGATGGACAGTCTCTTGTCAGTTCAAAGTGGATTCTACACACCGAACGTGAGGTTATGTCCCACCGACGATCTGAGGCTCGTGATGCTTTCAGAGCAGGCTTACCAAAGCCTATGTGGTTAGATGCTGAGGAGTGGGACGTGATTTGTGATGAGCAAGAGTAGACTCCTGATCGATATCGCCAGCAGCGAGATGCTGTAGCCACACGTTTAGATACGGTTGGACCATCAAATTTGGGCAGCGGCAGATATGACACGATGCGTCATGAGTTTGTAAGTACCATTTCATTTATTGAATTTATTTTTGTTAAATTTCTCATGTATGTTCCTCTAATCTTTTGTATATTTGTTTCAGGAGCTGGCAATGGGTCGTCCTCCAAGACGAACGGAGGAGTCTTATGAATATCGTCATGGGTTGATTGCACTATTGGAGGACTTAGAGGGACGCGGTGCAGTCGTTTCATGGGAGCATTTGCGATGAGGTAATTAATTTATAAACTTGGTTTTTACTTGTTGTTTGTAATTTTCATGTGAATTTATCTCATTCCATTAATGTTCTTTGTTGTAGGACTGTTGATATGTAACGTTCTTTGCATGTGTATGGTAGTGGAACACCAAAATTTTTTATTTGATTTGCATATAGCAATGCATTGCTTTGCCACATTTTGTAAAAGCGTCATATATGAGAGTGGTTTGCCACACTCTTGTACATGCTTCATTATTGAAATATATAACTTCTTTTGTACATGGTTCATGGTTCATTCTGATTATCTCTTTTGTGTCCAATAATACTCTGTTTCATGAAATCATATTTCGGTTGACATTAGACTACACATGTACTCGGTTTTTTTTGGGCAGAGTGTATTGTCTTTTGTTAAGCAACATCATGGTAATGTTGTTGTAGCAAAAGACAACACACTCTGCCCAAAAAAAAATTTGTAGGTATGGTCGTCGATATACGCGATGGTACTCCCAATAATGTCATCAGAATAAGCGTCGGTACACCCAACAGGCGACGGTATATGCAACGGTACGCCCAGCAGAGGCCTCGGTATAGGCGTCGGTATGGGCACCGGTATTAGTGATGCTGATACCGATGCATATACTGATGCAAATACTGACGCATATACCGACGCTTATACCGAGGGTTTGGTACCGACGCGCATATGGACCTTTACATCGGCGTCGCGGCAAATAAAGCCGTGTTCATTTCCCTCAGTAAAAACCTCGGTATACCATCGATCTGTTGTAGTATGATTATAGCTAAAGAAAAGGAGCAACTTACTCAGTTATGATTCAGAGAATATGTCTCTAACTACTCTACCTTTTTACCCCACTCAAGAGTCGTTCTCTACAGTCTATATAAAGAGAAGAGCAGCCCAATACTTCCTTGAGCTCTTCTACTCATAAAAGCATCCATTCTAGTCCCCCTCTTCATCGTACTATTGATGATACTCTTCATATTGTGTAGTTCAAGTGATATCTATACTCGTATATTCAATGGAGTCATAGTAGCACACTATATGTATCTTTCTTAGTTCAATCTAGATGTTCATAATCTCTCTCTTTCTCATTTTTCATTAAAGGAGTAATTTGATCTTGTATGTATCTTAAAGAATTTGTAAAAAAAATTTTTGAATGTGTGTGAAGTGATCTAATACACTTACATATTGAGTATATGCATATATATACATGCAAGCACTCGTGTGTGTATGTGTATGTATGTATGTGTGTGTGTGTCTATGTGTGTATTTCTGTGTCTATGTCTATATATATGTGTGTATGTGTATATATGTGTGTATGCATGTGTATGTGTGTGTGTAAATATGTGTGTATGTTCCATAATGTACCTTGGAGCATCATCCTCAAATAGTTATGTCAAAACAGACTACTTCCAAGATTGAAGACCTCCAAAAACTTGCTATTTTGGGGCTAGGTTTTGCTCAATAATTCACTTAGTGCTCACTCACTCATTGTAATTGACCAACAGGATTTTACACATAGCTAATTAGATTCCTAAGCTTGCTATGGGAAGTTATTTCATTAATTTAGGATGAGTATATGATGAGAAATCACATTAAGAAGTTAGGGGTGTAATCTCGACGTTTTAGGAAGATGAGAGTGAGCAGATGTAGGTGACTTGCAAAGACCTTATCTTACCGAGTACTACATCAAATGATATGAAAATTGATATCTGGGAGCTAGAATATCTAAGATACATATCCCAAGTTGAAACATGTCGATTGGATAAGTATTTGCAAAGAACTCCACAAACCAAATTCACTGAAATGAGCACTTGGCAGCAAACCATAGTAGATACCAAATGACTTGCACAAATTGACTCAAATGTATAATATTATGAATGTGTGATACAAGGGAGATGATGTAGGCTTACTCATACATGTGTGGGCTTAGTGTACCCACAAGCTTTAAGTTTAATATGTCCTTCTTCTTCACCTACTACCCACGACTAAAAGTCATGCTCTTTTATAGATGTGTCTTCAATTTGAATTTTGAATCTGCTACCTAAAAGTGATCCTGCCTTTTAGGATTCTAAATGATTTGATTCCAACCACTTAGTTGGTATGAATTAAAACTCATTAATTCATGAGATTCTCTCAAACATTTCATTTCCCCATTTATCTTGAGTTAAACTCATGGATTTTAGAAGAGGTGTTCACATATGACTTATGAATAGTCACACCCAAGTTGTGAAGTAAACCTTTGATATTTGGTCAAGCATTCAGGCTTGCCAAATGTACCAACAGCTCCCCCTCAAGCCTAAAATGCTTGAGTCTTCATTCCATAGGTATCTCTTGCATCCCAATCATTGATTTGAACCGTTTGAGTTTGCGTCCATCAAGTGATTTGGTCATCATGTCTACAAATTGCATCTGTGTAGATACATAAGACAATTGTATCTATTTGCTTGCAATATTTTCTCAAAAAAAAATGATAATGGACTTTTATATGATTATTTCTAGCATGAAAGATAGGATTAGTAGCTAAATGCAGTGAAATATTGTCTCCAAATATACATGGAGTGCCAAAATCTAGCCCTAAATCTGCATATAGGCTCTTGATCCATATTTCTTACTGAGTTGCATTTGCCAATCCTCTGAATTCAGCTTTAGTTGAGGAGTGCTACAGTAGGTTGTTTCTTGGAGGACCAAGAAATGAGCTTTGTACCTACAAAAGATAGATATCCATATGTACTTCTCCTATCATCGATCTTGCCCAATCTGCATCAGTGAAAAGTTGTACACTTAAATAAAATGTGTAAGGATAATATAAACCCTCATTCATTGTTCCCTTTAGATACTTCAATATCCTTTTGGACGCATCCATGTGAGGTATCCTAGGATTGTGCATGAATTGGCTAAGCACACTTACTCCATAGCAGATATCAACCCTAGTTAGGGTCGCATAGTTTAAGCTTCAACTAGACTTTGGTAGCTTGTAATGTCTTCAATTAGTTCTCCTTCATGAGCACTTAACTTGTGATTGACCTTCGCAGGAGTACCTGCAACCTTAGTTTCCTAAATTTCGAACTTTACAATCATATCTTTAATGTATTTCCTTTGTGTAAGGAATATCCCTTGATCTATATAGACAACTTATAATCCAAGAAAGTAAGTGAGCAATCCAAGGTCACTTATCTTGAATTCTTCCTTCATTTGGGCTTTGATCTTCTTTATTCCATTTGCATTGTGACGTGTAAAAATTATATCATCTACATGCACACATAAATATATAACTTCAGAGCTATTCTTCTTAATGAAGAGTGAAGAATCAGCCTTGCTCAATTTGAATGCTTCGTCTTGTAAGAATGTAACAAGTCTATGGTTCCAAGCTCTAGGAGCTTGCTTAAGACCATAAAGAGCTTTCCTCAGTTTGCACACATCTTCAGGATGTGATTTATCAACAAACCTAGGAGGTTGTTCCATGTACACCTCCTCTGAAATACAACCATTTAAGAATGCAATTTTTACGTCCAACTAATAAATTTTCCAATTCCTTGAAGCATCTATACTCATGAGAGCCCTCATAGTTGGCATCTTTGCCATCGGAGAGGTCTCCTCATAATCACTCCCTTGGGTCTGAGCAAACCCTTTAGCCACAAGCCTTGCTTTGTACCTATTTATTGAACCATCAGAATTCGTTTTTACCTTATAAATCAACTAGGTCCCAAGTCTGATTCTCTTGGAGTGCTTTTATGTCTTTCTCTATTGCTTCTTTCCACTCTAGTTTCTTGCTCGTTTCTTCAAAGGTTGATGGCTCCTATGAGTCAATATCCTTAGCAATATAGATTGAGTGTTTAGTGACGAGAGGTGTCAAATCCATACCTTTCTGGCTTCTTCTTTTCCCTAGTTGATCTCCTTATTGTTTGTTGAGAGGATTCTACAATATTCCTCAAATCTTGCATCTTCTCTTTAACTTTGTTGTTCCATACCTTGAAATTCCTTCTTGGTGTCTTCTGATGATCATCAGAGTCACTTGAATCTTCATGTTGTTGATCATTTACCTTTTGAAGTGTCGGAAAGTCCTCCTCTAGGTCATAAGGTAGCTTGACTTTTCTTCAATCATCTTCAAACCACGAGTTGTTTTCATCAAAGACAACATCTCTAATAACAATCTCTAATAACAATAAAGCCTTTATTACTTGGATTATAAAACTTGTTCCCTTTTTTATTTAAATCATATCCTATGAACACACGTTTCTCTCCCTTAGGATCCATTTTAGCTCTAGTTTGTGATGGAACATGGCCATAAGCTATGCATCCAAATATTTTGCAATGATCTAGGCTAGGTCTCCTTCCATTCCAAGCTTCATATGGTGTCATCCCATTCAATGCTTTAGATGGGATCCTATTGATGAGATAAGTGGTTGTAGACACAGCCTCTGCCCATAGATAGTTTGGTAATTTTTTCTCATTAATCATGGACCTTGTTGCCTCCACAATGGTCCTATTCCTCCTTTCTGTTACTCCATTTTTTTCAAGAGTATACATGGTAGTGATCTCTCTTTTGATGCCTCTATCCTGGAGATATGCATCAAACTCATGGGAGAAGTATTCTCCCCCTCCATTTGACCTTAGCCTTTTCAAGATTTTACTTGTTTGGTTTTCAACAAGAGAAAGATATTTTTTGAAACAATTGAACACTTCATCCTTGTGCTTCATAAAATAAAGTACACTCCATCTGCTATAATCATCAATGAATGATACATAGTACCTGGATCCTAAAATTGAACGGTCTCTGCTAGGTCCCCAAAACATCTGTGTGGACTAGCTCCAATAGATCACCATGAATGTAACCTTTCTTCATAAAGGGTTGTCTATGAGGCTTCACAAATTGACATGCACTGCACTTATATATCATGTGTTGCTTGGATATGTTTGGCAACCCAGGCACACTCTGATCCCTCCATATTTGCTTCAAACTCCTTTTACCTATGTGAGCTAATCTTTTGTGCCACATTTCTAGTTCTGATAAATTTTATCCTCCATAATTGAAAAGTACTATATTTTTAGTATCTTGTAACTCAAATGTAAAGAGTCTACCTGTCTTTTCTCCTTTTTCAATCCTCTTAAACCCTTCTCAAGATCTTCAACGAATGCTCCATTTCTTGTGAACCTTACCTACAAAGCTTTTCTACAATTTGTCCAATACTTATCAAGTTATTGGTTATGGTAGGTACATACAATACCTTGTTGAGTAGATTCATATTTCCATCTGAAGTCTTCACATTTCCAATCTTTTCAATTGAGTGCCTTGTGTCATCTCCTGTCTTTACTTCATGCTTGTTCCTTGGATCCTCCAAGTCAGGTAATAATGACGCATTTACTACTACATGATTTTAACAACTAGAATCTATATAGAACACATGAACATCTGCTTTATCTTGCCTCATTGTCATGTTCATCAATAAAAGTGAGTCCTCTTGTGTCTGCTCTTTAGTGTAATTGTTATAGTCTCTTCTTCCTCTATAGCCTCCTTGGTTATTGTAGTTGTTGTAGTTGTTGTTGTAGTTGTTGAGATTGCTTGATCTTACTCTTCCATAACTTCCTCTATTGAAGCCTCTTCCTCTTTGATTTCTAGGGTTCTCGAAATATTCTCATCTGTATGGTTAGTCAACCCACATATGGCACATGGAGAGGTGCTTTGGAATCTCACCCTACCTTGTCTACCTCCTCTACCTCTTCCTCTTGTACCTCTACTTCTTCCTGCAAAGTTAGCTTGGGAGTTACTAGCTTCATCATCAGATTTCTTGCTTTTACGTTAACTATCCTTACTCTTGTACTTATCAGTGTATAGGGCAGAGGATTGATTACCTTTTGAGATGTCATTTTTCTTCACAATCTTGGCTTCATGAATGAATAGTTGCCCCATTAGAGTATTGAACTACTCAAGTACTTGCATGTCCATGTATAGATCCATTGCTATGGTGAAGGCTTCCCATTTATTGTCTGCCTTGATTCCATTGTTCACTTTTCTCACAATTTGCTCCTCTTCAGTGACTTCTCCAATGCTTCCAAGTTGATCAACTAGGTCCTTCATTTTAGTGACATAATCAGTCACATTCTACTTGGGCACCTTTTTTACTTTTGTGAACTCCATCCATAGTTGGTTCTCTCTTGCTCTAGTGCTTCAAGAAAATAATGCTTCAAGTGCATTCTAGGTTTCTTGTGATGGCTTACAATTCCTTATGTGTGGAAGCAAGAAATCAGAACTGAGTTGAGAAGATATGACCTTGGCAAAGTGTCCTTTGAGCACCATGTTGATAACCTTTCATGTTCTTCTTGAGTTGGTTTCCCTTTGCTTCTGAGAATTGGCATTAACTCATCTCTAGATATGTAACTACCGGATGACAACCGGTAACAAATTGCCTGACTTCTGGCGAACCATCGAAGGTCCTGAAGCTTGCTGAGCTGATGCGTTGCGGTCATGTGAACCGTCCTGAACACAGCGAGAGCATCAGAAAGTGTGACGCTGTTCGTGGCCTGTGACGGAGTGCTGGACGACGACGGTGCTGAAGCGTGTCGTGCTCCCCGTCTGTCGCGACACTCGACCCCCCATCTATCGCGATAAGTGGCCCCCCATCTGTCGCGATAAGTGACCCCCCCCGTCTGTCGCGACACTCGGCCCCCCGTCTATCGCGATAAGTGGCCCCCCTTCTGTCGCGATACTCCTTCTGTCCCGATCGACGTGGCCTTGGCTTTTGCGCTCAGCAGACGGCACGTGGCCCCCCAACTGTCGCGATACTCCCCCTTCTGCCTTGGTTTTTGCGCTTAGCAGTCGACTCTTCTTTTCCTTAAAAAAGGAAATCCTTGACTTTTAACATCTGTCGCCTGGAGGGATTTTTGTTTTGTTCTGCTATCATCTGAAAATCTGTGCACTGGGCAGTGGATCGATGTTAATGCGCCGTGCGAGGTGGTGCATTTGAATCTCAGAAACCCCGCTCGCGTGGCGATACTCTGTCCTTGTCGCGATACACCCCCCCTCCGGCCTGTCGCGATACCCCGCTCTCGACACCCCGCTCGCGTGGCGACACCCTCCTCGTCCGTGTACTCTGTCCTTGTCGCGATACACCCTCCCTCTCTCGACACACACCCCCGTGGAGTGTCGCGATACCCCCTCCCGCGATAGCCTTGGTTGGTGGGCCGGAATATTACCGGGCAAAGTGGCGAGGAAAGTTTGAGTCCAGAATTAAAGTGGAGTCCAGATGGTTCTCTGCCCGTAATTTTCGCGACTGACGGTTTTGAGGGGGGATTTGAATGTGGCAACATTTAACTCAAAAAAGGTGTAGAGCTCGGGCCTGAAAAGAGTTTCCAGAATGAGATCACTTTTTTTTAAAACGTAAGACTCTTCTCTCGTTTGATTTATTAAACGAAGTCCATTAAAAAAAGGAGGTAGCCCTACGAAAAAAAAGAGAAAAAAAAAAGAAAAAAAAAAAAGAGAGAAAAAAAAAGAAGAAAAAGAAAAAGAAGAAAAAAGAAAAAGAAAAAAGAGAAAAGATTCGAAAGAAAAAAAAAAAGAAGAGAGCTACTTTTATTGTGGGATTTTTGGGCTACTTTTATTGTGGGATTTTTGGGCTTTTCAAGATGCTTCTCTAGCGTGTGCTCGATATCTATCGTGCGATAGACGGGTTTTGTGCGACAGACAACTTCATTTGTGCGACAGACAGAAGGCAGCAAGTAATGATCGAGCAATCGTGAGCGCACAACAGACAGCGCCCAACATCGCAGGTCTCCACTGTTGACGACGCTCGTGGGCCCCATGGATGTGGCTTCATCCTCTCTCGTGAAACGTAATCGGGCCCCTCCCCCTAGGGAGACCGATGTCCTGGCCGCTCTGCTGGAGGGGGGGTCGTGTGCCGCCCCTGGGGCATCCGATAGTGTTGAATCCCCCATCGTGTCCCTCAGTAGACCCGCGGTTCTGTCTGCTCAGGAGGAGCTCAAGAAAGTTTGCCTCGTCGGCCAAGTGTTTGGCCCTAGACCCCCGCTCGAAACTGTGCGACAATGGCTTCGAAAAGAATGGTTCCCTCGAGGTCTTACTGTTAGCAAATGTCAGTTCTTACCAGCGAACCACATGCTAATAGTCTTTGAAAATGAAGAGATGGCGTTCCAAGCCCTTAGCGTTGGCACCTGGCAGTTCGGTCGGGCCACCCTGTGCCTATTCAGATGGTCCCCGGACTTTACTCCCGACAAATCGAAATCGCTTCGGTACCCTCTTTGGGTTGAGCTCCCTAACCTTCCTTACTTCTTGTACAACTTCGTGTGGGACATTGTCTCTCCTATCGGCAAGCCGCTGGCTTCACGCGAAGACATTGGTGGTCTCATCTATGAAGGTGCAAGACACTCGTTCAACGCTAGGTGGCACCCCCAAATCTGTGTCGAGGCCGACCTCAGCTCGCCGCTTCCATCAATGATCAAAGTGGACATGGGCGAAGGAGATGTATGGGAGCAGGACATCACCTACAAAAACCTTCCCAACGCGTGCTTTCGTTGTGGCCAACAAGGACACGGGATTAAAGATTGCCCTTTCAGGCAAAAAAACAAGCGCTGTCAAGAAGCCTCCAAAATTGCTCAAGACAACATTGGCGATTTGACCCACTCGACCAAGGAAGGGGAAGGCAAGGGCCTCCTTAATCCACAAGCTGATGCTGATGGCTTTATTGAAGTTAGAAGAAGAAGGAAAAGAAGCCCTAGGGCCAACGGTGAGAGAAACAACCTGCCACTCAACCCCTACAGCAATTTGTATTGCAATCTAGGAAAGGAGATCAATGAGCTTGACTACCCAGGTGGGAAGCTACTTGAGGTAGACACCTACGACAAAGCCCTAGAGATCCCTGACAATAAAGAAACACCCCAGGAGGGTTACACCACAAGCAAAGAAGATGGTTTCACCACTAGTAACGAAGACAACATGGATAGTGAAAGTTCCATCATTGGATCGACGATCCCGGATACGGTGCCGAGCACGGGGCCCAAGTCTCCCCAACAAGGGGCATCCCGCAAAGGAAAACAGCCTATGGAGTTACCCTGGAAAAGCCCCCACAAGAACCGACTTCTAAGTCGGGATCAGATCCCAGCGAAAAAGAAAGACGAAGCCAAGAGAAGAAAGGACAAAGCTCCCTCCCGCAAAGAGGGATCAGTACAAAAATGATTGTCATCTCGCTAAATGCTAGAGGGCTAACCGACCCCTCAAGAGCGACCATCATTGGTCAATGGCTTCGCGACATTAGCTTAAACCCAGACTTTATATGTATTCAAGAGATTAAAATTGACGGAGAAGACCTCCAGAAGCGGCTCAGACAGGTCTCCTCGGCCCATGTGTGGATCTCAACGAAGCACCAGCGGGGGTCTGGAGGAACGGTTATCGGTGTTAAACAACTCTGGTTTGAAAAGCTTGAGAACTCCATTGAAGATGTAAGTCACCGTTGGATTGCTGTTTCTTTTGGTGCTCCTCTTTGTGCTACTATTGTTTCTTTGTACGCCCCTAACGGGGATTTGGAGAGACTGAACACATGGGCTTCCTTAGACTCGCTTCCTCACAACGTGCTTATATGTGGAGACTTCAACATGGTGGAGGACCCTATGGACAGATGGATAGGCAAGGGCAGGGTCATCGACAGTCGGGAGAAAGAAACGTGGGACATGACCAAACTCCACTTGGATTTGGTTGAATTCAAAGACTCGAGTGGCTTTTCTTGGTCGAATCTCCAAGCGGGCGAGGACCTGAGGAAAGCTAGACTCGATAGATGCTACATCTCTCAGAGTTTTACTCATCAGTGGGGCCACCCTACCATCACGCAACGCACTGACCTCACTATCTCTGATCACTACCCGATCGTTATCACTTTTCAACCTTCCAACAAGATCTGCAAGGCTCCGTAGTTCCATGCCAACGCAACCACCTTCTCTCTCCCCTCCCTCCATCAAGAGATTGCCGATGTGTGGAAGGTGGCTTTCGCCTCTGGCTTGGCCCCAGCCAAGTGCTGGAGAAGTGCGGTCGACAAGTCTCGTAAGATCATGATCAGAACTAAGAAGATGCTCGAGACTGTGCGGCGGGCTCGCAGGGAAGCTCTTTACCACAGACTCTGGCGGCTCGAGGAGGAAGTGAACAAAGGAAAACACCAAGCCCAGAAAGGTCTCCGAAAAATCAGAGCAGTGTTGAGATACGAGGAAGAAATACAAAGGAAAAACTTGCAAATCTTCTTCAAGGAGTGGTGGGCTGGCAAAGCCGACAAACCCGCCAAAGAGATGTGCCGTATCCTTAAAAGGAAACACAACAGAGAATCGATCCCCCTACTGCTAGATCCACATGGCAATGTATGCAATTCGGAAGAAGATAATTTTGGCATCATCGAAGGGCACTTCACAAGACTCCTAGGAACCTCGAACCCCCTCTCCCACCATAGAAGGGACTGTATGGCTGCCATTTCTAGGGTTTCCCCCCGGAGAATACCACCCAACCTCCACTCCCTGCTTCATGCCCCTATCTCTGAATCAGAAATCATTGAGGTCATTGATGCCCTCCCTCTCGGTAAAAGCCCGGGACCTGACGGACTCACTAACGAGTTCTTTAAATCCTTCAAGCTGGTGGTTGCCACCCCTCTTCGGATGGTTTGGCAAGAAGCGCTAAAGTTTGGTGCTCTTCCTTCTTGTCTAAATAATGGAATTATCAAGTTGATACACAAGAAGGGGGAAAAGAACAGAATCGAGAACTGGCGGCCTATTACGATGCTCCAAACAGGATACAAGATCATCGCCAAAGTCATCGCCAACAGACTCTCGTGCCACCTGAGATCTTGGCTTAGTGAGGACCAAAAAGGTTTCATCAAAGGCAGGTCTATCCTGGAAACCATTATGGATATTTGGGAAGGAATTCAATTTGCAAATGAGTCTAATCAAGATGTGGTTTTCCTCAAGATCGACTTTGACAAAGCCTACGACAGGCTAGAATGGGACTATATTCTGCAGTCGCTCCAAGATCTCGGAGGTAGTCAGAAATTCACCAAGATGATCGCGACCCTTCTCGGAAACGCAACGACCCAAATTAACGTTAACGGCAAACTTTCGAAGGCGATCCATCTTAAAAGATCTATTAGACAAGGGTGCCCTCTGGCCCCCCTTCTATTTGCCATCGCCACTGAGGGGCTGAGCAGACTTGTGGCACATCATGTGGAGGCTGGCAATATCAAAGGCCTCCGGCTGCCTCACGACCACAGTCAAATCATCATGAGACTTTTTGCCGATGATATGAACGCATTCGTTCACAATGATAATACCAGCCTGGAGACTTTCTGGAGGTGTCTTGCTACCTTTTGTGATGCCTCTGGATCCAAAATCAACCACTCTAAGACCGCCTTTAGGGATATTGTGGGACATCATCCTGGCCTTCTCATTGATCACGGCTGTCAAATCATTCTGCAGGGCCAAATCTTTCGACTTCTTGGAATCCCCTTGGGGTTTGGCGTCTCTATGGAGCAGCGATGGAACTGGGTGCTGGCCAAACTCGAAAACAAGCTTAACTACTGGAGAGGTATGCAAATCAGTCTCGCTGGACGTGCGATGGTTATCAACACGTTCCTCCTCTCTTCTACCATCTATTTCCTTTCTTGTTGGAGACCGAATGAGCAAGGCCTGTCCAAACTGAATAGTATTTGTAGAAACTTTCTTTGGACGGGCGATCATAACAGAAGGGGGGTGCCTAAAATCAAATGGGCCATCTGCACTAGCCCTAGAGATAGTGGGGGGCTTGGTATCCTGGACATCGTGTGTATGGCTAACAAACTGGCAGCCAAATGGATGATTAAGGCTTGGTGCAATAGGGAGGCCTCGTGGGCCAAGCTGATCTTCAGAAACAAGAATGAGTTGGCCCTCATGGGGTTCCCGAACTGGAAGAACCTTGACATCATGACCCTGCTATTCTCCCCGATCCCCGTCTTCTCGAAAGGCTCCAATCTCGTGTGCTCCCTTTGGAAGGGCTGGAATAAAGTCAAAAGCTTCACAAGAATTAGTGAGGACTGGAAGTGGGCGGCCGGAATCAGACAAAACGACTCTATCTGGTTTCCGATACATGGCATCAGGAGTGTGGAGTCGTGGAACATTCAAAATGCCAAGAAGTTATGGAACAAAGGATTCAAAAAATGGAAACATCTTTGGAAACATGACACCAACAGCTGGATCAACTTCGAGGATATCGACCCTCGCATAAACATCTCCTACGAAGAATGGAACACTTTGCAAAGCAGATACCTCGCTTGGGATCGTCACAAGACTCGCCTTCTCATGGGACACGACACATCAAACTCGCTTGGTCTCAAATGGCACAATGGAAATAGCCTACTCAAAA
The DNA here is from genome assembly GCA_020310875.1 of Ceratopteris richardii. Lineage (NCBI taxonomy): Eukaryota > Viridiplantae > Streptophyta > Polypodiopsida > Polypodiales > Pteridaceae > Ceratopteris > Ceratopteris richardii. Next base: position 16,507,008 of record CM035429.1, read on the forward strand.
TCCCGAACATCAAAGAAACGACTGACCTCCAGATCAGCCTCAACAAGAAGTGGTGCCTGTCTTGGACGCGGCTTCGGTGGGACATGAAATTCATGGGTATCTGGCACCCCCTTATAGAGATTAAGAAGTCTGTCCTCTTATGGCAAATTCTTCATCGGGGAATTTGGACCAACCATAAGGCTAGCAAACTTTGTGGGATCCCTCCTTGGTGCAAACGCTGCCACCGTGCTATCGAAGATGTCCCACACATCTTCCTTACTTGCCCCAACTCCTACAGAGTCTGGCAGACGGTTGGAATGAAAATCAGACTTCAAAAATAGCTTAGTTGGAAACAAGTCCTTTTGGGAGAAGCGATCGGCTGCTCTGCGACACTCTGGAACGCCATCAGAGGGGAAGCCCTGTGGAAAATTTGGCGGGAGAGGTGTGCTCTCAACTTCGGCAATCCCCCCAGGGAGTGGTCGATTGAGAAATCACTATTCCTCCTTGGCAAAAGGATCGTTAACAGTAAGAAATCCCCCCCCTTCAGGCACCATCAAGTCCTCCTTTTGATCAACAACAAGCTCAAACCCAAATGGGCCCCGCATGAGGGCGATGAGAGGGTGATTAACCTTCTCTGTAATGCAACCTAGGATTCAATCAAGCTTCCCCTGCTTTGTGGGATTTGGGGGGTCCCGTGGGCACTAGTCCCCTTCTATTGTACCTTTGTTTCTTAATTTAATTCAAGTCCGGGAGAGTAGGCTATTGCCGAACTTCCTTTATATACAATAAAGTAAGTCTATGGTCTAGGGATCCGAGTGCGTCAGACAGATCTGAAATCGGATACCGTTTGGTCACTCGTCTCTAGGACCAAAGATCTCAAGAATAGACTCAATTATAAGTTCATGTGCTCTCATATTCAAGTGATCCACTTAGCCTAGTGTTTAAGTCTCATGGTTGTGAAGGAGGAGGTCTTGGGTTCAATCCCCATGGGGAGCATGGGGAGAGAGTTTTGGCCAAGGAACTCTAAGCCTTCTAACTCAAATTAAGGTGAGTTAACTTGAGTCCAAGGAGACTTAACTCAAGAGGTGAGTACAACTACCACTAGTAGACTCTTGTGGAAGGTGCTAAAACAGTGGTCGAGATCACTCCAGCCACTAGTAGACTCTAGTGGTAGATATGAAAGGAGTGGAGAAGATTGCACATGCACTTGTGGACTCTAGTTACATTTGTGGTCCTTGTTGATTCGAGCAACTATATATACAGGCATAAGGTTCGGAGGAGAGTCATTTCTCGAGCACGTGGTGGTCGTCATAGTCATTCTGTTGCATTGGTATCAGAGCCCTTAGGTTGAGCATCCATGGAGACCTTCATCTTCATCACTTTGCTCTTAAGCTCTTGTCGAAATTGCATTGATGTATCACTTCTTCATCTCTGTAGAACTTCACCCTCGCCGTATGCATATTATTTTTGAAGAGTAGCAAAAATAGTTGCACACGTTATTGCGCAGCAGCGAGCAGATCAAGCATCCTCGGCAATGAGAGCTTCTCTTTTAAACCACGGGAACAAGGCGCTGCATCTTCTGAAAGCGATATGGCAAAAAAAAATTGCATCAACAACCGTCCGCGGGGATTTGAAGTAGCGACCGCCTATTAAAGACATCTTTGCCATATCCAGACTCAGCCGCGCCTGCGTCAGAAGATGTCACCTGCGTCAGAAGATGGTCTGCCATATTTTAATTCAGCATTGTACTCTGCGGAGAGCTTTTGCATAAGCAAAATACAGAGAAGATTTCATCAGATAGTGTCAAGCAGAAATTGATACCGTGCCATCAGGCGCGAAGTCTTCTGATTTACCCACTACAGCACTATAGTTTATGTATTTTGGCACGACAATTCTGTGCTGCCAATATGTTGTACGCTGTATGCTATTTGTTGAGAGGATATTTGTTATTATTATACTCTGGCGATGAAGTTTCTCACAGCAGCATGAAGTAGTCTCTTCAAGCTTCTAACAAGGTATAAAATGATGGAGAGGCTCTCTGTATATAGAGTTTGAGGGGGCTTTCCAAATTACATCATATGTAGGATAATTCCCCTTGAAAGAGAATGAATACACTGGTAGAATAAAATGGCAAGGTAACCAAATACAATGAGATATAATACAAAATGGAATGAAATGAAAATGGAGTGTCACGTAGATACAAAATGGAGATGCATTCATGTGGATACAAATGGAATTGAGGTAGAAGAACTCATGTTATCAACACCCCCTCTATATATCCATTTTGGAGTGGATGAATACTCAAAAGGTCTACCAAGTGCTAGATCAAAACTCGAGGTAAAGCCTTTGTGAACATGTCCTCCAAGTTTTCTTGAGAGGTGCGCTGCTCTAGAATAATCTCCTATGCTAAGAGCTTCTCGCAAATAAAATAGTATTTGATCTTGATGTGCTTCCTCCGACAATGGAACACTTGATTCTTTGTGATGGCCAAGGATTATTGGCTATCAGTGCATATGCATGTCGCACTAGCTTGTAAAATACCAAATGCTGATAATAATCATCAAAGCGAGATAGCCTCACATACTACAAAGAAAAATGCTCAATACTTGGCCATTGAGGATGGCAAAGCAACTGTTGGCTTCTTCTAACTTACCCAAAAGATAGTTCCTAAGACAAACAAGAATATGTATCTAGATGTAGTCCTTGGGAATCAGGATTACCAAACCAATCTGAATCTAAATATCTCACGAGTTTGATATTCCCTCTCTACCAAAGACAATGATGTTAGTTGAGGGCAAGATATCAAAGTAGTCTTTGAGTAGCATTCCAATTTGTCTGACAAGGACTATGTGCAAATTGACTAGCTATGCCAGCTACATAGGCAATATTTGGTCTCATGTGGATTAAGTAAAGTAAGGAGCCAACAAGTTGCTGAGGATCAAAGACTAGGTGGAATTCGGTCGAAGGGGATGACAAAAATCAAGTTCCACCTATCACCAGGGGTATACGGAAACTCGAGGTTTCGTCCCTTGTGAAGAAGAATACGGAGAACTTTGTCCGTTCTCACAAGAAATATGCTTTGACGGACTGCTTGTACACAACAACGAGGATTTTCTGCATCTTACACAGTTGAGGAAGAATTGGCACACTTGTACATTCGGATACCTCGTCAAAAAATTGGAGCGTCTTGTGTACAATTGAAGTAAGTATGCGACATGTTCCTATTACAAGTCATAGATTTTACATGAATATTTTGCTGCTGAACTCACAAATCAGTGTGTGCCAAATAAAACATAATGAACTTTAAATGGATCTCCGACCAAAGTGAGTAGAGATTTGGAAGCCTCTTTTGCAAACTCGTTACATGTAGAAATGAATTTATTTATTTTCTCGCTCCATATAGAGTTTTTTTCCACGACACGAATCCTCCTAATAAAAAATTCTACAAGGTCGGTTAGGATATTTATTTTTCCACAAAACATAAGGGAGTATGCGCATTTTTGAAGATTTTCATAATCAGACCAAAACTTATAACCAAATCTAAAATCATTATGATGACCATGTGAGCAATCAATATGACAACCGATTTGACAATCAAACTCATAAGCAAGTTGGTTGCCTCCTTATTGGTCAAGAAAATCCCAGCCTGAAAGGAATTAATTGGAAAAATAGTAACATGCTGCAAGACATCTCGAGAATAAAGCAAGCACCAGAATTCTTTCAAGACCTCAATAGGAAGCAGTGCTTGAATTGATCTTGGATACAATACATTCTAAATCTCAAAGACCTTTGGAACCCTTTGGTGGAATGCAAGAAAAGGACCCTCCTCTAGCAAATACTCTAGAGGAGGATCTGGACCAACGTGAAGCTTTCAAAGATTATAGAGCTAGGCCGTGGTGTAAAAGGTTCCATCGAGGGCATGAAGACCTCATACACCTAATCTTTTCATGCCTAAGAACTACCTTCCTCAAAAGGAGACTCAAAAAAAAATGTTCAACTTAATTCGTTGATTGATTGGAAACAAGCCCTACTCGACAGAGGGGATTGACTAGTCCTCTGTGTAAAGGGTACATGTACGGAAGCAAAATGAAACGAAGAGTGTACTCACAAAATGAAAGAGTGTGAGAGACCAAGAAATGTGTAAACTTACATAGATAAGAAATGAGCTTGTGAAGAGCAAAGAGTAGGCTCATCAAGCTTCTAACCAAGTAAAAAATGGGGGAGAGGCCCTCCTTACATAAAGTTGGAAGGGGCTCTCCAAAGTACACCATATGTGAGAGAATTCCCCTTGAAGGAGAATGATACACTGGTAGAAGCAAATGGTGAGGTACCCAAATACAATGAGATATAATACAAAACGAAATGAAATGAAAATTGAGTGTTTCCTAGATACAAATTGGAGATGCACTCATGTGGACACAAATGAAATCGAGGTAGAATAACTTATTTTTTCCACACCCTACCCACTAGAATGCAATCAAGAGTGAGGTCCTCTTGAAAATTTGGAGAGAGTGCTACTCTATAATCTTTGAAAGCCCACATCAAGAATGGTATATTGATTCTTGCTTGGACTTTCTAGTCACAAGAATGAGAAACACCAAGCGCTCCCTTGCCCCCCTTCACGCACCATAGATTCTTTGTCATAGATAACAAGAATGTCAAAAGAAAACGTCTCGCACATAAAGAAGATCAAGCCATCATAAATCTTCTTAGTTTCTCCTAATAATGACCTCTTCTCCTTGCTTCCTTTCCACAACCAAGGGCACTTCTCGCATTCTTTGTAGCTCATTCTTTTCTCACGTACTCTCTTGTTTGATATTATATTTGAAGTTGGTTTTTTATAAAGAAAAAACCCATAGGCAATTTATTCAAGTGTGTGTAGCACAAACTGAGAAATTTGCCTATATGGTTGGGGGCGTGGGTTCAACCCCTGCTGTGGACATCTCCTGCCCATTGCTAGGTGGTGATCTCTAGCCTTTCGGCTGTTTCAAATGTTGGCTTGTGGGCACTCTCATAATGTTCCAGACCTTCACATTCTTGTATCAAGCCTTCGGGCTAGTCCAAACAAGTCTTCTTCTTGGGCCTTAGGGCTGTCCCATCCTAAACTTTACCCTAATGCTTTATAACCTTGGTCGTGCCATGTGTCTAACACCTAATTTGTGGGATGTAGGGGGTCCCATGGGTACTAAGATTAATTTCATGTTTGCTTTCAATCCATTCAAGCATATCTCGAGAGACTAGGCTATATATCAAACTTGATTTAAAATAATCATAAAACAAATCCATTAAGCGAGTCAATATGTTTAGAATGAGAGCCGAATCGATAGCAAATTATGCTCAATGTATTTTCAAGAAAACTGATCACTGCCCCTATAAAATATCTCTGAATAAATCTCACAAAATTTCTTTTCAAAAATCTTAAGAATTTTAAAGCTCATACAGTAGTAGGAAGATTTTCTAGGTACAAAGAGAAGTCATTTTCTAGGTACAAAGAGAATTCATTACTAGGGATTCAGACTTCTATAAATACACTGAAACTACAAATCAGTAGGCTATTGTGGCAAGGGAAAGGCCTGCATCGATTATCACCCTATTCATGTTATATGGAAGTATTAAAAGTAACGGGAAAATATCTCACGTCTCTCATTACCATTGATACTTTCATATACCATATATAAATACTTTCATATAGCATTTAAATGTGATAACGAAAGAAGGATCATGTCCTACCGGAGAAATCTATTGAGTTTTAGTTTAGAAAGTAGGCTAGACTATAGAATCAGGAGATTTAAGAATGTCCTCCTCTTTAGGCATGCGATGATCTTTGTAATTACTCAAAAAGGTATGAGTCCCCACGAAGGATATGATAGGGTATTTTGATGCAAGGTATTGGTTGCTTCTATGCTTCAATAGGGTGAGTGGAAACGTGGAAAGTGGAAGAATACTAACTATAAAAGAGTTCGTAGAGCTCGAGCAATAGATTGGGCACGACATGCTCTTAGATAGCAATGAGCTTTTCTTGGAGTATCGCCAATAGGGGCAAGAGGTAGTGTAGACCTTATGAAGGGAAAGAAGTCTCTCTATGATGAAAAGATAGAGGTAAAAGGTTTTGATATTAAGTCACTCCTTTATTTGAAAATGCTTATGCCCTAATTTAGATGCTCTCTAGGTTCTTTATCACAAAAAAATATGAAGAGAAGTAGACGAGTTCGTAGGAAGGCACAAAAGAGAGTACCATGTTCATGATGGGGCTTTGGGACAGTACTCAAACGTATGAACAAAGACAAAGAATTTAATGTACCAGAACAAGCTCAATGATGACAGTGTTGTGGCTACTTTCTTTGAAACATTGTCCTTGTATGTAGGTAGCTGACCTATTCCTAGTAGTTATGAGAAGCTAATTTTGACAGAATTTGGAGCATTAGATATTTCTAGCTAGTATCCTTCATTCTAGTGCTCAAGAAGGCCATATTTTAATTCTTATTTATGTTAAAAAATAAAGAAGCAAGGTCATAAATATTTTTCAAAAAGGATTTTCTTCAAAATAGAAGGAAAATACAAAAATAAAAAGTGGAAGCACTTATTTTGGCAAGTAGTGGAGGCCAAAAGAGAATCAATCCAAAAATTGAACCGAACATGAAGAGTGTCTGTTCAAAGTTGTGGAGGAGTTATGGAGAAGAGCTCACGAAGTCATCATGAGAGCTCTTGATCCCTTGGCTACAAAAGAGGCAAGGGAGGACACTCAAGTACAGAGGAAGAAGGCATTGAAGTCCCCTTGTAGGTAGTTCATTTGCTTCTAGTCATTCCATTTTCTACACTCTCATAGACTATGGCTGGCCACTCACCATTTTTGGGTAGCCTAATAGAGTCATATCTCTTGATTTATGTATCCATTTTTAGAGTTTAAATATTTTTTAAAAATCTTATCTTGTATATCTTCTCTCTCTCTCTCTCTCTAAAACTATTTTGTCAAATTCATCATGCTCCATGAGTTATTAAGTTTTTTGTGAAGTCCATTTTTCAGCCTAATTGAGTGGACATGCAACATGTTTTGAGGCAAAGAATTGCCAAACCAAAACTACTCCAAATTGCATGTTTGATAGTTGAAAGCTATTAGTTTCTTGTTTGAGTGACCAAAACCTCAAGTTCATTTTGTTCTCCATGTGGTACCATTTTTCATTATAAGGTTTAACTATAGGTAAAAGTCTTGATCTTGAGAAGGTCTTCTACACTTTCCACTGCGCATAGGAGAGGAATTCTCCAACAGTCCGTATCAGATCTCAACAATAGAAAATTGGAGCTTGAAAAGGCAAAGCATTGGAACTAAAGTGAAGCAAAGACGAAGGTAAAAATCAAGGGGGAGTTTCGTAAAGTCAAGAAATAGCACCACAATATTTTTGAGGTAAACTTCAAACTTAGAAGTTTTCAATGGCTGATTTTGCACAACGAGTTGAGAAGTTAGATAAATACAATTTTTAATCTTGGGGTATAGAATGACAAATTACCTTAAAGGTAAAGATTTATGGAGTCTAGTTATTGGAGCACAACCACTGGACCTTCAAGATCCCAACATTACTCCAACAAAAAGGAGATAATTTGCTGATTGGGAAGAGAGGAATCGAAGGGTGATGTTCCTCATTTTACAAGTTATTTCTAACACTATGATTGGCCAAGTTTGGGAAGCATTAGAGAAGGTGTATGCTACCTCAACAAGGTCTCGGAAGATGCAATTCAAGAACAAGTTCAAAAACATGAAGAAATCCTCAAATCAAAGCATTAGTGGAGTATACATTGAAGATCAAGGAGCTTTGAGATCCGCTAGCATCAGTTGGATGCAAGATAGAAGAAGAAGACATCATCCAAATAGCCCTCAATGGATTGAGGAGTGAAGAGAAGTGGAAGGCCCTCATCACAAACATTCTTTACAGAGACCCTCTACCAACATTGGATGAGATTATACCGAATCTTGTGAATGAAGAGGCTGCTCAACAAAGAGAAGGCAACAAAGGTAAGGATAGGCTTAAGTACATTAGAAACCATGAAGTGGTAAGATCTCTTCCAAGATTCAATGATGCAGGACTACATGAGTTTTCTGAAGCATGCCAACTAGGAAAGCAAACCTGACAACCATTCAAGAAGAGCAACTACGTAGCAAGCAATGTCCTGGACTTGATACACACAGATGTATGGGAACCATAACAACAACCACTGATGGCTAGTAATAGATATTTTGTCACTTTTATTGATGATCATTCAAGAAAAGTGTAAATGTTCTACATAAAACAAAATTAGATGTGTGTCCTCTATGTTCAAGATATTTAAAGCACAAGTAGAAAAGGAAATAGTATGGTACATAAAGACCCTGAGGTCTGATGGAGGAGGAGAATATTTGTCGAAAGAATTTTTAGATTTTCTTTATGAAATGGCATCAAACGACAATTTACATGTAGGTACACACCTCAGCAAAATGGAATTGCTGAAAGGAAAAATAGAGATAGCAGACAAGTAGCAAGATGCATGCTCAACGAGATCAAGGTTCCACTAAACTATTGGCCTGAAGCAATTCATATGGCTATTTATTTGATGAACAATTGCACAACAACTAGAGTGCATAATTTAACTCCCCAGGAGGTTTATCTGGTAAGACCTAACCTTACACATCTCAAAGTTTTTGGATGTGTGTGTTATGTTCACATTCCTCAAGAAACTAAGGACAAAGATGGAGACAAAGTCAAAAAAATGTATTTACATTGGATATTCATTGGAGCAAAAAGATATAGGTTCAACAATCCGGTGACAAAGGAGCTACAAGTTTTAGGAGATGTGGTATTTGATGAGCTAAGACCATGGTTTTGAGATTAAGGGAAAGGTAATATTCTTGAAGAAAATTATGAAGATGATGGAGGTACTATGAAAGAAGAATTTCAACAAACAAGCACTAAAATGTCAGGTCTAGAAGCTCCTTCATCACATGGAGAAAGCTCAACATGGAAGGGGAGACTAGGGAGTCATTCCTCATCACCAACATCAGGTTATGGAAGATATGAAGCTGAAAGTGCTGCCCAAAATAGTGATTCAAATGCAAGTCAAGAAGAGTATGAAGAGGTGATTACACCAAAGGTAAAGTTGAACCGGTTGAACAACCAATATTCAAAGGGAAATGAAAGGAGGTCTTCACGAGCATGGTATCCAATTCAAAGGCTGAGCTATGACGCAGGTGGTCAAAGACAAAGAACCGGATGCATATGAAGAAGCATGTACACAAAAAGAATGGCAGCAAGCTATGCAAGAAGAGATAAAAGCTCTCAAGGAGAATCACACATGATAGCTAGCTCCAAAGGCTAAAGGTATGAAAATTGTCCCAAATAAATGGGTACTCGTAAAGATACAATGATGTATAAACGGACAAATTTCATCCACTTCATTAAGATCACAAATTGACCATTCCGTGACGAGATTGACCCTCCACTCCTTCTTTTAATAAGTTAAATGTGGCTGCACGTAAGCAGTCATTACACAGGAACAATATTTGTTAATGACTGAGTAGAGATACTTACAAATGGAGAGTTGGAAGTACCTTACACTATTAAGGAAAGTTCAAGGATGCGAGTGACCACAATATCATCATAATCGATTGAAGTTTACCAACAACTTTATACCATCCTCATTCCAATTACCATATATGGAAGGAACAAGGGGTGGTAAAGGGCATACTAATTGCCCACCAACATTAGACCATTCCAATTTAGACGACAAAGGGCAAGATTGGCCAAAGCTATTGTTGCAGAAAACTAAGCTACGAATGACTAATACTTAACAACAGGTTCATCTTCAAAGTCCTTAACCAAAGAAAGACAAAAGAAATAGAGTTAGAGAACCCAAAAATGATTGAAGGTTAGCATTAGATAAACAAACGGTTTAGTTGTTAACCATTTTGAAATCAAAATATATTTTTTAAATGAGAATATTTGAGTTCCTTAATCTTCTTGAAAAGGTATTACAAAACTTAATACAAGGATAAGTAGAGTTTCCACAATTTCCAGACCAGATTAATCTCAGACCATTCATGCTTTTCGAGCTATTTTTTTAGGTAATAAAGCAACATAATGTTCCCGCTTGCAACTGCATTGCACAAAACATGCCATTCGTAACATAAAAATGCTGAAAAAACAGTTGTCAGATCAGTAATATTAGAGCAATCCATTCAAGTATGAGTCTCACAGCAACTAATCCCAAATAAAGACAATTCCTTGCCTCCTTGCAGCTATCAGTAATAAAATCATTCCAGAACGTTACAAATGCTGAAAAAACAGCTCTCAGATCAATAATATTAGAGCAATCAATTCAAGTAATAGAGCAATAATATAAGTAATGTAATGAAATATCGGTACTCCTTTCTTGGTAGCTACTGTAGTCTTCCAGGCATTCATGCAAAACCATTGTAGTAACAGACTGAGTAATCACATGCATTCATATGTATAGCTGTGCGCCGTGGTTAAAGAGGAGATGACGAAAATCAAGTTCCGCCCATCACGAGGGGTACACGGAAACACGAGTTTTCGTCCCTCACGAAGAAGAATACGGAGGACTTTGTCCCTTCTCACAAGAAATACGCTTTGACGGACTGCTTCTACACAGCAACGAAGATTTTCCGCGTCTTCACAGTCGAGGAAGAATTGGCAAACTTGTACCATTCGGATTCGAGCGACTTGTGTACAATTCAAGTACGTATGCGACATGTTCCTATTAGAAGTTATAGATTTTGCATGAATATTGTGCTACTGAACTCGCAAATCAGTGTGCGCCAAATAAAACATATGAACCTTAAATGGCTCTCCGACCAAAGTGAGTAGAGATTTGGAAGCCTCTTTGATACATGTAGAAATGATAAGCCTCTTTGATAAGCTTGTTAAATGGCTCTCCGACCAAATTTTTAGAGCTAGGCCCTGGTGTAAAGTGTGCCATCAAGGGCATAAAGACCTCACATACCTATTCTTTTCATGCCCAAGGACTACCTTTCTCTAGAGGAGACACAAAAGAGATCTTCAGCTTAATCGGCTGATTCATTGGAAACAAGCCCTCCTCGAGGGAGGGGATTGGTTAGTCCTTTGTGTAAAGAGTACATGTGCAGAAGCAAAATGAAAAGAAGAGTGTACTCAAAAAATCAAAGAGTGTGAGAGACAAAGAAATGGGTAAACTCACATTGATTAGAAATGAGCTTGCAAAGAGCATGGAGTAGGCTCTTAAATCTTCTAAACAAGTACAAAATGGGGGAGAGGCCCTCGTTCATGCCCAAGGACTACCTTTCTCTAGAGGATACACAAAAGAGATCTTCAGCTTAATCGGCTGATTGATTGGAAACAAGCCCTCCTCGAGGGAAGGGATTGGCTAGTCCTCTGTGTAAAGAGTACATGTGCAGAAGCAAAATGAAAAGAAGAGTGTACTCAAAAAATCAAAGAGTGTGAGAGACAAAGAAATGGGTAAACTCACATTGATTAGAAACTAGCTTGCAAAGAGCATGGAGTAGGCTCTTCAATCTTCTAAACAAGTACAAAATGGGGGAGAGACCCTCGTTATCTAGAGTTGGAGGGGGCTATCCAAAGCACATATGTGGGACAATTCCCCTTGAAGGAGAATGAATGCACTGGTAGAAGCAAATGGCGAGTTACTCAAATACTATGAGATATAATTCAAAATGGAATGAAATGAAAATGGAGTGTCTCATAGATACAAAATGGAGATGCACTCATGTGGATACACGTGGAATTGAGGTAGAAGAACCCATGTCGTCAACACCCCCTCTACAACTCCATTTTGGAGTGGATGAATGCTCCAAAGGTATAGCAAGCTTTAGTTCAGAATTGGAGGTAAAGTCCTTGTGAACATGTCTATTTGTTTTTCTTGAGAGGTGCAATTCTCTAGAATAATCTCTTGTGCTAGGAGCCTCTCATGGATGAAATGGTATTGGATTTGGATGTGCTTCCTCCAACCATGGAACAATGTATAATAGTTGCAATTATACTGTACAATAGTTGCAATTATGGAGCTTCGATGAATTACTAGAGCCTTGTTTCGAAGCATTGCTAGAGTTTTGACTATTGTTCTTGGCCTTCTTGAAGGGACCCTTAGCTTTCATCACAACTTTTTGTAAGGATGATGACATCACCCATGAGTCATGGAGGAGTAAAATTCATGGTACTTCCTCCTAGGTCAAGACTTGGACATGGTTGTGAAGTGTTGTGACAAAGGTTTGAGAAGACCTAAGAGGCGTATTTAGAAGTCTAAGCCCATATTCTCGCTTGGCACTTGCCGTCCATACAACACAAGCTTGTGTTTGTAATATTCAAAGGTGGCGATGACTTTGGTAATGGGATCCTAGGGCCTAAGGGAGAGTGTGGAACTTAACTTCTACGCAATAGATTTTAGAAGTATTTTTGTCCTTGTAAAGATCATGCATATTTTTTCAAGCCTCATCTGAGGTCTCGCAAGAAGTAATGTGAACTTTCTTCATTTCATCACAAGCAATTTGTACCTTTCCTAAAGCTCTTTTATCTTTGACATTACAAATCTTTCATTCCACTAAATCACTATCCTTGTTTGGCTTTGGTTTTTTTGGATCAACCACTTCATTCAATAACTTTGTATATGGATATGTCCTAATCATATCCTTCTATATATTATAGTTTGTGCCATTCAAGGTCTCATCCTTTGGCATGAACATTGAGTACAACTTATTTGAAGATGTTGCATTCGAGATTGTAGGCATTATTGCCATTGAAGCAAATTGAACTTCAATAGTGAGTCCGTACACTTACAAAATGGAGTTGACACTAAAATTTGATGGGGTGGGAAGAGGGGGGGGGGACTCAGAGTGGCCATTTTGAAAATTTTGAAACCTTGGGGAGGCTTAGAGTATCCCTAACACTTTGAGACCATGGGGGGGCTCCGCATAGCCCAAAGTGTCATAGAGATACCATTCGAGGGCTTTGACTAGACTCCCAAAGCACTCACAATGTTCTCTTTCTATTTCTTGAGGATACAAAAGTAGAGCACTTAGTGCCAAAGCAACCCAACTGGTGGGGCAAAATGACCCTTGGTAAAAATAAAAGTCAATCCTTAGTGAGGGGTTACAATGTTGAAAAAGAGTGATAGTAGGTGCACCAAAATCTTAAGGGTTGGTTGCATGTCAAATCTTAAGGAAGTGCCAAAAGATATGCGCAAAAGGAGGAACAAAGTTTGTAAAGATGAAGGTTTTAATGGAGAAATAATTGGCCAAAATCCAATTAACTTGAGTCACTCCAAATATACTCTGATGGTGGAATACAATAGTGAATACTTAGTGAGGAGAGCCGTAAATAATGATTCTTCAAAATAACTAGAGAGTCAAAACTCGTTCTCATAATAAGGAGAGTGCCACGATCAAGGAAAATGTCTTCACAAATAAATATATCTATAAATGGCTTCTATGCATGGAGCGGTGAGTGAATTGGGATCCGATTTGAAGCGTGGAATTGTGGAGATTGACATCATAGAACCACGTCCAATACCGAGGAAAATAACCACTTTCCACTATTATAGAACCACGTCGCCAGCCAAACACGCAAGAGAGTATGTTCTCTCTTTTCTCTCTCTGTCTCTCGCTCTCTCGCTCTCTCATGGTCTTGTTCTGGAAAGTTGTTAATATCTTTTTTTTTCTTGCATGGTGTTGTTCTCTTTTTTTTCTTGAAGACAACAGGAATTGGAATTAAGTAAATGAAAGGAAAAATACGAAACTGTGCACTAGGTAGGATCTCCAAAGAGCATAGACCATCAAGATACAAAAATCCACATGCCACCAAGATACAACAATCCACACATGTTGGAAAGGTTTACAATAGGGATACACAAATCACTAGGGCTTTAAAGATATAAGCATTACGAATCTATAAGTAGATTACATAGAGAGAAGGGTGTCTCTCCATTTATTGATGGGGGCATTCCTCAAAATCTCAGTATTGAAAACGTTGGGGTTTTTGACAATTCTAATGCTCTGCAAACTCAGATGACTATCAACTAGGAGGGTGCAATTAAGCTTGTGGATATAACTGATCATGCCAATGCCAAAGGTTCTTCGATTCCTCCTGAGCCAAATATTCCAAAGGATCATGTTCCTCCATATTTGACATAGACCCAAGTCCATATGTCTGCAACATCCAAGAATAGCTTCCTTAAACTTAATAAGTGGCAGCCCCTTGCCCACCATGTAATGAGAAATAAGTTGCCAAAATGACTTCACATGCCAAAAAATAAAAACATTACCGAAAAGATTACTCACAGAGCTAATGAAATTCCTCCCAAAATCGATATCATCAAGAGATTGCAGCCCTTGTCATAGCTAAATACTAAGGGTATTTATGATCCTATCTAAGCTAAAAGCATTAATTATTGGTTGAAAGATCTGAATATCAGTCCCGACTTTCTATGTCTTCAAGATATCAAAGTTTTTATTCGTTTAGCACCAATCATCAAGCTGGGAAAAGGGAGTTGTTCTCAATTAGACCCTTTCAACTTGACTTTGATCTATGTGTATGCTGCTAGCAACTGCATCGATAGAAGGCAATGCTCGGAAGAAATAAGAGCTTTACACAGTCTTAATAGGTGATTTCAATATGGTCACTAATGTTAGAGATAGATTTGAATAAAAAAAGGGATTGTCATTTCCGGTACTGACAAAGATTTTTAGTTTCAACTCTATTTTTGACCATGGACTCATAGACATCTCTACTAATTGTGGTTTACTTGGTCCAATAGACAAAAAGAAAACAATTATTTGGTTGGCAGCCTTGATAGGTATTATGTTAATTTTCCCCTTCTTCAGGACAACTGGGAAATTATATGTCACATTGACCAAATCTTCATATTATCTGATCACAAACCTATTATATGTTGCCTTAACAAAGGCTCCCCTTCGTATATAGGATGTTGTTTTGTTGAAAAGATTAAGTTCAGTCCCTTTCCCAATGTTAGGAGTCTTCATAGCATTACTGAGTTGTCTAGTTTGGAAGGGAATAGGTTTTCTCACAAGTTTATAAATCTTCAAAATCAATCTTTCACTCACTCAAGGGTTAAAAGGTCAAGGATTACATATCCTTGTTGGTTAAAAGTAATGGTGGGGCTACTATCAACATTGAGGAAGACCTACAGGAGTCCAAAAGCTTATCTAGTACTCCCAAGTTAGGGGAGGCCGATTCCTAGAGAGCCAGAGCTTCTATCTCCATAAAGAGGATGAAAATGATCCCTCATTCCCTCACTTCCCTCTTGGACATGCCGCTCAATGTCGATGAGATTAAAGAAACCATCGATAAATTGATGAGAGTCCAAATGAGTTCTTTATGGTGCTCAAAGATTTTATGACTCTACTATTTATCTTGATTTGGGAAGAGGCTACTAGAAAA
Organism: Ceratopteris richardii; assembly: GCA_020310875.1. Lineage (NCBI taxonomy): Eukaryota > Viridiplantae > Streptophyta > Polypodiopsida > Polypodiales > Pteridaceae > Ceratopteris > Ceratopteris richardii. The sequence continues at coordinate 16,522,421 of CM035429.1, forward strand.
GGTGCTCTCCCTATCCAATTGAACAGTAGGGTGATTAGAATCATGTATGAAAAAGGTAACAAAAAGGATTTGAACAATTGGAGATCGATCACCTACCTTAATTCCATCTACAAGATCCTTTCCTCTACTATTGCGAGAAAAATTAGCCCACTAAAGGGAAGATTTATCCCAGATGCCGTTATTTCTATATGGGAAGGCCTTGATTGCGTTGAAGAGCACAAAGTTGTTAGTCTCGCATTCGATGTCTGCTCTAAGTGCACTAGAATGAGAGAGTTTCAACATCCTTTACGCATATGCATGTGTATGCATATGCATTTGTATGCACATTCATTTGTGTATGTATATGCATTGTGTATGCATATGCATGTGTGTATGAATATGCATTTGTGAATGCATATGCATTTGTGTATGCATATGCATTTGTGTATGCATATGCATTTGTGTATGCATATGCATTTGTGTATGCATATGCATTTGTGTATGCATATGCATGAGTGTATGCATATGAATTTGTGTATGCATATGCATATGCATTTGTATGCATATGCATACAAATGCATATGTATGCATATGCATTTGTGTATGCATATGAATTTGTGTATGCATATGCATATGCATTTATGTATGCATATGCATTTGTGTATGCATATGCATTTGTGTATGCATATGCATTTGTGTATGCATATGCATTTGTGTATGCATATGCATTTGTGTATGCATATGCATTTGTGTATGCATATGCATTTGTGTATGCATATGTATGTGTGTATGCATATGCATGTGTCTATGTGTGTATGTGTGTATGCATATGCATGTGTGTATGCATATGCATGTGTGTATGCATATGCATTTGTGTATGTGTATCTATGTGTGTATGCATATGCATGAGTGTGTATACACATGTGAGTGTGTATGTATATGTATATGTCTCTCTCCTGCTCTCTCATTTGTATGCATATATGCATATTTGTGTATGTATATGCATATGCATTTGTGTATGTATATGCATATGCATTTGTGTACGTATATGCATATGCATGTGTGTATGCATGTATGTATGCATATGCATCTATGTATGCATATGCATTTTGTTAGATGTTAAACGCTTCGTTCTAACTATCAGAAGGGCGTTTAACCGACTCTTGGGGGTTCTTGGGAGTGGTAGGGGTCTGTTAGACAGAGGTCCTTTACTTAGTTCCCAAATGCCACTACCTCGGATATAGAGAGTTACTAAAACTTTGGTAAGATTCCGTTATAAGCTGACCTTCGCTGTTCACGTCTTAGCTCAGCCCTTACGTGATGAATACACTAAAACATTGTAGTGATCATCTTACCACAGATGCCAGACACATAAACGAAGGGTTCAATCTTTACCAGGTAAGTACCATAATCCACTCAATATCCGAAACACAGAGAACTAATCAGTCAATCACACTGCACCAAAGACTTAGTATGCGATTTAGGATTCCTTTCTACAATGCTAATTCTTTCCGTCTGATGACCGATTACGAAACTGAAACAATGCTATACTTGGCAATATTATCACATTATCACAACTTCTACGGTGAGAGACCTGAATAGCACTTCCACCTTATCGAAGAGGTAGTCTAATCAACAACACCCAATATCACTAATTACACTTAGAGTTCTCAGAACAATATCGCAGTTACACCAACTCTACTCAACAGATTTCCGCACCTTACAGGTATAGCAACATCACTGCACACTTAATCAGTAGATCATAAGAATAACAACCTGCAGATAATCGGCTCAGATCATCAACCGAGAGATCTTACTGAACCTCTATGAAACTAACACCCAAGTCAGTATCGATAACAATCGACAGAACAAGACAGAGATTTCAACTTAACCGGCTAGGTACATGCAATGTCCCAACCCAGTCATCCGACGAGTCGTCACACTAACTCAACTCCGTACAGATAACAAGACACACAGGTGCACAAAATACTCAAAGGATTCAAGAACTTAGACAAACAATCGTTACAGCAATGCGCGGAAATTCCTTCACCTAGACGAACAGTCTGGTGATTCCCAGAATCGTCGTCTCCGACTCTCTTTACATTGCTTTATATAAGAAATTACAACTGTCGCGTAACCACTTTTCGCGCGTGCGAATACAAGATTCTGTTTTACATGTCCCCATCCGGCGGCCGTCTAACACTGGCACGCATGGTGGACTCGAACCCGCATGTTATATAAAATTATTGCTCGTCTACTATTCCTTCTAAGTACATATTTCGGGCTAGTCTAAACGTTCAGGCGATCTTTTTCTTAAGTGTTTCTAACATTTGTTTAAGGGTATCTGGTTCTACTAGTTGCGCATCTATTCTAACAGAGCTTAGAGCGATGGCTTCGGTGAGCAAAATTTCCGCCTGTGTTTGCAAAAAGGCCTCCTGTAGGTAGAACTCGTTGGATAGAGCTGCATCTCTTGAAACTTTTACTTATGCAACCTGCTTCTGCATCTTGATTACTCGTTCTTTCTGATTGCTCAGTTGATTTTCTTGCCTTTCTATTTCTTGGTTTTGATACTGTATTGTTGTTGAGTAGGCATCTCTTTCTCGTCAGAGCTGTGCGATTTCTTTCTGTGCTTGAGCTTCTTTTGCCAGGTAATGTTTCAGCATTCTGTTGACATCTGTTAGAGCCTCACTTGTTCTATGGAGTTCGTCTTCTGTCAATTTGGCTTCCCTCTGTTGTTCTTGGCTTTTCTTTACTTCCTCGGCTAGACTTATTCTAGTTTCTTCTAGTAAATTGCCTAGCGCCATCATTGCATCTTCTTTTTCTTTGAGTAATTGATTCAGTTTGTTTATCTCTGCATCTGCAACGAGCAGTAATTCTTCTTTTTCTTTTGCCTCTGCCACGGCTTCATCTCGTTGAACTGTTATTTGTTCCTGTTCTTGGATTCTGGCCTGTAGCTGCTGTACTTGTTCATGAAGCGCATGATTTTCGGTCTTCATGGCCTGTAGTTCTTAAGGTTCTAGTGGTAAGATGGGTTGCAGAGGGAAAAGATGACGTTGCAGGGGCTGTCCAGATCTTTGGCAAGTATCATATTGTTTGACAAACTGTGATACATCTCGGTACATAGTTGGCCACCAGAGACCACTTTGCAGAATTTTTCGGTGTGTTAAGTCTGCAGCAAAATGGCCACCGGAAGGAGTTGAGTGAGCCAAAGTAATAACTGAGTTAACTTCATGTGGTGGAATACGTCGAAGTAAAATTCCAGTATGATCCACATAGTATAATTCTCCAGCAATTAACCAAAATCGGCGGCTAAAGAGTGCAATTTTCCTGCGTAGTGCCGTAGAAGTCTGAGATGGAAGGCAGCCATCAGTGAGAAAGGTGAGGATCTGATCATAATATGTAGATGGTGTAGGTGGGTCTGTAATTTCATCATTCGTTGGTTCAGAGACATAAATAGCTGGGGTTGTGTCATCTATGCCTACCGGAGCTTCACCGGAATCTAAGCGGGAGAGGAAATCTGCTAAGGCATGTGAATTGCCTGGCCGATGAATGACTTCGTAGTCAAATTCTTGTAAAAGTAGAACCCATCGTGCTAATCGTCCACCTAGATGTTGTTGCCGAACTAGATAGACAAGTGCAGCATGATCTACATGAAAGCTAAATTTACAGCCCAACAAGTAATGTCTGAATTTCTTGACAGAATACACTAGACCTAGACATTCTCTTTCTGTTACAGAGTAATTCTTCTCAGCAGGGGCTAATCTGCGACTTGCATAGTATACAGGTCTGAAATTGAAAAAAGTAAATATATGTGATATTTATTGGACACAATGCAAGTTATCGGATGGGTGTGTGAGTATGTTTCTTACATGTGATTATCACATTTATGAGATTGTGTGAGTGTTGTGGATATGTGATGAAAATTGTGATTATTCTTTTCTATGATGAATTTCTTTCTTCATGAAGTCTTGTTGACTTGAGCAATGTATCTTTTCTACTATCTTTTCTATAGGAAAATGACTCAAGGATCATCGATAGCGAAATTGGATGTGGATGTAGTGTCCTTATCCAAGGGACACTAGCTTTTAAACAATGAAGGAGCTTACGAGACAGTAGAATTGGAGTCAGATGAGGGCATAATCTACCAAAAAAATAATAAATAGAAAAGGTGTTCAAAGAGTGCATCAAGATAGTTAGCAAGCATATATTCATAGTCCAAGAAGAAAGATTCAAATATATTTTTCTACCTCAGGAGTTCTATAACTTTTATGAGAGATGGAGGCTAGTAGGTCTACTTAAACTACTAGAGGATCCAATCTACTTCATAGATTTTGAAAGGTGTGAATAGACTATGATCACCTTACAAGAAGTCAAGAGGACCAATTTTGAACCTTATTTTAGGTCAAAAGTCAAAAATTACGGGAATGAAGAAATTGAGATCGCCATTAGACTTGATCAGATTAAGGCAACACTACAATTCTTTCAAATGGGAACAAAAATTGATGTTAGTTTTGTTAAAATGAATGTTTCTTCACATGCTGGTTATAAAAAACTTATAGATATTAAGGATAATCCTAATGAAGAAATATCAATCAAGATGTTCTTGCAATTAATATGTTTCCCAAGGCTACACAAGAACACTATGCCACATAAACCCATAACACTAGTTATGTTTAATAATAAAGATAAAAGTAACTATCATGGACGAGTGGATATGTCCCTATATATCCACATAGGTTGCATTATTTTTTACTCGGTGATTTGATTACTTGTGAGTAATTAGAAAATTTTATAGTATGCCCTTATTACTCCCAATTATTTAGTGACATGTCAACTTATTCGGATAGGGGTGAATAGTTTTTGCATGGCAATTGAATGACTTTTTGATCGAAACGTTTTTGGGTCAAAAAGCCTTCAATCAAAAATTTTGTCTATCAAAAAATTTTTGATTGAAAAAGTTTTTGATAAAAAAGAATTCATTGGAATAATTTTTTATAGAATAATTCCCAACAACACTATACTTCATCAGAGTTACTTTGTTTTTTGTGAACTTACAATGTCGTACAAAGACCAAGGCATAAGATCTTGTTAAAAATATATAGTGTTTTAGTATATAAAAAATTAAGAAAAATATTGATTTGTTTTTAGTTAAAACCTATTGTGATCATTTGATTCAACATTGATTCTAACTTCACAATAGTATGTGTATGTGTGTGTATGATTGTGAGTGGAAATCTATTGTGATTTTTTGAATCAATATTGATTCTCACTTCACAATAGGATGTGTATGTGCATGTGTGTGTATGTTTGTGAGTGAAAATCTATTGTGATTGTTTGAATTAGCATTGATTCTTACTTCACATTAACTTTGTATGTGTATGTGCATGTATGACTGTGAGTGAAAATCTTTTATGATCATTTGAATCAACATTGATTCTTAATTCACAATAGTATAGGTATGTGTATGTGCGTGTATGATTGTATTGTGATTTTTTGAATCAATATTTATTCTTCCTTCACAATAGTATGTGTATTTATATGCAAATCTATGATTGTGAATCAAAATCTATTGTGGTTGTTTGACTCAAAATTGATTCTTACTTCACAATAGTATGTGTATGTGTATGTGTGTGTATAATTATGACTTAATGTCTATTGTGATTTTCTGACGTAACATTGATTCTTTTCACAATAGTATCTGTAAGTGTATGTGCGCATATGATTATGAGTTAGAATCTTTTGTGATTATTTAGTCAACATCAATGTTTACTTCATAATAATATGTGCATGTGTATATACGTGTATGATTATGAGTTAAATTCTATTGTGACCATGCGATTTACTACATTGATTACAAATTGATTATATGAAGAGGTAGAAATATAAACAAATAGGTAGATAAATACATAGATTAATAGATTTAAAAACTAAGAGAGATTCAGTTTCATTTGTATATACTGTAAGATACATATTTAGTGGAATGTATATCTTATTTCATATTGGTTTATGTTTTCTTTTTGTGGATATAATTCTTCATTAAAGCAAGCATTATGGGAAAGGGAAAAGAATGGTCATATGTGATTATTCATCAAGACCGCAAAACGGTCTCCACAATACAATGCAAATGTTTTGGAAAGTGTTATGTAGGCAATGCAACTCGAATAAAAGACCATCTTTTTAGTAATAGTAATAATAATTTTTCATGATGCTGTTATCCAAATAGTGATATATCCTTATATTTTGCAAGTTATGCAAACAAATGTAAATCCCAAGATATCACATCAAAAATATTTAAATGCATGATTATTTCATAGTTCTTTCAGAGTACTCCAAGTCTAGAGCAAGAATGAGTAGATGTATGAATGAAAACAAAGGTTTCTCATGATATTTCTACTGAAGTATCACAAACTATTTACAAGAATAATCAAGATATATCCACTCCATTTTCTCTACATACATCAAGAAAGATTGGACCAGGTGAATCTTGTACAAATAGTGGATCTAAGAATGCATCACCATGCTTTGTTCGTTGTAAATCATAGAACACAATACCCATAGCTTTTGAAAAGCAATATTGTCTTGAGCTTCATCTTAAATGGACTCAAGGACTTTTAGCGTGTGGGACTTACCATGCCAAATTACAATGAAATGAAAATAGAGTATGAAGATAAAGTAAAGAACAATACTGAAGTTATTTTAAAATGAATGGTGCTCAATTATGTACCCATGTATGAATGCACAAGAGGACTAGATGGATGGACAAGTTGTAAAACGAATCCATTGATTAATGTCAAGGTTATATTTCCAAAGGGAAAGATGTTTTTGGAAGCAGTTGATACTTCTCCTTAGAAAAAACATTTAGTTTTCCATGTAAAGATATGTGAACATGCTATATATTGTTTGGGTGGTCCGAAGAATGTCACTACAATAGTGACTAATAATGCATCTAATTTTTGAAGTGGTGGAATTTCAAGCCAAAAGAAAAATGAAGCAATTACTTGGGTTCCATGTGCAACTCATACAATAAATCTTTTTATTGAAAGATATAGATAGATTTATCTTTCATTAAACAATGTTTATTAGATGCAAACCATGCAGTCAAATTTATCCAAGAGCATCATTGGATGTGTAAAATTGGAGAGTGGATACCTTTATAGAGATCTAAAGGATCTTTAGTTTGAATTGAGATTAATGTAATGTTACCCAATAATGATATGGAGGTAGTTTTAGTTAATCAGCTTGGAACTTAGCTAACTTGACACAGCACTTACTTATCATGGGATATGAAGATCTTCATGATTTCAAGTTTAAATACAAGGGAACAAGGTAAGACTTGAATTCCATTTTCATATCATTATTTTGTTGGTGCAAATGCCAAGCCTACACACTTGGCTAGGCACAAGAAGAACCTATGTGGAATAGTTGAAGTCCCATGAGAACCATTGATATGAGTCACTCTATCTTTTACCATTTGTAAAAGTCAAATTGACTTGAAGGAATATCTGTAAAAGCCACTAAACTCCTGGAGTTAGTTGGATTGAAGGAAACACAAATTCATTAGAGATAATATCTCCTAGATTAGTGGATCATGTTTAGAGAGATAGAGAGAGACAAAGTTAAATTCAAATTCAAATTTGAATAGAACTTCTATAACAGATGAACGTAAAAACTCGTAGTGAGAGATCACCACAATCTCGAGTGTTTGATTGATTACATTGCAAGAGAGTGAGGCTCATATCATATCCTACACCTCTATCTATCATTGGACATTGATTATCATGCCAATGATCATGTACAACATTGATTTCATAATACAATAGATAATTCATTATATCTATTGATCTCTCTGTTATTGTCACTCAGAACAGTCATTTTGTATTGCTCATATCTCAGCCATTACTCCACCATTTTCAATGTTCTATAGCTCATTACAATCACTCTAAGTCTACTACATGCTGAAAAATTTTGAAGATATTCCATTCAGTGGATTGGGAGAAATGCTCGTCGAAGTGGTCACTAGTCATTCTCTATAGAGGTCCTAAAAATCGGGGGTAATGCTACAATTGCTAAATTGATTGCTTTGTGTATATCAATCATTTTGAGTGATTCTACTTGGAATCATTAGCATATTAAGCTAATTTAATATCTCCAAAAGGAATTTTTCTAATTCCTATTGTACTCGAAGCACTGAGCTTAACAAGCAGTAGGTGTGTGAACCAAAATAGAAGGTTTTCAGTGCATTGTGAATTGTGAAGTAGTTTGTCTTGAATGAATCATCACTTCCATCATTTCCAAAGTACATGGGCACTTGTTTAGTGTCATTTGAAAGCTAAGAGGGCCTACAACTCAAATCTGAAGTCAAAGAGGGCTGGTACAAAGCAGGAATTTGAAGTACCTACTCATTTCTTTGAGTGTCCATCCATCTTTCCCAACAATGGTATCAGAGAAAATCTAATGTAAAATGGGAGATGGTTTTCCTTCTTTCATTGATAAATTGGATAGGAACAACTACCAAGCATGGTCCGTGAGGATGAAGACATACTTGCAAGGAAGGAGTCTCTATGGATACATCTCAGGAGATGAGGAGATGCCCATTTTTCAGAAGCAAAGGATAACCTACAAGAGAGGAGCATGAAAGACTCAATTCATGGTTTGCCAAAGATGCATTCGCAAGGTCGTCCTTACTTAACTCAATCTCTAATTTTCTTCTTCCACACATTAGGAACTGTAAGACATCCCAAGAGACTTGGGAAACATTATCTTCATATTTTTCTTCCAACACAAGGGCTAGGAAGAACCAATTGTGGATTGAGTTCACCACTCAAAGAAAGCAACCCAAGCAAGGCATCTCCGAGTATGTGACCAAATTCAAGGATGTGGCTGACCAATTGGCAAGCATAGGAGAAGAAATTGAAGAGGAGCAAATTGTTAGACAAGTGATCAATGGCATTAAGGCAGATGACAAATGGGAGAGCTTCACAACTGCCATGGACTTGTACATGGACATGCAGATTCCAGATCTTACCACACTCATGGGGAAACTCTTTACCCATGAAATAAAGCTCAACAAGAATGGAGATTCATCAAGAGGTAATAGCTCTTCTGCCCTATACACAGATAAAGGCAAGACTAAAGAGAAAGGGAAAAGCAAGAAGATTGAGGTTGAAGGTACAACCTCTCAAGCCAACTATGCAGGGAGAGGTAGAAACTCAAGAGGTAGGGTCAAAGAGGTAAGCAAGGTAGGGGGAGACCCTTTAACTCTTCCCCATGTAATATTTGTGGTTTGTCAAATCACATTACAGATGAGTGTTACAAGAACTTCAAGAATCAGATAGGTAGAAGTTTCCAAAGAGGTGGATATACACAATCAAGAGGGAGATTCAACCATCATCAAGGCTACAATAACAACTAAAACCACAATTACAATAACAACTACCAAGGAGGTTACAACTAAAGGAAAGACTACAACAATTATGCAGAGGAACAATAAGATTCCCTTGTGATCATGAATATGCCTTCAAAGGAATGTATGAATGATGACCATCTCTTCTACATTGACTCAGGATGCTCAAACCATGTGGCAGGCAATGTAGCTCCTCGCTCTGACCTTGAGGAACCTAAGGAAAAACATGAGGTACAAACAGGTGATGACACCAAGCACTTAGTGATCAAAGTAGGAAATGTTAAAACCTCTGATGGGAATAGACATCTGTTGAGCAGAGTTCTATATGTACCTTCAATCACGAAGAACCTAATGAGTGTTGGAAAAATTATGGAAAAGGGTTTGTAGGTCAGGTTCAACAAATATGGAGCATTTATGGAGGATCCCCAACATGGATTCAAGAGAATTGCCAAAGGAGAAAAGACAGGTAGATTATTTACTTTTGAACTTGAAGATATAAGGAATATTGCACTCTATAGTTACAAAGACCAAACATTGTCAGAGCTTGAAATTTGGCATAAGAGATTAGGACACATTGGTGAGAGAACCTTAAAGCAAATTTGTAGAGATCAATATGTGCTTGGGATACCCAATGTATCCAAGCAACACATGATCTATAAATGTGGTGCTTGTCAGTTTGGAAAGTCTCACAGATTACCCTTCTGAAAGAAAGGCTACATGCATGAGGACTACTTAGAGCTTGTCCATACAGATGTATGGGGACCAAGTAAGGATTCCTCAATTTTTGGATCAAGGTATTATGTATCTTTCATTGATGATTTCAGTAGGTGGACTATCTTATATTTTATGAAGCACAAAGATGAAGTGTTCAGTTTCTTTAAGAAGTATCTTTCACTTGTTGAAAACCAAGCAAGAAGAAGCCTAAAGAGATTAAGGTGAGATGGAGGAGGTGAGTACTTTTCAAATGAGGTTGATGCATTCTTGCATGATAGAGGAATCAAGAGAGAAAATACAACAAGGTATGCCCCTCAGCAAAATGGGGTGCCAGAGAGGAGAAATAGACTTATTGTTGAAACAGCTAGGTCAATGCTAAATGAGAAAAAACTACCCAATTATTTATGGGCAAAAAGTGTATCCACTGCTACTTATCTTGTTAACAAGTTGCCATCAAAATCTCTTGATGGGATGACCCCATATGAAGCATGGCATGGTAGAAGACCTACACTTTATCATTGCAAGATCTTTGGATGTGTTGCTTATGTGCATATCCCTTCTCAAATTAGAGGTAAGCTAGACCCTAAGGCAGAGAAGCGCATCTTCATAGGGTATGACTTGAACCACAAAGGATACAGGCTTTAAAATCCTTCCACAAAAGGATTTATGGTCAGTAGAGATGTTGTCTTTGATGAGAATGATTCTTGGTTTGAAAGTGAATGTAGGAAAGTAAAGTTGCCTTTTGAATTGGAAGAGAAATTTCCAAGCCTCACCAAGGAGGAGCCAAATTAGATTGAAGATACCAAATCAGATAATGAGGACATCATCAACCTAGAAGAATTCAAGGCATGGAAATCCAAAGGCAAAGTCAAGATGAAGAAGTTGGAGGATACATGAATCATCCAACCAAGCAATCAGAAGATCACAAAGAGAGAGCAAGCATGCAATCGGATATGGGTATGATACTTCTTTAGTTACTAAGCATTCTATTTATCTTGCAAAAGATTTGGCACTTGAAAAGCCATCATCAATTGAAGAAGCAAAGACCAAGGCAGAATAGAAGGAAGCTATGGATGAAGAAATTGAAGCACTCAAGGAGAATGATACTTGGGAGCTAGTGCCAAACAAGGAGTCTATGAAGGTAATTGGTTCTAGATGGATCAATAAGATCAAGAGGAATTCTGATGGATCAATAAGCACGTACAAAGCTAGACTTGTGGCTAAGGGTTTTGCACAAACCCAAGGAGTTGATTATGAAGAAACCTTCTCACCTGTGGCAAAAATGCCAACTTTCACGGTATTGGTAAGTGTGGCTTCATCAAAGAATCGGAACATGTACCAATTTGATGTAAAAAATGCATTTCTAAATGGGTGGATTTCAGAGGAGGTGTACATGTCTCAACCTCCTTGATATGAGGACCTAAACAAGGTAACATATGTGTGTAAACTGAACAAATCTCTTTATGGATTGAACCAGTCACCTAGGGCATGGAAGCATAGTTTGACTATCAAGGATTCATCATGAGTAAAGCAGATACTTCTCTATTTCTTAAGAGAAGAAATTCAGAGGATGTGTATGTTGATGATATCATACTTACAGGTAATGATGTTAATGGCATCAAGCAGATCAAGAATCAAATGGTGCAGGAGTTGAAAATCAGTGATCTTGGATCACTAAAGTATTTTCTTGGACTTGAGTTAGTCTATACTAACTCTAGCATTTACATTACTCAAAGGAAGTATGTACATGATATGTTGAAGAAATTTCAATTGCAGGATGCCAAGGTAGCAAGCACTCCTATGGAGGTGAACCAAAAACTAAGTGCTCATGAAGGTGATGTGCTTGAGAATATTGCAGGTTATCAAAGCATACTGGGAAGCTTAAATTTTGCTACATGGACAAGGATTGATATTGCTTATGAAGTAAGTGTTTTAAGTGAATTTATGCGCAAACCTAGAATACCTCATTTGGAAGCTACAAAGAGAATTTTGAAGTACCTTAAGGGCACTCAAAATCAAGGTTTATACTCTCCTTATACTTCAGATTTGGATATCAAGGTATATTCAGATGCAGATTGGGTAGGTTGCAAAGATGATAGAAGGAGTACCTCAGGTTATCTATCTTTTGCAGGTGGCAAGCCTATGGTCTTCAAAGAAGCAACCTACTGCTGCTTTATCTTCAACAGAGGGAGAGTATAGGGGATTTTCCAATGCTACTCAAGAGGCCATATGGATTATTTTGCTATATACAGATTTGGGATTGCAGACTATACCACCAATGATTTTTGGAGATAATACAAGTTCCTTACATCTTGCAGCAAATCCTATTTATCATGCTAGGACAAACCATATAGAGGTCCACTATCATTATGTGAGAGAAAAGCTATTGAGCAAGGAAATTCAGTTGGCATATGTATCAACCAATATGCAATGTGCAAACGTATTGACCAAAGCACTTGATGGTACTAAACTTTGCAAGTTTAAATCTATGATTGGATTGCAGGACATACAAGAAGATTGATGAAGAAGATCAAGCCAAGATGTTTGGCTTGAGGGGGAGTTCTTGGTGCAAATTCCAAGCCTACACACTTGGCTAGGTATGAGAAGAACTTATGTGGAATAATTGAAGTCCCATGAGAACCATTGATATGAGTCACTCTATCTTTTACCATTTGTAAAAGTAAAATTGACTTGAAGGAATATTTGTAAAAGCCACTAAACTTGTGGAGTAAGGATTGAAGAAAACACGAATTCATTAGAGAGAATATCTCCTAGATTAGTATATCACTTTTAGAGAGAGAGAGAGAGCCAAACTTAAATTCAAATTCAAATTTGAATAGAACTTCTATAAAAGATGAATGTAAAAACTCGCGGTGAGAGATCACCACAATCCCGAGTGTTTGATTGATTACATTGCAAGAGAGTGAGGCTCATATCATATCCTACACCTCTATCTATCATTGTGCATTGGTTATCATGCCAATGATCATGTAGAACATTGTTTTCATAATACAATAGATCATTCATTATATCTGTTGATCTCTCTATTATTGTCACTCATATCAGTCATTTTGTATTCCTCATATCTAATTCGTTACTCCTTTATTTTCAATGTTCTATAGCTTATTAGAATCACTCTAACTCTACTCTAGGTTGACAAATTGTGAAGATATTCCATTGAGTGGATTGGGAGAAAAGCACGTCGAAGTGGTCACTGGTCATTCTCTATAGAGGTCATAAAAAAGCGTGAGTAATGCTACACTTGCTAAATTGATTGCTCTGTGTATAGTCAATCATTTTGAGTGATTCCACTTGGAATCATTAGAGTGTTAAGCTAATTTATTATCTCCAAAAGGAAGTTTTTTAATTCCTAGTGTACTAGAAGCACTGAGCTTAACAAGCAGTAGGTGTGTGAACCAAAATTGAAGGTTTTCAGAGGATTTTGAATTGTGAAGTAGTTTGTTTTGAATGAATCATTACTTGCATCATTTCCAAAGTACAAAGGCACTTGTTTAGGGTCATTTGAAAGCTAAGAGGTCATACAACTCAACTCGGAAGTCAAAGAGGGCTAGTACAAAGCACGAATTTGTAGTACGTACTCATTTCTTTGAGTGTCCATCCATCTTTCCCAACATATTTTTCATGAATTTCATAATGTTTTATTGTATTATGAAATGTCGACACATTGGAAAAATATTGGAAGATAAATTCAAGGTACTCACAAATCAGAGCATGATGGGACTGAAATTTCATTGCCATAGCTCTTTTGCCACATTCTTATAAATTTTTATGTAAAGACAGTCTGAAACTTGTGTACAAACCTATTTTCGCAATGAAAATGCTCAGAAAGATTTGGGCCACATTTCACTTGTATTTATACATTCTCAATATTCTACTTATAAGAGCATTCTTGTTGTTTATTTTCTTTGTTATGATGTCAAATGTCAATTTTTTCTTAGTAAAACTCACTCTTGTTTTAATTTTAAGAAAATTCACTTTTGTTAAAAAGCGGCACCCATTGTTTAAAACTCTTAGAAAACCTATAAATAGGAGTTTTGTTTCCTCATTTCTCGCCTTTGCAACTATGTAGAGAGCGATAGATAAGTTTTGCGTGTGTTTTCAAGCTATTGCTTCCTCCTCTATACCTCCTAAGAGCACACGCTTATAAAGGTCAACATGGCCTAAATAAACTTCTCTCCAAGGTTCTTGACCTCCATGGTACTGTGCAAATGAACATAGATGGCTTGGAGGAGCTACTTTGATATATGCAAGTTCATATATTGTGTTTCTCTATCGAAATACCACCATATAATGGAAAATGGCTTCCTTGTGACCTTTTCAACTACATTCAAAAAGAAAAAGAGGCATTTGCAAAATGTTTGAAGTGGTTCAAAGCAATTATAGAGGAACTAGGGCACCTCCTTGATGAGACCATGCAAGTAATATAGAAGTCAAATAGGAAATGCAAGATAGGTGCAAAATACCTATCTTTCATTGCTACCACAATATTCAATGTGAATGAATTAGATGTAGCTCCTCATGATATCCCTCATCTTTTTATGGGTGGTTTTGTTGATGATAAAAAGGAACCACCCCAAGAACCCTTAGATCTCCTATTAAAGAGAGAAGCGATGAAAAACGTATCCTCATGGTGTGAATGATAAAGTGGAAGAAGCACCTACACCATCCACCTCTTTAGAGCTAGAAGGGACTATCCTAGAGGTGGAAATCAAAGCTTTCTCAGTGGTTCTTGTGGAGGGACAAATATATTTACTCTTGCATGATTTCAAAAGGGCATTCCGGTTACAACTTGATGAATGCCTAAGTTTATTTTGTACCATATCAGAGTTCCTTATGGATAGAAGCAGCTTTGAATTATTGCACAATAAGTGTTTGCCATTTGGTGAGTTAGTGGCAGACACAATAAACTTGGTTTGTGATGACATACTTACAATTGAGTATCAACAAATCAAAGAAGAACAATTCAATCGTGTGCAAGCAAGGATATTGGAATCAAAGGTTTCCAATTCACTAGTCATCGAGCAGAGTAGGATGTCCCACTTTAGCATTAATTTACATCTTCCAGAGAGAAGAGAAGAGGAAGATAGAATTCAAGATATAAGTATTTTGAATTGATGTCATTCATTATTATGACCACATTAAGATGAGATACTAATCATAAAACTTTGTGTCGGAGGTGATGGAAGTCGACAAGTTGCAACTAGGAGCAAAGGGGATCAACTGCCTCATGGAGGTGGCTTGTCAACCCATGATTTGTATGTATATGAAATTGAATGTGTAATTCATGGCATAGGGAGGTCACAAAAGGCCTTGCCACAGAAACGTGGGATAGGCCCTTATAAGCAATTTATAGGGTCCTTCCTCGTGTTTCTATGGTAGGGCTATTTTTGGCCTTTTATGTCATTTGGGGACATGCAAGGACATATGGACATATTAAATAAGTGTTTTAAGCATGTTTTAGGCTCATTATGGCTAAATGATCCCAAGTGACTCATCAATTTGAGTTAAGAACTATCCATGGAATAAAGACATAAAAATTATTGTAACAACAAGCGAAGTGATCCCAAATATTATTACAAGAACAAAAAGTCCCAATCATAGAAACACGGACAACATGGTACAATGATCCTAGTGACATATTTGATAATAGCTTGCTAATACTTTATGACGCAAAGAAGAGAATGTAAAAAATCACTTAGATATGAGAGATTACAATAAAAACAACATGTAAATAGACAACAAAAAAAAAATGGCGAAAGAAGTGTTCCTGTATGGAGAGATCAAAATTGTCAACATTACAAAAATGCTCTTGTATGGAGAGACCAATTTACAAGACTTAGCTACAATCACCCCTAAACCTCCTAGCTAACTATATGTCCTTGGGTTATATAGTAACTGTCTTAGCATGGATGGCACATAGGTTGGAATCCTCAAGCATTGATATCAAATATGCTTCAGCTACCTCTTGTAAAGCTTCTAAACCTAGAGCTTGGTTTCTAGGCTTGCACAATATCTTTGTAACTCTTCTTTAACCAACCTTCAAAGGGTCTTCTAGGTATCAATAACTCAGTTCTCTTTTGATAGTGCCTTATCTCTCCAAATGTCTGCATATATCTTTTTCTTCATTCTGGTGCTCTTACTTGTGGTATTGGACATCTTTGTTGGAAATTTCATTGTGGTCTTGGTTTGGGTGGTCTACGGTGGGGTTTGATGACCCTTCTTCTTACGTTGCAAACATCTTGAGCTTTCTACTTGTTTTAGATGTCTTTTTTAGCTTTGTTCCCTCTCTTCATCATTTGGTATGGATCCCTTATTCATTCATAGATTATTGCTAGCTTTCACCCTATGATTTGATGGTATTTCTTGGTTTACCAATGGTTCCTCTATCTAACTCTCCTCGACTCTAAATCTTGTCGAGGAGTTCTATATTTTTGTGAATCATCCTCTAGAGACTCATCAGAATCCTCACAGAGAACTATCTTTCTTTATGCACGCTCTAGCTTCTACCTTTTCTTTGTTGGTTTCTTGGCTGATGGAGGCTCATCATATGATGATGGTGGTGATTGTTATTGATTTGTAACCTATTCCATGGATTTTCCATGTTCCACTTCTTGTTCATGTGATTGTTCACTTCAAGAGTTATTTCCACCACCTGTTTCGCGATGGGACATGGATCATGATACACTAGGTGGTCTTTTGTGGGGATTCATCCATGGTGGTCATTGAGTGCCTTGCACATAGCTAGGAAAGTTAATGGGATCCTTCCTAGCAGTTTGCTTTGTTTGTGTCATCCTCTATAGTGCAAGAATCTTGAAATGAGACAATGAGTCTCTTTTTATGAAGTCTCACTTAAACTGTTTTTGTTCACATTTGAATGGACATAAATAAATTAAAAACAAAACTGTTCCTTAAAAATTGCAAACTAGAGAAGAGTGTATTGGAAACCTTACCATTTGTAAAAAACATAGCATGAATGGATTGAATGACTTCACTTCCAAGACAAACCCCTCTCATATTCTTGTATCCCCGCATTGAGCATGATGTAAATGTGCCAATGTTGACTTCCATTTTTCATTACCCATGTTGTGTTGATTGATTCTTGTAGCTCTTGCAATTTTCGACTCCTTGGCTCATTCCATTGCATATGTCCTTGAAAATGTAGTATGATGAAACTAGTTAAATATCTCTTCCATATAGTTTGACTACATTGCACCACCACCATGTCATGTGTTTTTGAAGTAAACACCTCTAGCCCTGTAGTGGGACTTCTCCATTCCTTGTGTACTAAAAATCTCCAATAATCCATATCGATGCATGAAAAATTCTCTATGTAAAAATAAAATTTGTTGAAACATAATAAGCACATTCAAAATCTTATCAACAAAAATTTGAAAGATTAAGAAATCTTACAATGTTATGTGTAATATTGCTCTCTCCCCCAAATAATCTATCAAATATTCTCTGGAAGGCATGCAATGTGCAAAAGTGAACATTAACTAATGGAAATGGAAAAATGGGGTTCCAATCTTCATCTAATGTGTCATGATTAGGTTTTTTTAACGTTGGACACCTCAAAAAAGGTCTAAATTATGTAGAAGTAGGTGAATCTATGTATTCATCTAAATCATATAGTCTCTTTTGTTGTCCCTTTCTTGGTTTATAACCCAAAATGGACACAGATAAAGAGAAGATGCACCTTTCTTGCAACCTAACATTCATTTGATAGTCTTTAAATCCCCACCCAAGTGCCAAACTATCTCAAAATCACCTAAGTCTACTATGTTGAGTTTTCCACCATGAATTTGAGAATCTATTAGCTTAGTGATCCATGGGATCCTATTAAAAATCCAAGAAATAAAATCATTGGATTCTTTAGATACTTCAATAGCACCTAACCAGCATATATATTTCTCATATTGAACACAAGATGTACAATTAGAGCTAGAGTTATTACATTCACCACATATGGCATTTTTCATAGCTTCATTCATGAGTGTCAAACTTAATCTCTCCATTCGTCATCCCTTTATGAGCTAGAAATTGTCTAGCTTCAATATAGACCTCAATTCGGTATTGATATGGTAGATTTGTAAAATCGAACTATTGCCTTTTGAAGCCTCTATGAGCTTTTCAACTCTTTTTTGGGTGTAACTCAATGATAAATGGAAATAGGCATAATATCCTTTAGATATAAGTATTTTCCAAGAATACTAACTATATCCTCATTGCATGTCGACTTTTTAAGAGATACCTTGTAAGGACATGGAAAAATATTGTGCAAAGTATCTTTTCTTTGTGATGCATGCTTCAAAAAATCATACACTGCACTGTATCCTCTAGTACTAATGTCTACTTCATCACATATCATTTGCATGTCTCTAGGAGTGATAATATCTTGTAATTTTTCTATAAAATCTTTAATCACCTACATCTTGATAAGGTTTCCTATGGCTAACTCCAAAATACTAAGCACATGCTTGTGGGTAAAACAAGAATTTAATAACTTGATTCTTTCTTATTGATGAAGCACTAACATCTTCAATGAGTGAATTACATAATATTACCACCAATTGAAAGAGAGTCAAAGGATGCCAATGATTGTTTCCTATATTTCATTCCAAATGGAGTCTCTCTCAACTGTTCAACATTGATTTTAGTTTTTGAGTTATGCGCTCCTTTTCTTCAATATGCTTTTGAAGATTTACAAGTTGTTCTTGTAAAGATATGATTGTTCTTTATAAAGTGATCACGCTTTTATGATTGAGTTGATATTATCAGATCCAATACTTAGTAGTAGCATTTTAATATGTAGATGGTAAGAAGACATTGGATCAAGAGGATATAGTAAACCATGAGTCCAAAGATCAATACTCTTTTCTCTAGCTGCACCAAGTTTATTTTAAGAGTTCACATCATTGTTGCACTAGGTATTTGGAGCAAACTCTCTAGGCACATAGACATGGATACTTGTTGATGAATGGGCATGAGGATGTCCCAATGTGAAGTTTTTAATAGGTTTCAATACCATCTTTGCGAACAAGTAAACGATTATGAGAAATAGAGTAGAAATTTGGTTAGGAGGGACTTTAGATCATGATTTTCAGAGGGGAATTTTGTTTTCTTAGATGTGGATAGTTCAAAGTGTATTTTCCCATTAAGTATGACTGGAAATGATGAAAGATGGAAAAATTCATTTTTTTGGAAAGCATAGTTATGGATTTGATGATATGGCCCTCTACTTTTGGAGGCATTTTGAAAATATTATGTTTTCAAGAAGAAACTTTAAAAATGAGCTTAAAAAGGTCAATTTTGGCATATCTATTAAAAAATGGGCCCTTTCAAGTAAATATTAAACACTGAAACTGAGAATTCAAGAAAAAGCATTTTTTTATTCTCATACATGCTCGTGCTTGATGATGTGGAAAGTAGATAACAGAGAGAAAGGGGCCTAGTAAGCATAAAACAAAGCCTACTCTAACCTACCAAAAAAGTGCCCTATTAAGTACATTTTGTTCCCTTAAACAGAGTTAGGCTTAATTCCTAAAAATTAGGGATCCTTACAAGGCCCGTGGAGGGCTTATTTTTTTCCCTAATGCATGAATTAGATGTAGATCACCATAATAGATGATCATATTCAAATGAAGAAAATGGTGTGCTCTAAATACTTTGGTTAGATGCAATTGCAAAAAAGGATGTCTTTATCATACAATGATGATTCTAAATATTACAAAAATCAGCTTGTCCATTCAATGTTTTGTTGATTAAATAATTCACTAGTAGTGAACATATCAAAAAATGATGATGCATCTCATATTCTTCCATATTTGTTCTCATATGCATCGAGAGATACTTATAAACTTGACGCTTGATTTTCTAAATCATCAGTTCTTTTTTGTTGATCATCAGTTGTTGGGAATCATTAATCCTTCATTGTATAACTCTACTCCTTGTGATGGTAAAATCATGAATAAGATTATGTTCTTCCGATCGCAGAATATATAGCCGCTTAAAGAAAGAGGGCTCTCATGTCCTTGTTTATGAAATTTTGCACGATTTCGAGAATGGGCAAAACCTATGATTGCATTCTTCGAGCGATCATCCCAATCTACATGTCGGTCAAGGATATATTGTACAATAACTTTCTTAATGAATATAGTGCTATTGGATTATTATTTGGTAACTATCTTTCAACTTGAACTAAGCATTGAAGTAAAGTTTTTGCTAATCCTTTATGTTGTAAGTCAGAACTCTTTAATGGCATTGTTTCTTTCACTCTTCCTTTAACTCAAAAGAGAACATCACAAATAAAATGATTTGGACATAGCTTTTCTACTTATTTCATTGATAATGGTTCTCCTTCTAATCCCTCTGGTTCTAGATCTTGGTGCAATAAAATGCTAATCCCGATTGCACAAATTGAGAATCTTGTTCAGACAAAATCCTATGAGATTCAACATGATCAAGGTCATTATTCACAAATGGTAGTCTTGCTATGTTTTACTTTCAAATCTATAAAATAAAAACATTACTTTTAAATCCTTCAATTTATATCATTGAGATCATTTAATCCACATAACTTGAATGAATCCACATCATTAACATCATTCAATCCACATCATTGACATCATTCAATCCACATAATTCAAATGAGTCACATCATTCAAATGAATCCACATCATTCAAACGATTCCACATCATTGACATAATTCAATCCACATCATTGACATCATTCAATCCACATAATTCAAATGAATCCACATGATTCAAATGAGTCCACATGAATCCACATCATTTAATCCAGATAATTCAAATGAATCCATGTCCCATCATTTAATCCACACAATACAAATATACATAGATAGAAAATAAGTATATAAATAGACTAACTCAAGTCCAAGAAACTATTTTAGTGATCGAAGGTCACTAATTTTGAACTCCTTCATCATCTAATTCTTGATCTGCTTGATGCCATTAGCGTCATTACTTGTGAGTATGATATCATTAACATATACACATAGGTATATTACCTCTGAATTACTTCTCTTGATCAACAGAGAAGTATCTGCTTTACTCATGATAAAACCTTGATCCTGAAGATATGTAGTCAACCTATGGTTCCATGCCCTAGGTGCTTGCTTCAATCCATAAAGAGCTTTGTTCAATTTACATACATATGTTACCTTGTTTGGGTCCTCATAGCCAGGACCTTGAGACATGTACACCTCCTCTAAATTCCGACCATTTTGAAATGCATTTTTTACATCCAACTGATACACGTTCCAATTCTTTGATGTAGCCACACTTACCAATACCATAATGGTTGGCATTTTGGCCACAACTGAGAAGGTTTCTTCATAATCAACTCCTTGGGTTTGTGCAAAACCCTTAGCCACAAGTCTAGCTTTGTACCTCCTTATTGATCCATCAGAATTCCTTTTGATCTTATAGATCCATCTAGAACCAATCACCTTCATAGATTCCTTCTTTGGTACTAGTTCCCAAGTATCACTCTCCTTGAGTGCTTCAATTTCCTCATCCATAGCTTCCTTCCATTCTGCCTTGGTATTTGCCTCTTCATATGATGATGGCTCTTCAAATGACAAGTCTTTTGCAAGATAAACAGAGTGCTTAGTAACTAGGGAAGTGTCATACCCATATCTGATTGGCTTCTTCCCTTTGTAATCTTCTGATTTCTTGGTTGGATGATTCAGGTATATCCTCCAAGTTCTTCAGCTTGACTTTGCCTTTGGACTTCCATGCCTTGAACTCTTCTAGGTTGATGATGTCCTCATCATCTGAGTTGATGTCTCCATTCTCAGTAGGTTGCTCCTTAGTGAGGCCTTCAAACTCCTCTTCCAAGTCATAAGGTAGCTTTACTTTCCTGCATTCACTATCAAACCAAGAGTCATTCTCATCAAAGACAACATCTCTACTGACCATAAATCCTTTGTTTGAAGGATTGTAGAACCTGTATCCTTTCTGATTCAAGTCATACCCTATGAAGATGCACTTCTTTGCCTTAGGGTCTAGCTTACCTCTTATCTGAGAAGGGATATGCACATAAGCTACACATCCAGAGATCCTACAATGATCAAGTGAGGGTCTTCTACCATGCCATGCTTCATATGGGGTCATCCCATCAAGAGATTTAGATGACAACCTGTTTACAAGATAAGTGGCAATAGATACACTCTCTACCCACAAGTAATTAGGTAGTTTTTTCTCATTTAACATTGACCTAGCTATTTCAACAATTCTATTTCTCCTCTCTGCCACCCCATTTTGCTCAGGGGTATACCTTGTTGTAATTTCTCTCTTGATTCCTCTATCATGCAAGAATGTATCAAACTCATTTGAGAAGTACCCACCTCCTCCATATGACCTTAGTCTCTTTAGGTTTCCTCCTGTTTAGTTCTCCACAAGTGCAAGATATCTTTTAAAGCAATTGAATACTTCATCTTTGTGCTTCATAAAGTACAATACAATCCACCTACTGTAATCATCAATGAAAGATACATAATACCTTGATCCAAAAATTGAGGGATCCTTACTTGGTCCCCATACATTTGTATGGACAAGCTCTAGGTAGTCCTCATGCATGTAGCCTTTCCTTGAGAAGGGTAACCTATGAGATTTTCCAAACTGACAAGCACCACATTTATAAATTATGTGTTGCTTGGATACATTATGTATCCCAAGCACACATTGGTCTCTACATATTTTCTTTTAAGTTCTCTCACCAATATTCCCTAATCTCTTATGCCAAATTTCAAGCTCTAATAGTGCTTGATCTTTGTAGCTATAAATGTTGGAGCAAGTCTATGACAAGCCTAAGTATTGGCTTGAGTCTCACAAAGTCTTAGAAGAACCTTTAAAAAGAAGACTATGTAAAGTTCACTTGTGAACTACCTCTTGTAATTTTTTGGAGAGTTTACTTAATGTAAAAGTAAGAGAATCTTAAGTGGTTGAGTCCACATGATCAAGAATGGAAAGAGGAGCCACGAATTCGTGACTTGTGGTAGGTAGAGAATCAAATCAATCATTGATTGATTGGAGAGTGATTGAGGGAAGTTAGCCTCCGAAACTCAACTATAAATAGATGGCAGTTTTAGTCGTGGTTAGAGAGACCTATGTAAAGACCTCCAAGAGCTGCGCTTTATGCCATATCAAGGTGTGATTACAAGGCACACATATGTATCAGTAAGTCATTGTATTGTACAAGCAATATACTTTCATTTTCATGATTATTTGAGTTCATCTTTCCATGTTCTTGTGAAGTGTACTACTCACTGCCATTACTCTCAGTTTTCTCAGTCAGCTTGAAGAGATGCTTTCTCTTAGCTTGGTGCATCATTTTCAGTGATTTAACTTGGTAAATTTAGCTCTATAAGTCTACTATATGCTCACAAATTTTCATGTCATTTGAATGTTTCAATCTTCAGTTATGTTCATTTGAAGTCAACAGGGTCTGTTCATCTTCACTTCTCTGTCAGGTACCCGACTTTTTGACTCATCTTATCAGAGCCATTTATCAATGGTTACTTATCCAAATTCAGAGATTTAAAGCTTGTTGGATTCAGCTTACTGTCTAGTATAACTATACAAATTTTCATAATCATTGGATTTCTACATTTTGAGTTATGTTGATTTTTCTGCTCACTGGTCTATTTCTGTAGCAGCCCGTGAAAATCGGGATGATGACATCACTTGTTAAAACTCATTCTCAGTGTGGTTCATTATTTTTGATGAGATTACTCTTGAAAGTTAGCTCTTTAAGCTAACTAGACTTCCCCAAGAGGAATTAAGCTAGTTGCTGCTGTGCTCAGAGAATTATGTAAAACACTGGACAGGTGTATGAACCAAGAATAGGAAGTTTTCACCTCTGAGCTAACTCCAACTTATCTGTTTTGATCTATCTTTTTGAGAGTGATCTTCCAAGGTACATAGGGTGTCTAATACATCCATTGGCAAGCTAAAAGGGCCCACCATCTACTCCTGGAGTTCATTTGGCTGGTGTAGATCAAGGATTTTGCAACACCTCTTCATCTTCAAGCACATACTTATCCATCTCTTCACAGTGGTATCAGAGCAAGGTTGGACAACATGGCAGATGGATTTCCTTCATCAATTGACAAATTGGATAGAGGTAATTACTCAGCTTGGTCATTAAGAATGGAAGCTTATCTCCAAGGTAGAAGTTTATATGGTTATGTGGCTGGAGATGAAGTTATGCCAAGTTTCAAGAACAAAAGTCAACCAACACAAGAAGAGCAAGAAAGATTGAGCACATGGTGCTCCAAGGATGCACTTGCAAGGTCTTATCTTCTCAACTCTATCTCAGATTTTTTGTTGCCTCACATTAGAAGTTGTAAGACATCTCAAGAAGTGTGGGATGCACTTGAAGCTTTCTTTTCTTGAAGTACCAAAGCTAGGAAGCATCAACTATGGCTGGAGTTCACAACTCTCAAGAAGGCTCCCAAACAAAATGTGACTGATTTTGTCACAAAGCTCAAGGACATAGCGGATCAGTTGGGAAGTGTTGCAGAGGTAATAGATGAAGAGCAAATTGTAAGGCAGGTCATCAATGGCTTGAAGGCAGATGACAAGTGGGAAGCATTCACCAGAGCTATGGATTTGTACATGGACATGCATGTACCTGATTTCAATACACTCATTGGACAACTACTTACTCAAGAGGCAAAGCTTATCAAAAATGGAGAAAGCTCTAAAGGTAATCAATCTTCAGCTTTATACACGGATAAAAGCAAGTCTAAAGATAACAAAGGAAAGGCAAAGAAAGTGGATGATGAAGCAGGTCCATATCAAGCTAACTATGCAGGTAGAGGAAGACATGGCAGAGGTAGAGGAAGAGGAGGTAGACAAGGCAGGGGGAGATCCCAAGTCTCCAACTCATGTTCTATTTGTGGATTAACTAATCATACAACTGAAAATTGCTTTAGGAATTCCAGGAATCAAAGAGGCAGAGGATACAATAGAGGAAGTTATGGCTACTCAAGAGGAAGGTTCAACAATTACCATGGCAACTACAACAACTACAATCATTCAAACTATCAAGGAGGCTACAAAGGAAGGAGAGACTACAATAACTACACAGAAGACTCAAACAAAGAGGATTCATTATTGATCATGAACATGGCTATGCCACAAGGTAAATCTGATGAGCATATTTTCTACATAGATTCAGGTTGTTCAAATCATGTGGCAGGAAATGTGGCACTCCTATCAGATTTAGAAGATCCAAGGAATAAGCATGAGGTACAAACAGGAGATGATACAAAACATCCAGTGGAGAAAATAGGCAATGTCAAAGCACCGGATGGAAACATCAACCTACTCAGTAAGGTACTCTATGTCCCTACCATTACAAAGAATTTGATAAGTGTTGGGCAGATAGTAGAGAAAGGGTTGCAAGTCAGTTTCACAAAAGCAGGAGCATTTGTTGAAGATCCAAGTCAAGGATTCAGAAGAATTGCAAAAGGTGAAAAGACAGGTAGATTGTTCACATTTGAATTACAGGACACTAGAAACATTGCTCTCTTTAATTATGGTAGTCAGACACTCACAGAATTGGAAGTATGGCACAAAAGGTTAGCACATATTGGTGAAAGGTCATTAAAGCAAATCTGCAGGGACCAAAGTGTACTTGGACTCCCTAATTTGTCAAAACAACATATGATTTATAAGTGTAGTGCATGTCAATTTGGAAAGTCTCACAGGTTACCATTCTTGAAGAAAGGGTATATGCATGGAGATCTCTTGGAGTTGGTTCATACAGATGTATGGGGACCTAGCAAGGAAGCTTCAATATCTGGATCAAGGTATTATGTTTCCTTTATTGATGATTGCAGCAGATGGACTATCCTATTCTTTATGAAACACAAAGATGAAGTTTTTTCATGTTTCAAAAGATATTTGGCTCTTGTGGAGAATCAAACAGGTAAATCACTAAAAAGGCTAAGGTCAGATGGAGGGGGAGAATACTTCTCCCATGAGTTTGATTCTTTTCTTCAAGAAAGAGGAATCAAAAGAGAGGTAACTACAAGGTACACTCCTGAGCAAAATGGAGTGGCAAAAAGGAGGAATAGGACAATTGTTGAAGCTGCAAGGTCTATGTTAAATGAAAAGCATTTACCTAATTACTTATGGGCTGAGGCTGTATCTACAGCCACTTACTTGATTAACAGATTGCCTTCAAAATCCCTTGATGGGATGACTCCATATGAGGCTTGGAATGGAAGAAGACCAAGCTTAGATCATTGTAAAATTTTTGGATGTATTGCTTTTGCTCATGTTCCTTCACAGGTTAGAGGCAAGATGGATCCAAAGGCAGAAAGGTGTGTATTTATTGGATATGACAACAATCAAAAGGGCTACAGGTTATACAACCCTACCAACAAAGGATTCTTGGTAAGCAGAGATGTAGTTTTTGATGAGAACAATTCATGGTATGAAGATTCATGCAGGAAGGTCAATTTATCATATAATCTTGAAGAAGATTTTCCAAAGCTTGGTAGAGAACAATCAAAGATTGAAGAACAAGACACCTCAGAGGATGATGAAGAATCTCACATGGAAAAGATCAAAGCATGGAAGTCTAAAGGTAAAGCAAAATTGCAGGAACTTGGACATGAAGCAGAATCATCACATCATGGCCTAAGAAGATCTATGAGGGAAAAGAAAAAACCAGAAAGGTATGGGTTTGACACCTCATTAGTAACTAAACATTCTATCTACATAGCACAGGACATAAACCAAGAGGAGCCATCATCATTTGAAGAGGCCAAAGCAAAAACAGAATGGAAGCATGCAATGAAGGAAGAGATTGAAGCACTTGAGGAAAACAACACTTGGGATTTGGTGCCCAAGACTTCATCCATGAAGGTAATAGGCTCAAGATGGGTCTATAAACTCAAGAAGAATTCTGATGGTTCAATTAACAGGTATAAGGCAAGGCTTGTGGCAAAAGGCTTTGCACAAACTCAGGGAATTGATTATGAGGAGACTTTCTCTCCTGTGGCAAAGATGCCTACTATTAGGGTTTTGCTTAGTATTTCCTCTTCCAAGAATTGGAAGATACTTCAACTAGATGTAAAGAATGCATTCTTGAATGGTTGGATAACAGAAGAGGTATATATGGCACAACCACCTGGTTTTGAGAATCAAGTTTATCCTGATTATGTGTGTAAACTTAACAAAGCATTGTATGGTCTCAAGCAAGCTCCAAGAGCTTGGAATTTCAGGCTTGTTTCATTCTTGCAGGACAAAGGCTTTCAACCAAGCAAGGCAGATCCTTCACTCTTTATTAAAAAGAGTAATTCCGAGGTCATCTATCTATGTGTATATGTAGATGATATTATATTGACAGGAAATGATGGAGATGGTATGAAGAAGATCAAAGATCAGATGAGAGAAGAGTTCAAGATAAGTGATTTGGGTTCACTTACCTACTTCCTAGGTTTGGAAGTTGTCTACAAAGATCATGGTTTGTTTCTCACTCAAAGAAAGTACATTAAGGACATGTTGGCAAAATTCAAGATGCAAGATTGTAAGATTGCAGGTACTCCAATGGAGGTCAATCACAAATTGAGCTCACATGAAGGTGAACTCATAGAGCACATCACATCATATCAAAGTCTAGTGGGTAGTGTAATAAAGTAAGTCTATGATCCAAGGGTCTGGCCGGTTCAGACAGATCTGAAATCGGACACCGTTTGGTCATCCGTGTGTATGACCAAAGATCTCGAGTTTAGACTTACTAGGAGGTCTTGTGCTCTTGTGAACAAGTGAACCACTTAGCTTAGTGGTTAAGTCTCAAGGATGTGAAGGACGAGGTCTTGGGTTCAATCCCCATGAGGTACATGGGAAGAGTATTTTGCCCAAAGAGCTCTAGAACCTTCTAGAAGCATCCACTGGACACTTGGCGCACATGTAGTTACATGGCTGACACTTGGCTGGTTAGTATCCACCTGCCCAAGAAGGTAGTCCCCTGGAGAGAGCTATATATAGAGGCATTTGGTTGGGAGGAGAGTCATCTCTCTAGCATGTGGTGGTCGTAATCCTCGTTCTCTTGCATTGGTATCAGAGCCTTAGGTTGAGATCTATGGAGACTTTTATCTTCATCACTTTATTTGTACGCTCTTGCTGAGATGCGTGGAAATTCCATTGCTGTAGCACTTATTCATCTCTCACGAAGTACTCCTCGCCGTACGCAGTCATTGCTATTGGTTTGATTAGCCAAAATGAATAACCTCCGCTGCGAGTACAGAGGGGAATCGAACTCGCGCCCCTCTGTTGAGAGGGCGCTGTCCTATCCACGGAGAGAGACGGCTATTCGTGATCTGGACTTGGCCGGAGTATTTCTTTTGCTGAGATTACTACTGTAGCAGACTAAGGAGCACAGAGCAAAACGAAAGTGTAGATCCTCAGCCGCGCCGTCCGGGATTCGAACCCAGATCATCATCATGGGAGGCGTGTATCTTATCCATTGCTCTAGGCGCTTTGGTTGATTTCCTCCCGCCGTTAGTTCTATTTGATGCAGATCTGCGTGGGCAGAAGCAAAACACTAGCAAAAGGTGAGCGTCCGTTTCTGCCATTAGGAAGCGGGAGACTCGAACTCAAGACCTCCGCTATGGAGAACTTCTCACATATCCACGATCCCAAAGCGCTGTTCGTTCGTGAGAGCGGTTCATATGGGTCTTCATTTCCGGCTGAAGATGGAATCCAGGAGCAAAAGAGAGGAGATCTCTGCCGTCAGCCCGCCCGAGTTTCGAACTCGGAACCTCTCTTTAAGAGGAGCACTGCCTTATCCACTAAAGTAGAGGTTTTTGGTGATTACTCTCTCTGCATATTTTATTTAGTTCCAAACGTGTCTCTGCTCTTCTAATCCCGAATCGAGATCTTTTCATTTGGATTAATCTTTGGAGTTTGCTTATTACCTCAATCGAACCCGAGTGCATATCTGTGGTGGTCAAGGCCAAAGAAAAGTTTGGAGCAAAGTCTGAAAGAAGTGGAGCTGTGGAGTAAAGATTCGGAGGCCTTTGGTAATCAAAGTCAAACCAACTTTGAATTCGGACCAAAGTCTTGAGAGAATCACTCTTCCAAAGGATCAAGGGAAGGACGTAGCTTTATGTGAAGCTAAGTATTTTCCAGTTTTTGCTTGGCCTTAATGCTTGATTTATTTTGTTTTCATTATTCTACACTTAATCCTAGATGCACATTGAAATAGCCAAGATTTCAATTGATTAAGTCTAGATTAGAATAATGAATTAATCCATTTTTCCTTCCAAGCATTAGTTTGCATTAAGGAAAGACTTGATTTCAAAAAGATCCTTGTGCATCAAAGAATGTATTTTGGTAGTTTAAATACATATTTCCTTTCCATTGAATAAGTTTTCTATTGCACTTCAAGGGTATGTTTTTATATTATAGTGCATTAGGACAAAGGAAAGGATATACATGCATCAGGATTGCATGATATACATTCTTAGTACAAGGAAAAAAATCATGCATCAAGCTCATGCATGAATGTTGGGCATGCAAAGAACATGCATGCATACGCATGTGAACATATGCTTTTGCATGTAGATACATGCATTTGCATGGAAGAATGGAATGCTGTTTGCAAGTACATATGAAAATGTACTCTCTTAGTATTTAGCTTACTTTGTAAAGCTCGCAGTTTGACATTAGGGAAGACCAAGGACTAGTTAGTTGCAAAGACATACTAGTTCTAGTTTGCAACTCAAGTAATTAGTCAATTTCTTCCCAAGTCGATACTCTACTATCAAACATAAATACTTAATGAGAATTAAGTATGTTAGATGTCTTGCTAGCACTAGGAGAAAGTTAAGTAGTAAATTTTCTTGATAACCAAGAAAATTTAATTACTTGCAAACTCTTTTATGATGTATGATGACTCTAAGTCCTGGATGTACTTAGAAAGTCATGCGGATAAGCTTTAGTTGATTAGTTATAACTTCTCAAGCATCCCAAGGTTGGATGAGAGCATCAACTATATTTCCAAAGTTCCATGAGCACTCTTCTATTTAGAAGATTTCGAAAGTTTTAAAGAAGTTTCTTTGTGGTTTCAAGATTTGTATCTCATGATGAAACCTCGGTAAGTAACTTTTTGGAATTGAGATATGAAATAGTCAAGCCTTCTATTTCATGTGAGATCATTCTCCTACCATGTTTAAGATGAATTTATTGTTGGGAAGGTAGATGTTCCAAGTAGAGGATCTTAAATGATTCATGAACTCTTCCCAAAAATACACATAAATTCATATTATATGATAGGTCCAAGGAATGATGCAGGCGAAACCTCTTTAGGATATAAATGTTTTGCCAAGATCTAAAGGTACCAAGCTTTTATAAATTTTTATTTGATTTCATCTCAAGGAGTGATGGAAATCAAAAGTTAAACCTCAACATCAATTGATCCTTGATATCAATAAAAGGATGTTAGGTTCTATAGTTGCATCTCCGGTAAATGATGCAACTAGCTAAGCAATCTTTAGGAAATAATATAAGTTCCTAAAGACTTGAAGCAAGTGTGAACTTTTCATTTAGGAATAGAAAGTTCCAAGAAATGGATTTTCAATCCATGAACTTCTCCTAAACAAGTTATAAAGTTCAAAGTTGTGTTCACAATAACATTACTATTGGATCAATCATCAATAGATGCTTGGACTTTAAACATAATTTTGATTGGTGAAATATGTTTAAAGAACTCTAGTAACATCTGAAGATTGACCAATAATAATGAGTTTTGTATCAAACTCAAGAATAGAAGTCGATATCACATAAATGAAAGTCAACTTAAACTTTCAAACTGGCAAATGTGATATTTCGTCTCTAGTTTGATACTCAGGAAATGAATACAATTGAATCAGTAAATTTTTTGGATATCATTTGAAAGAATTTCTTTTAAATGTTCTTTTTGCAAAAGATTCCAAAATGAATCATTTGCTCAAGTTATTTGATTCCCTAGAAGGAATCTCAAGTCTTTGAAGAAATGGCATTCTTTCAAGTATTGAGAATGAAATTCTTCGTACTTTTTAGTATGTAAGTAGTTCATTAGCAATTCCCAAACCATCAGTATTGGTTAATTAAGTCCAAATAAGTGATATAACCTAACGGTATATCAAAGATTCTTAGCTTTGGAATCTGAGAGGCATAAGTGTATGCTTGGACTTGAGAAAGATCTCTAAAAATCCTGCAGGTAAGCAAAGAAGCTTAAAGATAGTTTAAGAGATCTTAAAGATAAAGACTAAGTCTTTTTATCACAAGATCAACCAGACTTGATCACTCTTGGCCATGATTGTCCAAGTAATATGCGATTAGAACTACTTTGTAGATTGCCCAAGTATTGGCAATAAAATTCCTTTTGGGAATTATTCACTCAAGTTCCATTTATTGAATGGAAAAAATTGTGAAAAAAGTAAACTGTTCCAAGTCTGAACAGAGTAAAGAAATTCCAAGAATGTAGTCTGCAACCGTGAAGACGGTACTTAAGTCTGTGGAAGGTAAAACATAAGTGTTTGCCTATCCTTAAAGGGATTTTGGTACAAATCCAGAAAGCATGAGCGGATGCTTAAGACTTAAGCAGTAAAGAGATTCCAAAATAAAGTCCCCGGGGTAGGTACCTAAAGCAACAGTAAAGAAAGGAATCTAAAAGACAAGAAGTCAAAAGCTCTTGTCGCTACAAAATTGGTCAAGAGTAAACCAATTGAACTTGAATTTGAGAAATCAAGTACTTGGAATTTTGATTGGTTTTCATTTGAAAACCCCAGTAAAGAAGAATTGATATTCTGTTAAGAGGTTTTCAAGTTTCCAAAGCAAAGCACATGATTATGAGGTGATCATGCGAAGGAATCAAAACCTAGGAAAATCTAGTTAGAGGTAATGCCTGAAAACTTCCAATTCTTGTAAAAGAATTGAAGAAATAAGCTACTCTATCAAGAGATGTTTAGACTTTAGGATAAGAATCACCCACACATTAATGTGAATATAAAATAGGGTGGTATGGGACACCAGATTTTATACTCAGATTGATGTAGGAAAGATGGAATGGGACATCGGACCGTGGGATGATGATTATCTTTTAGTCCTAGTTTGGATTTTGAAGTTAGGTTTCATCCTCAAGGGAATTAAAACTTCAAGGAAAAGTTTAATTCGTAAAGGATGAAAGTAGTATCTTACGATACTTCTAGGTAACTTCAAGATCAAGGAAACTGAAGATATGAAGTAAGGAACTTCCAAGATCTTCTTAGAACACTTCAAGCTTAAGTGTTATTGATCAGAAATATTTGATAAATTTCTGAAAGAAGTTGGACTTTGATTTTGAGTTGATCTTTTCAACTTAAGATTTAATTGACTAAGTCAAGCATCAAGTTCCTAGTGTAACTTGATAAATTCACTCTTTCGACTCAAAGAAATGCACAAGAATTGCATTCACGATTAGGAGTCAAAAAGACTGAATGTGACATGAACTTAGTCTCAAGTGAAGCATTATTTGAAAACTAAACTCATCAATAGAACCTCAGTGGGTCGACACACTGATGTTGGTTACCACACTAGTATCTTGTGGTTGGATGATGTTTTTGATTTTCTTTGTATCTTTCTGAGAATCCAGCTTATTTCTCTGAAAGATAAAGACAATGCTTCAATATCTTGTTGAAATAGATCTTTGAAAAGTAAAAAGTCCTGAGTCATCTAGTCTTTGACTCATAGCAAGTTTATGTATATTCGAAGTTTGAATTGGTTGTACAGAGTCTTAGTTATTTCTTTCCGCTTTCCAAATCTTTTGAAATTGACTCAGATATGGTATCTGATTCCTTTTGCAAAAGACCAGGGATAGCCGGTTAGAATTAGATAACTAACTTGAACATCCTAGATAGATGTTATGTACAAGAACCTTTTTCAATCTTCAAAAGATGCTAAGTCTAAGTAGACTTATTCATTTGATTTTGCTTCAAGGTATAGCATAAATCATTTCCTAGAGTCCAGTATACTCTAGAATAAAGAAGTTAGGAATTGCTCATTGGATTGACAATTCCCAAGAACTTTCAGTAAAAAGTCTTTGAGAAAAGTGTCCTAAGTTGGACAATTTTCATTTTGAATTTGAATTGGTGAAGTAAGTATGGTTGATTCCACCGAAATGGTAAACTTTCTCCTACAGTTTACAAAGGATTTTTTAACTCATAAGGACAAAGTAGTCCTCTAGTCGGGTGAAAAAATCAAGTAACTGTTAGATAAAAGTAAACCATTGTACAGACATCTAAAGTTAGATGTATGGGACAACCACACTTCAAGTTCTCCAAAACAAATTCAAGTGAATCAAGAATTCTCAAAGTCTTGCGAGGGATAAGAATCCCACCTTCATTACTAAGCCCATGCACCAGTTATGCCTAGAAATGGACTAGTAATTTGAATCCACCTAATTCACATGTTTGTGCCTAGATCGCACATCCAGAAACTGTGAATTAGCCAGGGATATGTGTTTAGATCCACCTTTATTATTCATTCACTATTTTGTACTTTGACTAGTTTATCAAAGTGCAAAGCGAGATAGTGTTTAGAATCATTTGGGCAAGGATGCCACCACAGAGATGAGACATGTTCTTCCAGTTCTAGAACATGATCATGTTCTTTCAGTTTTAGAACATGAGGCTCGGGGGTTGCCTACAGTAGCTCTATTTTCGAGGACGAAAATATTTTCCAAGGGGGGAAGAATGTAATAAAGTAAGTCTATGATCCAAGGGTCTGGCCGGTTCAGACAGATCTGAAATCGGACACCGTTTGGTCATCCGTGTGTATGACCAAAGATCTCGAGTTTAGACTTACTAGGAGGTCTTGTGCTCTTGTGAACAAGTGAACCACTTAGCTTAGTGGTTAAGTCTCAAGGATGTGAAGGACGAGGTCTTGGGTTCAATCCCCATGAGGTACATGGGAAGAGTATTTTGCCCAAAGAGCTCTAGAACCTTCTAGAAGCATCCACTGGACACTTGGCGCACATGTAGTTACATGGCTGACACTTGGCTGGTTAGTATCCACCTGCCCAAGAAGGTAGTCCCCTGGAGAGAGCTATATATAGAGGCATTTGGTTGGGAGGAGAGTCATCTCTCTAGCATGTGGTGGTCGTAATCCTCGTTCTCTTGCAGGTAGTCTCAACTATGCCACATTGACAAGAGTAGATATATGTTACAGTGTGAGTGTGCTAAGTCAATTTATGCACACACCAAGGAAACCACATATGGATGCTGCCAAAAGGATTCTCAAGTATCTCAAAGGAACCATAAATGAAGGACTTTATTATCCTTATGTATCTGATTTAGGTTTGAAGCTATTTTCTGATGCAGATTGGGCTGGCTCCAAGGAAGATAGAAGGAGCACTTCAGGTTATCTTACCTTTGCAGGTTCAAAGCTTATTTCATGGTCATCCAAGAAGCAACCCACAGTTGCTCTCTCTTCTACTGAAGCTGAATATAGAGGTCTTGCCATAGCTACACAAGAAGCTATGTGGATGAAGACATTATTCAAAGATCTTGGATTGGAGTTTGGAACTCCAACTATTTTTGGTGACAATATGAGTTCTATTCACTTGGCTGCTAATCCTATTTTTCATGCAAGGACTAAACATACTGAAGTTCATTATCACTATGTACGAGAGAAGGTTCTAAGCAAAGAGATTCAAATATCATATGTGTCCACTCATCAACAATGTGCAGATATTCTAACCAAAGCATTGGATGGTACAAAGCTTTGCAAATTCAAGGCTATGATTGGTTTGCAGGTAATCTTGGAAGATTGAAGACCTCAAGCATACTTGGCTTGAGGGGGAGCTGTTGGAGCAAGTCTATGACAAGCCTAAGTATTGGCTTGAGTCTCACAAAGTCTTAGAAGAAGCTTTAAAAAGAAGACTATGTAAAGTTCACTTGTGAACTACCTCTTGTAATTTTTTGGAGAGTTTACTTAATGTAAAAGTAAGAGAATCTTAAGTGGTTGAGTCCACATGATCAAGAATGGAAAGAGGAGCCACGAATTCGTGATTTGTGGTAGGTAGAGAATCAAATCAATCATTGATTGATTGGAGAGTGATTGAGGGAAGTTAGCCTCCCAAACTCAACTATAAATAGATGGCAGTTTTAGTCGTGGTTAGAGAGACCTATGTGAAGACCTCCAAGAGCTGAGCTTTATGCCATATCAAGGTGTGATTACAAGGCACACATATGTATCAGTAAGTCATTGTATTTTACAAGCAATATACTTTCATTTTCATGATTATTTGAGTTCATCTTTCCATGTTCTTGTGAAGTGTACTACTCACTGCCATTACTCTCAGTTTTCTCAGTCAGCTTGCAGAGATGTTTTCTCTGAGCTTGGTGCATCATTTTCAGTGATTTAACTTGTTAAAGTTAGCTCTATAAGTCTACTATATGCTCACAAATTTTGATGTCATTTGGATGTTGCAATCTTCAGTTATGTTCATTTGAAGTCAACAGGGTCTGTTCATCTTCACTTCTCTGTCAGGTACCTGACTTTTTGACTCATCTTGGCAGAGCCATTTCTCAGTGGTTACTTATCCAAATTCAGTGATTTAAAGCTTGGTGGATTCAGCCTACTGTCTAGTATAACCATACAAATTTTCATAATCATTGGATTTCTACATTTTGAGTTATGTTGATTTGTCTTCTCACTAGTCTATTTCTGTAGCAGCCCGTGAAAATCGGGATGATGTCATCACTTGTTAAAACTCATTCTCAGTGTGTGGTTCATTATTTTTTATGCGATTACTCTTGAAAGTTAGCTCTTTAAGCTAACTAGACTTCCCCAAGAGGAATTAAGCTAATTGCTGCTGTGCTCAGAGAATTATGTAAAACACTGGACAGGTGTATGAACCAAGAATAGCAAGTTTTCACCTCTGAGCTAACTCCAACTTATCTGTTTTGATCTATCTTTTTGAGAGTGATCTTCCAAGGTACATAGGGTGTCTAATACATCATTGGCAAGCTAAAAGGGCCCACCATCTACTCCTGGAGTTCATTTGGCTGGTGTAGATCAAGGATTTTGCAACACCTCTTCATCTTCAAGCACATACTTATCCATCTCTTCACAATAAAGTGCAATGTTCCTTGTATCCTCAAGTTCAAAAGTGAAGAATAATCTACCTGTCTTTTCTCCTTTGGAAATTCATTTGAATCCATGTTTGGGATCCTCCACAAATGCTCCATATTGGTTGAACCCGACCTACAAACCTTTTTCCACAATCCACAATTGGTTCTTCCTAGCCCTTGTGTTGGAAGAGAAATAGGAAGACAATGTTTCCCAAGTCTCTTGGGATGTCTTACAGTTCCTAATATGTGGAAGAAGAAAATCAGAAATTGAGTTAAGTAAGTAAGACCTTGCTAATGCATCCTTGGCACACCATGTGTTGAGTCTTTCATGCTCCTCTCTTATAGGTTGTCCTTTGCTTCTGAATATGGGTATCTCCTCATCTCTTGAGATGTATCCATAGAGGCTCCTTCCTTGCAAGTATGTCTTCATCCTCAAGGACCATGCTTGATAGTTGTTCCTATCCAATTTATTAATGAAAGAAGGAAAACCATCTCCCATTTTACCTTAGCTTTGCTCTGATACCACTGTTGGGAAAGATGGATGGACACTCCAAGAAATGAGTAGGTACTATCAGATCCTGCTTAGTACCAGCCCCTTGTAGCGTCAGAGTTGCCTTGTGGGCCCTCTTAGATTTCCAATGCCACTATACACATTCCTATGTACTTTGGAAATGATGTGAGAAATGATTGAACCAAAACAGACTATTTCCAAGTTGGAGGATTAATGAAAATCTTCTATTTTTGTTCACACACGTGCTGCTTGTTATGCTGAGTGCTTCCAGTACAATAGGAATTAGAAAAATTCCTTTTAGAGGTATCTAATATTTCTTGGATCTACATGCATGCCTTCATTAGAAATAATGTCCTAGATATTCTAGTTTACTTTGGAAAAAGTAACCCTTTTTAGGATTAGCATGAAGTGTGTTTTCTCATCACAAATGAAAAACTATTTTGAGAAAACACACTTCATGCTATGACTTTAATATTTCTTGGATCTACATGCATGCCTTCATTAGAAATAATGTCCTAGATATTCTACTTTACTTTGGAAAAAGTAACCCTTTTTAGGATTAGCATGAAGTGTGTTTTCTCATCACAAATGAAAAACTATTTTGAGATGTTTGTCGTGCTCACTATCATTCCTACTATGGGCAAGTATATCATTGGAAAATACTAGAGAGAAAGCTTGATAATCAAGAAAATTATTTTTCATCATTCGTGAAAATATAACAGAAGCATTACTAAGTCCAAAGGGGGCATTACCATAATTTCATAATGGCTAGTTTGATTCCTAAAGGCAATCTTTAAAATATTGTTATGCATCATACATATTTGATGGCAGCCTGATTTAAGATCAATTTTACTAAAGACACAAGCTCCTTGTAATTTATCTAGTAAATCATCTATCTGAGGAATAGGGTATCTATTCTTTATCGTGATCTTATTCAGAGACCTATAATCAAATCACATCTAATAAGTTTTATTCTTTTTCTCTACTAAGAGAATTGGTGCTTCAAATGAGGAAGAACTAGGCCTTATAAGTCCTTTGTGGAGTAAGTCT
Organism: Ceratopteris richardii; assembly: GCA_020310875.1. Classification (NCBI taxonomy): domain Eukaryota; kingdom Viridiplantae; phylum Streptophyta; class Polypodiopsida; order Polypodiales; family Pteridaceae; genus Ceratopteris; species Ceratopteris richardii. Next base: position 16,560,234 of record CM035429.1, read on the forward strand.
TTAACTTGGTTATCTATTTCCTTTTAGTGAAGTAGACCATGCCTATAAGGTGCTTTATTAGGAGAAGAACTCTAGGAACTAAGTCTATACTATGGTCAAAGGTTCCTCGAGATGGTGGTACTTCAGAGGGATAATCAGACATAAAACAATCCTTATAAGTACTCATAAAAGGTTTATATGCATCAAGAATGGTATGGATATAATCATTTATGACATTTACAAAAATAATTCATGAATTGTATCCGTTCCTAAATGTACATTTTACTTCATTATGACTTATAATCAATGGAAATGACTAGAAATCATGCCTTATAGACAAAGTAATGATTTGGACTTTAAATTCAAAGCTAAAGGTATGCGTATGATAGAATATATGTGGGTTATAATGATAACAGAAAGACATAGCAGGCATAACATGGTAAGATTGCAAAGGTGTTGTTAAAAGCATTTGTGCATCTACATATGAACCTATGCTAATCTTAACATCATGCACTATACAAGGAAGAAAAATTCTTAAATTGAGTTCTTTCACAAACGAATGTGAAGTAAAATCTTGAGAACTACCGTCATCATGCAATATATTAACAAGTTTATCATTAATAGTACCTTGCATGCAAAGCAAAAAATGAATAGAAATATCATTATCCAAGGTACTTAAATCCTTCTCCAATGCTTCCTCCCTCCAAACAATAGGAATTTCTTTGTTGACGACCTCCATGTTATACGTTTGGGCTGCAATTGGTTTCATGTGAAGAGGTCGGAGTCTGCGCATTCTTGTATGTCTCGGTTTACCACAATTCTCAGGTAATATGTGGTCACCTCTGTTGGGCATCCACCATTGAAGTTTACAAGGTAGGTCGTTTGGCAGGTTAGATGGATGAAACAACAGGTACAATTGAGTAATTGGATTGTGATTGACATGAAAAATTGGGATAAGATGGGATACTAAAATTGCATTTCATAGGAAATGTAGGCTTAATGAATGGTGGGCATTGATGTAGTTGCTCGGGATGAAGTGACTTGGTAATGGACTGAAATTTGTTATTTACATCATAAGCAAAAGATATAGCTTCCTTGAGGATTTTAGCCCATAGTTTATGAAGCTTATACTAGATCCCCATCTCCAAAAAACATGCATTAGGTAATTAGCTCCTATACATGACTTTTTGTTTTTGAAAAAATCTCTCATGAGAGTCCTTTATCACTATAAATGTTTTTATGGGCATAGCTACATTAACTTCAATCATGATATGAGCGTCCCATTTGGGATTGATACCATTATTTCTTGATTTTTGCCCTGGGACTCTTCCTATCATGCTTCCTAAACTTTCAACCTATGGATAGAATTCTATCATAACTTGTCTGGAAACTTAACCCATATAGGTATCTTAGTATGTCCTAGAATGAAAGCCTAAATTCCATACTTTAATAAAAAAATGATGAGGATGTTCTTGATGAACCACTCCCCTTCTGAGGTTACCATAGAGAACTATTAACATCTTCAAAGAAAAATAGGAAGTAGCTATTGGGGATGTATTCTATACAACTTTGCATATAACCCTCTCCTCTCCCAATTATTTATGATCCATTGTTTGAATGAGTCTTGAGGTGTTTGAATTCCATGGCAAAGACCAATATTCATCAACTTTTCACTCAATTGGTTCTGCCAATCGTCAAAGGAGTTCTTCTCAATAACAAGAGCATAATCTTTTTCTAAGTTAACCTCTGTAGTGACATCAAGCCTATAAGGGTGTTCCCCTATCTTCTTTTTGCCTTTCAAATCCATAGGCACAAATGAGTGAAGTGGATTACCTAGAGCTTGGTGAGTCTCGAAGACAAAAGTATACCCGATTGTAGATGACCTCGCCATTTCCACATACGAATGATTCAGGGACTTTGGTTTTCAATCATAGCATGGGAGTCTGCTCTGGCAAGCCTCCTCCATTGTTCGTTCAGTGTTCCCATTATAAATAACTATGAGCCCACTAACAAGAGCATCTTGAAGTCGCATTCCCCCATGGAGGGAGGTTCAAGAACTTAGGTTCTCCTCAGAGCTTGGAACCAAAGAAGAATACCAGAAATGAACCACACTTGACTAGGGCACTCTGCCCGGCAAGCATACAGAGAGAGACAATTGACAAAACCCTAGAAGTGCATTCGGATCTGCCTTCTCCCTCTTTCTCTTTCCCTCTTTTATTGGCATGGCATTTTAATCTTCCCTTTCCTTGTGTGGCTTGCTTATTTCAGTGAGGCCCGTGAACTATTTATAGTCATGATTATCTCATAAAGGATTTGTGGTGATAAATGCTAACGTCTTCACCATCTCCGATTTTGATTCTTTGAATGTCATGATTCCAAGGTGGACTTTTTCGCACCGTCATACATATGAGCGCTCATTTTCAATAAGATTAAATCTGTATTCTCTGTCGGCCCCATTCTTCCTGGTTGACACCTTCTTTCCAAACGTTTGAACCACACTCCATGAACTTGTCAACACAGTAAGACATCTCGTTGAGCAAAATCATTCACGGAGAAGCTTTGTACATCTTCTTCGCCCATTCCATCAGAGAAGGGAGGTGGAGAAGAATAAAGTCAGAACAAAAACGTACTGATGACCTTTACTGTCATTATCGCTTGATATCAATGGGAGATTAGTGAGAAACAGTCAATTAATTTATTACATCGCGCAAACTATTATCATTCTAATCGTCGAAGCCTATGAATATCTCAGACTTGCGCAATACACATCTGCTTAGCTTACACTCAGTCTCTCCATTGATGCAAGTGAAGCTTTTGTTGTGGACTGTGTCAAAGGAGAGCTGGTTCGATCTTTCCTTTCACTTTTTCACCAACTCCATAACTTTCTCTGTTAAGCCCTTCGAGCCACAGTAAGATCTTTTAGCAAGGGAGTTGGATAAATCACATCTTACATGGACTCCAAAAAAAAGATTATTTCCTGTTTTAGTAGTTGTTCATCTCCTTTAACAAGAAATTTCATTTTAATGGATGGCTTTCAATTTCTGTCAGGAGAGAAGAAGATTAATCACAAATGGTAACCAGTCTGAGAAACATACAAAGTTTAAAGATGGCAAATTAGTTCTGAACAGAAGAGGGGTGATTGCCTTGAAGAAGATGAACAAAAAAATATTTATATATAATTCTCAGCTCACTCAAACTAGTCACCATTGAATAGTCCATTCAAATGCTGGAACATGGCTTCGCTTTTCTGAAGCAATGAATGTCAAAGCTTTTGACGTGCATGAAACACGTATCTACGGAAACATCAGTCAAGCCTCAAGCCGCCGGACTTCACCAACAAATTTTCGTGAGAATTGACAAATCGCTGCAGATTCATGTTTACATTGTCGTTGAATGCAGCAATTTGTCAATTCTCTGCAAACAAGCGTGATGACGTTGGCTGAAATGTCCTTCGCGACCCCATGTTTCAACTCTGAAGCTCAGAATTCAAAATATGTATGGGCGATGGCCTACATGGTCTTCTCCATTCCGAGCAATCAAATACGGCGGAATCTCCTCCACCACGCTTCTACAAATTATAACGTTTCGGCTGTAGATCGATCAGCTGCACTCCCTATTACTTGCAATCGAAGTTCTGCTATCCCAGCATCTACACTCTCTTTGACGCTGAACAATCAAGCACAGCGCCATATCCACCTCTCTTCTTCCGAAATCAACCACCTAAAGCTTTCATCACGTACCTTCTGGACGTTTGCGATCAAGCTGCTGTATCCACAAAATTTACGCCCCAACTCTAGGATCAGCCAGTTAGCGAGGTCCTACGGGAGGGAGAACCACGCATAAACTAGCGGAGCGCCATGGTAGCTTGTACTGCTGGATTAGTTGGTATAGTATGCGTGTTTCTTCTCATAGCGGCTGCATCCTCATCCCAAGCCATCTGCGACGCACAGTCCATACCAACGAAATCATACACGGGGTGTCAGTCACGCCCATCAACTTCAACGTCAACTTCTAGAAGGGCGCTAAAAGATTCTGTAAGCGCCGTTCCCATCAATTGTTTCACTATCAACGACGCAGTGGTCGATGTCCGTCGTGTCAGCTCTACCATCTCGACATCGTCAGATGCCAGCAGCGCCTCTTGGAAGAACATCCTTGCGAAAAGTACTCCTCCTCCCGGCGGCGTCCCGATCAGCTCAGCTGGAAACTAAATTAGATCTCACAGTACAAACCGCGGAACCTCATTTGCAGCATTCGTTATCGCTCTGTATTCTTTCCAACTCTGTGAAGACGGTGATATCATAGTGCGTGTGCGACCTATTCCCCGCTAATTCTCGTTGTGCAGAGATAGTGGCTACTCATTGTTACTGAACGCCTACGAATGGTGTTAACTGACAATTACAGGACACCTATCAATCTATCAATGATAGGGGATCTCACTAGTATTATGCTTATCAATGATAGGCGATCTCACAAGTACTATGCTCATTCACTTGTACAATTTTTTTTTCAAAGTTAAAGCTCGGGGAGTAGATGCTTGTCGAACTTTCATTAACAAAGAAAATGGTGTCAACTTCTCCGTCAATTACAGAACACCTATCAATGGTGTCAATTACAGAACAACTATCAATGTACTAGAAATTGAGGTTCTAGATAATATTTTTTTCATCTTCCCTTGAAATGTTTCCCATGTTGTAGGTCGATCCGTGTTGTGCCGCAAGATTTCCACCAAAATTATACTTTACCCACAAGACAGCCCCACTTAGCCTTTTCAAGTTCGAGATAAAATTTTATCTTACTAGGAATGGTCAAATTGGATGACCGACAAATAAAAATTTGACAATCGTCATGCTTGTCAAATTTTGAAACTTGGAAACTCTATACACTAATGTTGGATTTTTTTTCACCCCTTTTGTGGTTTAACTAGTCCTTTCACCACTCAAAAAATTCTTTTATCTTAAAAGTCTACTTGTTGAATTTATGAAATCAATTTTTTATTTATTGTGAAGAACTTTGAAGTTCATGCTACAATAAACCAAGCTATTGCTAGAGGAGTATGTTGTATGAGGTGAATCGCCAAAATCATGCATGGGATTATCTGGATCCATGGTTTGTAGGCGTAAAAATTCCTAGTTGAATGTAGAAAGAGTTATATTTTTGGAGAAAAATGAAGGCTAAAGCTTGGGAATATAAAAGGTAGAGAACTGATTTGGGTAAAATATATATAGAAACTTTTAGGAATAATGATACATTACACACATATACGGTAGTGAATAGAACACTTTAATTTGTGAGAGTAGGTGATGGGTTCAATTCTCCGTTACTGAATTCCTTGTTTCCATTATATGGGTTAAAGAGGTTTCTTGTGGGCATAGCCAATGGAGCCAAGGTGCCAAGATGCCAAGGAATCCCAAGCAAGCAAAAGGGCTATGCCTTCCTCATCGCCTCTGCCATGGGTCATAGAATGTCTAGAGTTGATTGAGAGTAGGTGTGGATGTGCAATTTGCCGTGTAGGTTCCTTTAAGCATAGGCATATCATTTTATGGGTAACATATAATAATTACACACTACTAGGTACAATCTTTCACCATGTTCTTCATGATACTTTTTTGTAGAGAGAGTAACTCGAAATTTATTCTTTTTATTTAGAAGAGTTTTCTTTTTTCAAATAAAATCAAAAAACAAGAAAAGTTTTATATTGATTTTACAAAATCACTATAAAAGATGGTTTATATATATATATATATATATATATATATATATATATATATATATATATATATATATATATATATATATATATATATATATATATATATATATATATATATATATATATATATATATATATATATATATATATATATATATATATGGGTGTATGCCTATATTTTATGAAAAAAATAAATTTATGCATTATTAACCTTTCAAACAAAAGGTTTCTTTCTAAGGCACAATTACTATATATACACATACATATGACATACATACATACATAAATATATACGTACATACATAATGACTATGAAATATGTTGGAAGTTGGGTGGCCCATGATAACAATAATCACATGTTTACAGGATCTTCCAACACATGAACCTTAGCATACACACCTTAAGACTCAAAAAGATGATGAGTGAGAGAGAGAGAGAGATAATAAACAAGATCTTCAAATTGTACTAGTAAGAAATGATGCTCACCTACACTATCTATATTTCAGTGCCAAATTACAATGTGTGAATATGATACAAATTGACAATATCTTAATCTACGCGGAAATAGGAACTAGATACAAACAATTGTGTGCCTAAGAGGTACGAAGAGTGTGTGTGAGAGAATATGGAGAAATGAAAAGTTTAGAACTGTTTTATAGCCCAATTTCTAATTAGTTAAATGAAAACTAGTGAATGAACAAGTGAGGATACATA
>CM035429.1:16571636-16641636 GCA_020310875.1 Ceratopteris richardii
TCAATCGTTGTTCCTCTCATAGATATTCATGTATGGGTCCAATGAGTACTACAACTAAACAACATAGTCACTGCAATAAATACCTTAGTGAATATGCTTACTCACATAGTGAACAAGCTAATAAGGATAATCACTATGTTTTTTACCACAACCACTATGGTAGGTAGAAAACTAAGTATGATAAATAGCATAGCATGTGTGATAATTAGCTTAAAAATATACTTGCAAACAAGGTGAATATACTACATAGCATAATTAAAATGCTAATTATCTTAGTCATTATTCTAAATAGGAGGTCCATATGCTCATTGTCACAATCATTATGTTGATTAGCACAAATTATATGTTACGTAGTAGAGTCTTTATGCTAATTTCCACAGTCCACAAGCTAACTCATAGTGTCAAATAGCACAATATATATGCTGATTATTACAATCCTTATCCTAATTAGCACAAGTCAATATCCTAGCTAGCATAAGAAATATGCTAATTGGAAAATTGTTTATGCTAATTAGCATGTCATTATGCTAATTATCATAGTAGTTTACTAATTAGCATAATCATATGCTAATATTTAGTAAATTCATTATGCTAATTAGTATATTCATTATGCTAATTAGGGTATCACTATGCTAAATAGCATAGTAGTTTGTTAGCTAGCCTAGTCTGTATGATAAATAGCACATTCACTATGCTATTCACTAGATTCAATATGGTAATTATCACATTTTATATGCTAATAAGCATGTTCATAATGTCAATTAACATTGTCATTATGCTATGTGGCACAATACCTATGATAAGTAGCATAGTCACTATGTTGAAGGGCTTTGGTCTGTAGAACAAGAGGAGGAAGGAAGAGATGGAAGGAGAGAGAAGAGAGGAGAGACGTGCACAGATGCATGGGAGCCTCGAAACCCACATAATGATCTCTCTTGAGGCAATCTCTATATATGATGTATATATATGAATAGGGGGTAAGGTCACATGACCCTTACATCCCCAAGAATCTCCCACTTAAGGGTCAATGTGACCATAAGAGGTAAAATATACAAAGAATGATGTAGGGCTATACAATAATGAATAGGAAGAGTCCGAATCTCAACCCATACCAATAAGGCTACACCAAATGCCTCGAACAAGGTGTATCCATGCACCTCAAACTGCTCTAGACTCATATCGATAAGAGTCCAGCTCACATATGACTGATGCAAGAACTGATGAAGTTCCTGCAAAGCTCCCACTCGCTATATGCATGTGTCAATCATCGAACGACTTACAACTTCAAGTGCAAATGCTCCAATAGCAACTGCAATATATGGTCTCGGTCATAATAACTCGTACATGAGACTCTCGAATGAAGCATATCAGCCATGCCTGTATCCAAGGCATCCAAAGCATTATCATCAAGACCAACATGTCTTGACATATCTGTATCAAAATCTAGCGTGAGCGAATCCAAGAATGACTGCATGATCGTTGACTCATCAACATCAGTCATCCTATCAACCAAGGATGTGTCAGGTTGTGCACCCTGAGAACTAGTATGCTCTGACGTACAGTGTGTATCATAAGAGCTATCTTGCTCTACCACACCAAGTGTATCATCATGCCACATGAGCTAACTGCACAACATCAACACCAAGATCAAACTTATGATCACACTCTAAATGAGTATCATCATAATGATCTAGATGAGCATACACACCATGCTCTAAAGTATCCAAGTGATCATCCAAAGTGTGCTCCAAGAGAGCATCCCACATGATCATGACATCATGCTCTATATAAGCATCATGAGCATCCAAAGTATGCTCTACATGTGCATGCATCTGAGCATCTGAATTGTGTCATATATGTGCATCATGAATGTCACTAGACCTATGTGTATAGTACACAAAATGAGACATTACGAGTCTCACATCGCACATAAGGATGAACTCCCACTGAGACGAGACTTTCTCTCACATGAAGTACCTATAGTGGATACCTGTGCCCAATCCTAGCACCTCTGACAAGCATAAGCTATCCCAACTGCAACTGAAAATAATGCTCACCAAGGAATGCATAACATCTGCTCTCCTGTAACTGGCTAACTGAAATCAAGCTCATAGGGAATGAAGGCACATAGCGTACATGTCTGAGTATAAGTGATGCTCCACTAGGTAGCATAAGGCATATATCTCCTACACGCTCAATGTCATATGTCGTAACATCAGGCAAGTGCACACATCGACAACTCTCACATGAGAATCGACAAAACCACTCACGATGTGGAGTAACATGAAAATTGGCTAATGCATCAAGCAACCAAGTCATATGTGTGCTATCCAATGAACAAGAGGAATCTTGAGATGAACCATAGGAGAAAGTGATATCACCATCACTAGCATAATCAACTGCCATAGACTCTCCTGAAATCACTACCTGACCTGCATCATGTGCATATCTCTGACGTCGTCATCACATCCGCCTGAAGCAACATCGTCAAATATGGCCCTCATGACCACAATGCCAACATCGAAGTCTTCGATGTGATCTATGTCTCACATGAGTCAATGGACTTGCATATATATCATGTAGTCTCTGCCATAATGCACTACTCGTCTTCTCATACATAACAAACTCATATATAGAATCCACAAGCTATAATCGGATAGTGGAGCTGGCCAATGCGTCAATATCCATCCATACATGATCGAGCATGTCACGAGGCCTCTGTGCATCTATATGCACATACATATGTAACCCTGCACGAACCAATGTATGCCACATCTGAGCTTTCCATCTCGGAAAGTCAGTGCCATCAAATTGAGAAGATACCATGCTGGCAATCCAATAGACTAGCAATGTAACAAGAGACTAGAAATAATACTCTATCCTCAATAGGATCACGCTTGCATATCCATATGCATAACTCACATCATAAAACTCTCACTGGAGAAGAAACCATGTGAACCACCTATCACATAACCATGCATCTAGCATGCACATAAAACCATGAGCATAAATGTGCTCACCAAGTCTCCAAAGTGATAAAATAGATGTGAAAGAATCCTGGGAAAAATTCGACAGAGTATCCCCTACAAATTGAGCAATCAAACAAGATAACCAATAACCAAAGAACAATGAGTAATCTATCACCACCTGTCACTGATCTAATCAAAGATAATGGCAAATACACATGCCAAAAACTGATGGTAATACATGCCAATACAATGATGATGTATCTCCCACTCAAGAATGAATCCTACAAGATAGTTCAACCTAACCTGTCACAAACAACCTGTGACCAAGTCGAAGTAAATGGAGATCAACAATGATCCAAAGCTATCACACAAGCTTCAAGATCCACTAGAGTTCTCTTCTATCATAAAAGCTGTCAAAATTTCGACAGCATCTCCTCTGTAAAATGGAATCTAGAACCAAAATAACCATGTGGGGATCACCATCCACAACATCAAATGAATGAACATTTGCTAATAGAATAGCAAATCAAGGTGACAAACAAGTCTGCAATTGAGGCTCCAATCTGGATCATGTACTTGGAAAGAAAACAAAAGATACAAGTAGCAACCAAGATCCACAATCAACTCTCACATAATTATATGCAACCGATAACTAAATCGATAACCAAGTGGCATAAGCAAGTAATAGATCACAATGCCACTATACATCCATGATCGAACTCATGATGACATAAACCTCAAAAAGAGTATACCACAATGTCATCTTACATGCCAAACATGTGACAAGATCATGCTTTACTCTTATATGGAGGAGCTACCACAGTGATCATACATGTACAATGCCTTTAAGCTCTAAAAATAAGAGCTTGCACACCAAAAATTCTCTCTCGAAGAAGTTCCAAAGGAAATTAAACCTCCAAGAGCAATTAGGGTTCTTATGGTAAAAATGTATTACTCTGGGTTTTGCTGTTTCAGAGGTGATAACCTCTGAATCTCAACTTTTGGTCTTCAGCAAACTTCAAGATCTGACTCTTGATTACGTAACAAGATAAAAAACACCTCAATCGGAGGTGTGTAGCTCAAGATACACACAAAACAAGCATCAGTTGTCAATTTCACCTTCACCTACAACACTATTGCTCTGTATTCTGTGATTTCGGTGACCTAAAACTCAGAATCTGGACCTGTGATCTTCTACAAAGTTGTAGAGGCTACTTCACCCTATGCATACCAAGTTGGATCATATGAATCGGACATGTAGAACTCAAATTATGATCTCAAAACTGACATGCTATCTTAGTGAATGTAGATTCAATTTCTATAGCAGTCTGTGTTTTCAGAATTTTCGGCAATGTAAAACTCCAAATCAGATTCTACGCCCTTATGTGAAGTTTTAGCTCTATCTGTTAGCTACAGACAAAAATTTAAAACGCATCAATCCGAGCTTCCTAACTCGAGTTATGACCGAAATACTAAACAGCTATCAAGAGATGTCGACCTGCACTTCTACCTCTTGTGACCTAAGTATCCATTGAAGCTTCTTGCACACAAGCCTTCAACATGCTTTGATACCAATGAAGGGCTTTGTTGTGCAAAACAAGAGAGAGAAAAGAGGAGAGAAACGCACAGATGCGTGGGAGCCTCGAAACCCACATAATGATCTCTCTTGAGGCAATCTCTCTCTCTCTCTCTCTCTCTCTCTCTCTCTCTCTCTCTCTCTATATATATATATATATATATATATATATATATATATATATATATATATATATATATATATATATATATATATATATATATATATATATATATATATATATATATATATATGAATATGGGGGTAAGGTCACATGACCCTTACATCCCCAACATATGCTATTTAGCATATAGCATATGTGCCATGAACACAAAGGAAACCATCACAAACCTTAGATTCCATATCAACTTCTATATCTCATGATTGATTGAGAATTTGGAGAAACTAATGCTTCCATTGCGTCCGGAACATGGCAAAACCCCAAGATCAATTATCTATTTGTTGAATTCTGACACCCGAATGTCTTGTTTTTAGTCGATGACATCATCTACTCGTAACCACCCTTGAACCACCCTTGGAAAACCTGTATAAGGAGGGATTGGCCACATTCATTCTCGGTCTTGCCAATGCCAATCTTGGGAGCTCAAGGGGTCGTGATCACCAAGTACTTTCAAGTTCTAGTCTTGTCTCTTGCGCTAGTCTTGTCTAGTCTTATATCCTGGACATCCTTTCTTGTCATATTGTAATCTCATAGTACGGGATCCTTTCTAGTTATTTCTTCTATCTAGTTTGTATCGCTAAAGGAAATTCTTGTTATCAAGATATCTTGTTTCATACCTACGATCTTGGGTTGTGGGATCTCTTGTTTCATCTCTCATCCAGTTTTCCATACCTATCGGTCCCGAGTTGTGGGATATCTTGTATGAGTTATATATTCTTGTATTGTTCTCCCTATGTGGGTGTTCTTGTAATCAGAAGTGTATTTCCGAAAGCTTGTCTATCGTAGTCAGAGAGCACAATCTAGTGGTCCCCTGACATTTTGGCAAGACTACCTTCATCAACACTAGGCACCATGGAGACTATTCATGAAGAAATCTTTTCTACACTTAAAGTTATTCAACAACAAGTCCAAGAGATACGATAAAACCAACAAAGGATTCAAGAACAAAATATTCAAGATGTAATCACAAAACTTCAAAGGTGAATCCAAGAGCTACAGATCATTGTAAGTCAATCTTCTTCAATTACCCCCAAGACAATTAACATGAAGAAAAGTCAAAAAGGGAGAATGCCTGAGAAATTTGATGGGACAAGATCAAAGTTTCGAGGATTTGTGCAAAAGTGAAGCTATTCATAAGGATGCAACCAGATAGGTACCAGATGATGCTTCTCAAGTAGGACTCATAGGAACTCTCTTATGTGGTCTTGCTCTTTCATGGTTTGCACGTATCTTTGAGAAGGATGTGGATATTTTGCATGATTTCAAGGCGTTTATTTGAGAGTTCACATCCTCGTTTGGAGACACCTACGTCTACCTATGCATCAAAATTTAGACAAATCATTTGTGGTCTCACATGGCACGAGGATTATTTAATCAACCAATTTCGATGGGGCTTACGTGATGATGTCAATGACCTCATGTTAACCATGCCCAAGGTGAATACTTTGAATGAATTCATGAATCAAGCAATTGAGTGTGACAATAGGTTGTTTAAGAGAAAGCAAGAGAAGAAGATTTTTGTTCATGATGGAGAATACAAGTTTACCTCAGTTCCTCAACAACAAATGTTGGAAGAATCTCAATTACAACCCATGCAGTTGGATAACATTAGGATCGGATGACTTACACCAAAGGAAAGAAAACATCAAAAAGACAATGGATTATGCTTTTATTGTGGAGATCATGATCATATGGTATTCAATTGTCCTAAGAAGAAGAATCAAGTTGGAATTAGGACTTCTACAATCACCATCCCACATCAGAAGGATCATCATCAGAATTAGAAGAGGAGTACTAACCATCGTGAGAATCATGGCTCAGATTCTGTACCTAGGTATACTACAAACCCTTTTCAGTTTCATCATGGATATCCATCATCATCATGTTCCAGTACCACATATCAAGAACTCTACAAAGACCAAGATCTATGAAGATTCAAGTCCTAGAAGGTCTTAGAGTCACATAACTACTCCTCATGGAACTTGTCGCTTGAAGGGGAGGTGATGTCATGGACACAAAGGAAACCATCACGAACCTCATATTCCATGTCAATTTCTATATCTCATGCTTGGTTGAGAATTTGGAGAAACTAATGCTTCTGTTGCATTTCGAACATGTGAAAACCCCAAGATCGACTGTCTATTTGTTGAATTCTCACACCATCTTGTTTCTAGTTGATGACATCATGGATGATATCATCAACTCGTAACCGCCCTTGAACCACCCTTGGAAAACCTATACAAGGAGGGGTTGGCCACATTCATTCTCAGTCTTGCCAATGCCAGTCTTGGGAGCTCAAGGGGTCATGATCATCAAGTAAGTACTTTCAAGTTCTAGTTCAAGTTCTAGTCTTGTCTAGTCTTGTATCGTGGGCATCCTTTGTTTTCATGTTGTAATCTCATAGTACGAGATCTTTTCTAGTTATTTCTTGTATCTAGTTCATATCGCTAAAGGGAATTCTTGTAATCGAGATATCTTGTTTCATACCTATGATCTCAGGTTGTGGGATCTCCTGTATAATCGCTAGTCCATTTTTCCATACCTATCAGTCATGGGTTGTGGGACATCTTGTATGAGTTACATATTCTTCTATTGTTCTCCCTACGTGGGTGTTCTTATAATCAGAAGTGTATTTTCCAAATCTTGTCTATTGTAGTCAGAGAGCACAATTTAGTGCTCCCCTGACAATATGCCAAACTAGCATGATCAATACATTAATTATCATTTTTGTTATGATATTTGGTATAGTATATATGATACTTTTTAAATTTTACTATATTATTCATCATATTCAATATGCTAATTGGCACATTATGTATGTTAAAAAGCACATTCATTATGTTAATTGCTATTGTCATTATACTCATTAGCAAGTTCATATGCCAATTATCACATTCATTATGCTAATTAAGACATTCAATATACTAACTAGCATATAAGATATGCTAATTAGCATGGGACTATCTTAATTAGCACTATCATTATGCTAATTAGAACTATCATGATGCTAGTAAGTATAGTATGTATGCTAGTTAGCATAGAAATTATGCTAACTTGCATTCTCATTATGCTATTTAGCACATTCATTATGTTATTTATTACTATGAATATGGTAATTAGCATAGTAATTTGTTAATTTGTAGATTCTATATGATAATTAGCACCATCACTATGATAATCAGTAGTAGAATGCTAACTAGCACATTTGTATGGTAACCAAAACAATTCGTATGGTACACAACAAAATCCATATGCTAATTATCACAATCACTAAGCTATGTAGAGAGCCAATATGCTAATTACCACAATCTATATGTTGATTAGCATAGAGTCTAGACTCTATGCTAAATATCACAATCACTATGCTACAAGAGTGTTGGTATACTAATTAGCATAGTCTGTATGCTACTTAACATAGTCACTATCCCAAGGTAGCTAGATTTTATTTTTATCATCACAAGGTAATTAAAGATTCTATTGAGACCATCATTAATGTGAGATTTTTGTTTTTCTTGTAGGTTCAGCTCTTTTAGAAGTTTCAACATAGATACCAAGACTACACAATTGGGTTGAGGATGTTTTAGCTATTGACGTTGTTCTTTGTCCGATGGATGAAGGATAGATATACTTGTTGCTGTGAGTATCATCTACAAACCTCTTTGCTAAAGGATAGCTTGAATGAGCTCCAATCCAAGATTCACGGAGCTTGGTGCCAATGCAAATGTGCTACCTATGAATCTTGCAATGATAGTGTAATGAAAGATTGTGTGGAAGACACATGCAATTTCAAGAGTGTTACCCATGTTTGAGAGCCAATTTTGTGTCCAATGCAATATGCTTCACTTTTCCATGAAAGAGCATGTTTGATGGGAGAATGTAAGGATTGTGGAGCAAAAAACTTGAAAACATGTCCCAACAAGACTACAATGCAAGGTATTGTTATAGATATCAAATTTTTTGCATATAAGAAAGAAACGAAAAAAAAACATGAAAGAAGCTTCAAACGAAAAGTTTTCTTGTAGAAGAGGAGATGTATTCTTGGATTTTCTTATAGTTGCTAAAGAGTAAAATGAAAAGTTTTATAAGGGCCACAACTACATAGCTATATGGCAAGCACAATAGTTCAAGGATTTCCTTCATATATATCAAGATTATTTAATTGTTTCAGTTATCCATTTTGCCAAAAACTACATATTCAAGGAGCAAAATGAGATGCAGAGTATGTGTTGGCACTCAAGTCAGGTAACCATTCTTGTTCTCATCACATACTATTGGACATTTGGGACAAACCATCCATTTTTTTACATTGTATAATAAGATGCATGATACATTGTTTTTTTAGCATCGCCTAATGTTGCATTCCCATTGGTCATTCTAGGAGGGCATTCAATCAATAGTGCTAGATCTATTCAAATGATGTAGCCTCATAGTTCAATCTAATTCATATAGGTCTACTTCTTTGCTTGCAGGTCAATAGCTATCTAAATTCTACTGAAAGTAATACTAAGCATATGTACTAATGTAACTATTTTCACTTATAATGCCATCATTTAGCCAATCACAAATGCTAGAGATAGCCTGAAAACAGCAACTTGAAATCAAGGTACAAACACCTCTTCAAAACCTAGAGAAGTTAGGTATGAAAAATATTCCAACTAAAAGAATGATTTAAGTATATTTAAGCTTGAAACTCCAAGTTAAACCACAAAGAACCTCATGTGCGTTTCAATATACACCATGAATAGAGATATGTGATGGAAAATTGTTCCGGTGGGCTGAAAGCCATGGTAAGTGAGTTACATCATTGACATAAATTAAATGGAAGAGGTTGCTTTTGTCTTGACATTTGTAAGATAGAGGATTCAAAGAATATATTTGATACTTCTAATATTTGTGAAGCTACAAAGATCACTCAATTCGGTCACTATGCTAAGAGAACATTATTTTCAACTAGATGTCCAAAAGATATAGAGTAGTACTTTGATCCCAAATTTTAACCACTTCTACTATAAGATTATGTAAATATGATGGAGTATATCCACTCCTAGTTTCAGCAGAAGATTGATGGGACCTTTCCTAGGACCAAAGAGTTTGTTGCCACAGTCCACCAAAACTTTAATTGCTCTCTTGAGGAGAGAACTCAACCGATGAAAGTTTGCACATTACAAATAGACTTTATAAGCTTTCAAATCCATAGATCATGTAATTTAGATGATGTGAGATATGCCAATCTCCATGAGCAAGACAAACTAGAAACTATCCAAACACGAAGCTTGTGTCAATGTGTACTCTTCACACACATACACTTGGAAATATGCAGAGATTATACTAGTGAGCTTTCAAGCTCAATGTACTCAATGACGGTGAACACTTGAGATTAAGTTTATACTTAAAAGAAATCTTTACAAGAATAGGAAGAAGATGACATATCTTGCTCATGAACCAAACATCTACACAATGAGATATATATGAACAAGGATCTCAGCCTACGAGAAAATTCTAGCTATCAAGGGGCTAGCTTGGTTGGGGGGTATCTAAGACCTAAAGAGTACACTCCTTATGAGGGCCTACAATTTGCCAAATGAAGCTAGAGGGATGACCATGCTTTCTTCCAATCTCTTTCTTATATAATGCTCCAAAGTTGGTGTACAATTTGAATTCAAACGAGGCCACCGAATTCCATGAATTTTCTCCATCAAGTTAGATGGAATCTTGAGCAACAAAATTTATGGAAAAGTGGTTATAGAGTTTACCAAAAAGTGAAGTGATGTGGCACTTGAATTTAGACTTTATTCACACACACTTGAGCTTGTTAAATTTCTAACACTCTCACTCAAGCTCAAGTGCTAGTCTCCGTTGATCTCCTTCAAGTTGAGGTTGATCTTGAACTTTCCAACTTGATTGCATCCATGAATTTGGTCATGATGTTTGCAATTTGCTCCTTTGTGTTGATGTAATCGATGTTCACTTCCTTTGCTAGTACCTTCTCTCTAATGAAATGATAATGGATCTCTATGTGCTTGCTTCTTGCATGAATCTAGGGCTGCTTGCTAGATGAATGCTTGACATCCAAGTCTTTGAAAAGCTTCTTTAGCCACATGATCCCACATGTAGCAACTTCTAATGCTCCATATTTAGCCTCACTAGATGATAATGCAACTCTTTGACCTTCACATCCAAGTAGAGTAAACTCTTTGATATCCAAGTAGAGTAAACTCTTTGACCATCACATCCAAGTCTTTGAAAAGCTTCTTTAGCCACAGATCCCACATGTAGAAACTTCTAATGCTCAATATTTAGCATCACTAGATGATAATGCAACTATAGGTTTCTTCTTGGACACCCATGAGATGACTCTTTGACCTAGCATGAAGGCATAGGCAAATGTGCTCCTTTTGTCCTCCTTTGAGCTTTCCCAATTAGCATCACTAAAGCTTTGTGGTTGTAATCCATCCCCATAAGGGTATTACAACACTTGGTTGACAATATTCTTGATGTACCTGAGCACTCTCTTGGATGCATTCATATGAACATCAGTTGTTGAATTCAAAGTTGAGGAAGAAGTCCTACAACATAGCACAAGTTAGGTCCTTTGATGGTAGCATAACTAAGGCTTCTAGTTATGCGTGTATATGCCAAAATATCTTCAAGAGGCTTCCCTTCACCTACACATAACTTAGTGTTTGGATCTGCATGTTGTGTGACTAGGCTACATCCATTCATACCATACTTATAAAGTACATCTAGCAAGTATTTCCTTTGATCTTGGTAAAGAACATTTTCTACATGAATAACTTGAATTCCAAGAAAATATTTGCATAATCTAAGATCTGAGATCTTGAATTCATTCCCAATCTTTTCTTTGATCCATTTGATACATACATCATCACTTCTTGTTATGTTGAAGTCGTCCACATATATGCATATGTATACAACTAGTCCTCCTTCCCTATTGAGGTATAGCGAGGAATCTACATCACTTGCCTTGTATCTACATCTACAAAATACTTCACAAGCCTTTGATTCCATGCCCAAAGATCTTGCTTTAAACCATACAATGATTTTTTGGTTTACAAACAAAATATAGATATTTAGGGTTTTGAAACCCTAATGATTGAGTCATATAGACTCTCTCCTACAAATCACGACTAAGAAAAGCATTCTTTAAATTCAATTGATATATTGGGGATCTCCTAGATGTGGAAACCCCAATGATTGCCTTGGTGGTGGTCATCTTTGCAACTAGGTTGAATGTCTCTTCATATTCAATCCCATAGGATTGAACAAATCCCCTTGCCACAAACATTGTTTTGTACCTAGCAATTTGACCATCAGAATTTTGCTACACTTTCTACACCCACTTGTTGCCAATTAACTTCATCCATTCTTGTCTTGGAAGTAGACTCCATGTGTTGTTGTCTTCAATGGCCTTGTACTCTTCTTCTATTGCTTCTTGCCACTCCTTTGTGTCCTTGGCCTCTTCATAGGTAGAAGTTTCATTCTCTTTGATTACCCTAGAGATGAAAGCATAATGCCTAGCAATATCGCTATCATAGAAAAGCCTTGATATTGGATGTTCTACCCTTGTCGCCCTTCTTTCTTCTCCTTTTGATGGGATAAAGCTTCTTTTCTTTTGTGTCTTGATCTCCCCTTTAGATGTAACTCCCCCTTGTATCATAGGTTCTTCAAAGTCTCCAACTTCATGTCCATCTTCATCAAGCTCTACCAATCTTGCCTTTCTTTTATTCACTAATTGATGGGTTGAAACCATGCTTGAAACTCTTTGTATGCTTGGACCACTTATTTCCAAGCTATCTTGAGCCCTAGCTTCATATCTCCTCTCTGCATGTTCAATATCTTCATCTTGAAATGGAACTTTGGAAACATACCATGGTTTGAGTTCATCAAACACTACATCTCTAGATACCTTTAACTCCTTTGTATTAGGGTTGTAGCACTTGTAACCTTTTTTCTCCATAACATAACCAATCATTAGGGAAACAATGAACCCTTCATGGGCTTTTTAGACTAAGGAGTGATTAAGGATGGACCAATGAGAAGAGGGTGGTGACAATAGTGTAGGACTAGACTAGGACTAGGCTTCCCTTGGTTTGTGCTAGTCAAAGCCACTAAATCCACTAAGAACTCGTGGTTTTTGTGAGAAGATTGGTTTGGAATTTCATAAATTTGAATCACAATCATTGGATGGTCCAAAGGATCCAAGGGTTGGTGTTTTTTTGCAAAAGTCAAGGCTTCTTCAAACATAGACCATTGGATTATTGAAGGATTGTGTGGTTCTTCTTTGCAAGACAAAAAAATTGCACCATAACATATAGAATCTATGAGAAAATTGCACCATAAGGATGAAAAAATCTATGAAAAAACACCTTTGTTTGGTACCCTTGGATCAAACCATCATCAAATGGATAGGGATGAATGCTTGAAAGAATAGAATAACAAAAACTCCTCTTGGATCAGCATGAAACATGCACAACCATTAGGTGCATCAAACATAAGGGAGTGACTACAATTCACAGAACAACATTGATTTTGCTTAACCATTGGATATTGGGAGATCATTGGATTTGATTGACTATGCAAATTGCCTTCCCTCTCTACTATGCCACTAAAACTGCATGCAATCATTGTCGTCCCATTCTTCTTTTAATCCTAGCCATTCAAAGTTTGGTATTGAATGGCTTCAATCGAATTCAAGTGAGCATTCATTTGAATTATTTTTCTCCATTATTTTAATAGATGAAACCACTCATGGTTTCGCTTTTCTCCTTCACCCCTTATGATCTTAATTCTAATCCCTAAAAATTAGGGATCCTTACAGTCCCATGCAAGGCTCAATTTTTCTCTTGATGTAAACATACATCTTTCATGCCTTACATATATCTTACCTCGCAATTCTCGTGACACATGTGTGTAGCATACACACCCAAATATTTTAATCTGCGAAAGTTCTTGTTTCCTTCCATTCAAGTCCTCAAGTGTAATGTCATGTACCCCTAATGTGGGACACCTATTCATCAGTACACTTATAAGTGTTATTCATGTTTATACCTTGGTCTTGCATGAAATCACTATAGACATGGGAGAAGTATTCTCCCCTCCATCTAACCCTAGGGTTTTGATGTAGCAACCTCTCTCCTTCTCAACCAGTGCCTTCAATCTCTTGAACACATCAACCACATCTGATTTTTGTTTTATAAAGTACAATCACACTTTTCTTGAGTAGTCAGCAATGATGGTTATAAATTACCTCTTTCATACAAGAGAGGGCTCTTTGGTTGGCCCCCACACATGTGTTTGCACAAGGTCTAAAACACCATGTGCTACATATCCACTCTTCTTGAAGGGTTGCCTGGTAGCTTGCCTAGTTGGCAAGCTTCAGACATCTCATGCAACATTTTTAATGAAAAATCTGGTAAATCTCTTAGCAATCACCTATTCTCCATATCTTTCAACCTTTCAATGTTAATGTGACCACACCTTTTATGACAGAAATACAAGTCTCCAATCTTCTTGTCTCCATGAACATTGCCTTCTTTCCCTTTGCCAATGTGAAGTGTGAACATCCTTCCTTCCTTCCTTCCTTCTTTTCTTTGGGTATGAGCTCATAGCCATTCTTTGGTTCTTCAATAAAGTATCCTTTGTGGTTCAACTTTACTTGGTATCCCATTTCAACCATCTATCCAAAATTTATTTCTAATAGTAATAACATGCAATACCTCTAATAATCATCTTTCTTTGTGGTTGTCATCAAGCTTCACATCTCCTATTCATTGTATCTCATTCTTTGTGTTGTCCCCTATCTCCACAAAGCTTCTTTTCTTGGGTGCTTGAAGATTCTTGAAATAATCCTCTCTACCTGACATGTGGTTACAACAACCACTATCTATATACAACACTTGATCATGTGTTTGACGTTCACTACTATGCTTCATATCTATTGAGGAGTTAGTATAGTTACCTTGCCCTTTGTAATTTTTCCCAGCTTGATTTTGCCAACAATATTTGTCATAGTGTCCTTTCTTTCCGCAATTGAAGCATCCATTTGACTTGGTGTAGCCTCTACCTTGATATCTTCCTCCTCTACCTCTTCCTCTTCCTCTTCCTCTTTCTCTAGATGATTGACCTTGATCTTGGCTTAGTTGAATCCCTTGATAGCTTTGGATATATCTTGTTGGTAGTTGCTTCTACTTCCTCCTCTTGAACCACCTCTATTGCCTTTTCCTCCATCTCCTTTGTCCACATAGGAGAGTTGGTCTTGGCTGCCCTTTGACTTGTTGCCTCCATGGTTGAGCTTGTTATTGGCCATAAGAGAAGTAAATTTCTCAAACTCATGTAATGAGTCCCTTACATACATAGAGTTTGTGGATGCCATCCATTTTTCATTCTCTAAGAGCATTAAGTGGGTGTGTGTGTGTGTGTGTGTGTGTGTGTGTGCATAACTAGGTATTCATCATCAATGACACATCCTATTGAGCCAAGTGCATTAGAAATCTCTTTTAGTTTGAGTATGAAGTCATTAATGCTTTGATTTGATGACTTCCTAAGGTTTTTGAGCTCATTTTTTAGCTAAGTTTTCCTAGCCTTTGTAGAGGTAGAGTACAACCTTTCTAAGCACTCCCAAACCTTCATAGATGTATCTAGGTCTTGGATATCACCTACCATGGAGTTGCTTATGTATTGAGATAGAATGAAGATCACTCTTTTATCCCTTTCTTCCCACTCTCTAATAGCTCTCCTTTGCTTTTGAATAGCTCTCAAGGCTTCCTCTTGATCTCCTCAATGCTCAATGCTGAATTTTGATACCATTGATGGATTATATCAACTCCTAGTTTCAACAAAAGATTGATGGGCCCTTGCTAGGATCAAACAACTCACTACCATAGTATGCCAAAACTTGAATTTCTCTCTAGAATAGAGGATTGAACATGTGAGACTTTGCATAGTAAAAGAAAACTATCATAGCTTTTAAAAAAACCATATATTCCTCAATTTGGAAAATGTGAGCTATGTCAACCTCCTTGCACAAGCTAGACTAGAAGTTGTGCAAACCGGCAACTAATAGCTATGTGTACTCTTCACAAAACAAATATTACAAGAATAGGAACAAGATGGCCTATCTTACTCAGGAAACAAGCATCTACATAATGAGATATAAATGAGATAGTGTATACTCTAGGTCTAGCAAGGGGCTTAGACCTAGAGTATACACTCCTAATGAGAGCATACAAATTCCCAAATGAATCTAGAGATCCGTTGGAATCATATAGTAGTAATCCAGTTCAGCCCGCAGCAATCAATAAAGAAACTACATTGAGCCTTCTTCCATGAGTGGAGAACTTGAGTGCATCTCAAGTCTATGAAATGTTGTCCATTCTTAATGCTCTTCACTTCTATATATACTTAATAGGATGTTATTATGATACGTTAAGTCACAGTCACAACCCGTAAATCAAACAAGCTTTTAATTCTAGCATTCTGAATGCAGCAACACGTAAACAAACAATATATTAGAGGGGAAATAACAGTATGATCAAAATCTTAGGCTTGGCAAACCTCATGGAGTTAGTCGAATGATTACATGCAAAAAAACTCAAACGGTTATTTGTATCACACCTGTGATATTACTCTTTCAAACTAAGTGAGCCCATCCTTTCATTTTTTTCCTTCTTTTTTTTCTTGTTTCCCACGACAGTAAGGAAACCTTGTAGCTCCCTTTCTCCCTTCTTATTTTAACCTCAATCAAATTTCAATTCCAATGCCATGCACAACTAGTCAATCACCAACGTAAACCAGATGGTTAAGGATAAACATGGGAGCAATCTTTATATCCATTGAGGCACGAATGAAATCTTTCATTCTTCAATGTATCACTTAAGGAAGCCATAACCCAGGAACATTTATGAAGCAAGATTTCAGCAGAACTCCATTCGAAACATTGAGTTGTAAACACAACCTTTCATATATACATACGCCAAAACACAACGATGCTATTATAATCTGTGTAACAATAAATTGAAGCCCCAACTTGAACCTAGCATTAACAACAAAGAGACAATCAATCTGAAGTTAGGGTATCCCTAACCTTTCAGTCCTTCACTTTCGTCCTTTCAACAAGCACACCTTCTTCTTTTTCGCAACAGTACAAGGCAATACATCTATCCATGAGTTCCCTTATTCAGTGGTTGAGACTCGCCCTGAGAGTTGCCGACACATCTGGAAAGGGAAACACCATTGCTCTTCAGATTGAACGTGGGACCCTCAAAAACCCATGTCTGAATGAAGAGCTCGCAAAGCTGGGAGAAACACGAATCCCCCTATTCTCACCCTCTCTCTAAGTTACAGCTGTAGGATGCCTATTTCTTTGTCAGACCTTGCTGCCCTCTCTCTTTCAATCTACAGACGTCCCCACTTCACCTGGTGCTCTCTCCTCTTTTGAATAATCGATCAACAAGCTAACCAACTCCTCTATTGGGCAAGGAGTGGCAATTTTATAGAATGGAGAGGGGTCAGATATCTTTTAACCACATGTGGGTTGCAAAAACTTTTGGGTGCACGTGGGGGTGGGAACAAGGGAGAGTGGGGGAAGGAGTGGGTAGAGGAGTGGGTGATAATGGAGGACTGGACCGGTACAGGGTCTGACAAAGGCAGAGGGGGACAGTGGGAAGAATGGGGTCTGGCAAAGGTTAGGGAGAGAGGGCCTCACAAAAGTTAGAGATTTTGTCAGAGAGAAAGGGGACAAGTTCTTGAAATCTAGGATTTAGGTAAAGGTCCATTCTCAGTGTATTGTCCTAAATCCTTCCATAACTGGATCGACCATCTCCACAAGCGTTTCCTTGTTTGTTAGTCATGGAAGTGCCCAAGAAACAAGAATACCTTGTCCAAGGGGCCTCTTCATATCCATAGGGACATGTCCAGTGAGAAGCTCCATGAGAATTACCCCATTTGTTTTTACAACTAGAGTCAGCACACTGGCATGCTGTCTTCTCCTTGCATTCATCAATATCTTCACAATGATTCTTGTCATCTCCACGAAAACCAGGAGGACAGTCACAACCTTTCATATGAGTCCCCTAACAAGCAGAAAAAAATCTTACCATTCTTGGTCTCCGGCCAACAACCTTGATTGCTAATTTTGCATCGACCTGGGGCCAATAAGTTCTCAGTATGTGTACCTATCACCTTGAAGCTGAACACCCTAAACAATAGGACACTAACAGATACATCCACGAAAAATATCCTTACAACCAACTACATTTGCCTCGATACTCTTCCAACAACCTCCATTGTTGTTTAGACATTCAATAATCTCCATGTCATCACGTAGGCATACAGGAGGCTTGTTACTCTCTTTAAATCCAGCACAAATAGCCTTCAAAACTGCTGCTTTATCGAGCTTCCCTCGATACTACCGATTGTTGATGATCAATGTAGGCAAGATTGTGACATCCCCTCGTGCTCTTTGTCCAACCTAAGCATGCTGTTCAGATTCCAACAAGGGATTTACAGCATCAACATCATACATTCATGGACTTCTTTAACAGAAATACCTAGAGAGCTGATAACTTTCTTGGCACAATCCTAGTTATAATTCTTCTCACTCATAGGACACCTAATGTGAAAATCACTCATATAATCCCACCACACCCATGGCTTCTTAGTAGTGTTCGAAACCTTAAACACACATAGCTGCCTCAAGTTTTTTGTGACTACATCTTTCCCATCATAGGCTTTTGAGAAATCTTGTTCAGGATCAGGAGCACAATAACACCCACGATTTATACATTGTGATTTACACTGCTTGCTCTGGATAAATGCATTAGGACAATACCACATTATGTAATGAGGTGTGATAGAAGTATAGCCACCATGCTCGAGCAATTGTGCAGCACCCTTGAAGTTCTTCACAAAATCCATTTTTGCAGTACATTTAGCTCCACACTCATCATTGCTACTGGTTCAAAACCCATACTCCAACTTCTCATCCGGATGAGGTAATGACTCTAACCAATCCAGCTTCATTGTCACTATGTTTTTCTTTGCTAATTCTTCCTTGAGCTTATCCCCAAAGACTTTCGCAATCAAAGCAGATGGGATAGTGATATTTTGTAGATATTGTACATTTATGCATGCTTCTTACATACGTGCATCTATTCTATCATTCACTCATGTATACTCACTAATATTCATGCATTTATATATAGTCATGCACATGCATTTATATGTCACACATTTATGCACATGTATTCCCATATGCTCATAAATATTCATGCAATCTTATGTATATGCATCTTATTTACACATTCTCACATACTCATGCACACATGCATATGTATTGATCTTTTATGCATACTAACTTATGTTCATATATATATATATATATATATATATATATATATGTATATATATATATATATATATATATATATATATATATATATATATATATATATATATATATATATATATATACACACACACATATATATACATATATATATATATACATATATATATATATACATATACATATATATATATATATATATATATATATATATATATATATATATATATATATATATATATATATATATATATATATATATATATATATATATATATATATGCATATACTTATGCACACATTCATGCACAATACACACTTAGTTACACACGGATGAACTTTTAAAATTAGCTTATACTCATGAATGCATATGCATTCTCTTATACATTCTTATTCATAACAATTCATAACGTTCAAATTACACTATTTCTCAATGATTGGGAGGAGATGCAAAAATAATAAACTATTGGGAAGCAATAAACTTTAGGGACCAAAGTACACTATAGAGGGAAAAAAGGATTATCCAGACAACAAAGTAATCTATTGAAGGCACTAGTATATTAAGTCATGATGGTATCCACCTTTTACAAGCGAACATTAACAGAGCCAATAGACTATGCGACTATCAACAAAAAATTTCATCTTAAAAAAATAAAGAGAAAGTGACATAGTTCTCCATCAAGATTGAGAATTAATATGCACTATGTAATCTGTAGTGTGCATTTGTTTGTAGTGTCTGAGAGAACATGCTGCTATGCAAGAAAAAGCCTAACTCATTTCTGGGGCTCCGCTGTACCCCTTACATAGCATTGAATATCTTATTAACGATCTCAAAGGTATAAAAAAATACAATATACAAACTAAGTATGAAAACTTATGAAAAGGAACAGTATATGCTTTCAAAAGGATTTACTATATGAGAGGCAGCTTTCAATAAGTCATGCATACACTCTTATTCACCAACTTATCACATGACCTGCCTTCCATATATAAATAATTTTAATAAGGGCACCAAGGAATTCACGCGGAAAACTCATGCATATGTATATTTTTTATATATACACACACATGCATTGATACATGCAGTCATGCATCCTTTAACACGTTCATGCATGCATTCAGTTCCACTCATACACATTCATTCATGCATACATGAATATGTACATACACTAATCACACTCACACATGTGCATGTTCACACATGCACATGCACTTATGCACATGTCTACATCTTATATGCATATGCTTAATCATGCATATACATACATATGCATGCACACATACTCTATCATGTATGCACAAACACACACACACACATGTATGGATTTATGAATACTGCACACATAGTCTATCATGTATGCACAAACACACACACACATGTATGGATTTATGAATACACCACTTACATACATGCATGAAATTATACATACATTTAATAATCATGCGTATGCATCTTAGATGTACTTTATACATTATATCTATGTACATGCATTCTTACATGGTTTTTGTAGCAGTCGTAAGGATTTTCTCTCTCTCTCTCTCTCTCTCTCTCTCTCTCTCTCTCTCTCTCTCTCTCTCTCTCTCTCTCTCTCTGCCATAGCTCTGTGCCTTCCATCTCTCTCTCTCTCTCTCTCTCTCTCTCTCTCTCTCTCTCTCTCTCTCTCTCTCTCTCTCTCTCTCTCTCTCTCGATAATAACAGAGAATGTATCGAAGGAACGAGGAGGATTTGAGCATTAACGCAATCCATGTGTCTTAACCATTCATAAAATTTGCACAAGCATCTTGAATTGGGCATTCTTAAAATGAGCACTTACATGGATCATCTACGAAATTCGACACGCTCACCTGCTGGGCAACCATGTAATGGGGAGGAGCTGTAGATCAAATCTGTAAATCAAACAGTTACCCATACGGAGTTCAAAGCAAAAAATCTCTCTCTCTCTCTCTCTCTCTCTCTCTCTCTCTCTCTCTCTCTCTCTCTCTCTCTCTCTCTCTCTCTCTCTCTCTCTCTCTCTCTCTCTCTCTCTCTCTCTCTCTCTATCCATCCCTCTCTTCCTCTCTCTCTCTCTGACCCTCTCTCTCTCTCTCTCTCTCTCTCTCTCTCTCTCTCTCTCTCTCTCTCTCTCTCTCTCTCTCTCTCTCTCTCTCTCTCTCTCTCTCTCTCTCTCTCTCTCTCTAAATTTGCAACAACATCGTTTTCCATCTCTCTCTCTCAGCAACCGGAAAATGACTAGGGATTTACAGAAACATTCTCTGTGCATCCTAGGGGCGCATCAGAACAAGTGCATCAAGAAAAATATCTATACAATTAATCAAAACATATACTTCTGCAAAAGCTTTGAATCCAAAAAATGGAAGAAAGCTTGAACCTGTTTGACTATCAACGTGAGACGTATAGCACATGAGGGAGGCCATGCTCTGTCAAAGAGAGAGGGAGTAGAGAAATGAGATATGGCATGATCTCACTCTCTTCCTCTCCCTTTCTCTCTTCTCTCACAAAATACTGTAGCTCTCATTCTTCTGAGTATTTTCCAAATGCATACACTATTTTCCTACATATACTTACTATTAGTATATTTTTTAATATATATTATTTATTGGTTATATTTATTAACCTAAGTTAATTTAAATTAAATATATTAGTTGTTGGTTATATTTATCAAGTTATATATTGGCTGAAATTAATTAGTAATCATATGTTAACATACATAATTAAAACAAATAGGGCCACTCATTAACATATATTAGTTACATAGATATACATGTACACATATGTTTTATGGCCACTCTTACTTGCATACAATCAACATATAAGCACACACCTCGTATATACCTACAACCATACTTGCATAAGTACAATTCACTCTTACCCATGCACCCTACATGAAAGCATACACAAACTCATGTAAGTACTCTCATACTTATGATAACCCTTGCAATATATTCTTATGTTGGGATTTATAAAAGAGGATTCAAACAAAAAAGTTAACTATCTCTTCTTGTGCTAATCAGAGCACTTTTTCAACTTCTTCAACCTATAGGTACTCAAGAGAGAGATTCACTTAATTCAATAAGTCATATCAAGAAGCTTTTTATGAGTTTAGAGATGACCACTCTAGAAGGAAGTTTTTTATTATTCTGAATGTTGGTCAGGGTGATGAAATCCTTTTGACACCACTAAACATTGTGAAGCATCTTGTGAGTCCTGACTAGAATTTGACGAGTTTTCTCAACCGAAGCCCTCCAACTTTTGGCAGATGAAGTGCCATTGGCAAACGCCAAGTTCCAAACTGAGGTAATTTCTTGATGGATAGAGGGAAGGGAGAAAAACATCGGGCAAGCACAAAACCAAGGCACTTTCTTCAGTTTGGCAATCGGTTAGAAAGTGAGAATAAAAGGGTAATGGTCCAATATGGCGAGTTCAATATCTTGAGAGATGTCGGGTTGGCCCCACTGATAGATAATGTTCTGTGCAATGTAGCTTTTATTGAGTCTTGCTTTCCTCAGGTCATCCCGAGATTGGAGTTTCAACCAAGTGAATCCATTTGTATCTTTAATCTCCACTAGGTCTTGGTGGAGCTTGATCCATTGATCCAAAGGGTCTTCCACCATGTTGAAGTCTTCCACCATGTTGAAGTCTCCGCAAAGCATCACGTTGTGGGAAAGTGATTATAAAGAGACAAACGTGTCAATTCTCGCTGACTCCCCAAAGGAGCATACATGGAGACCATAGTAAACTCAAAGGCCCCCCCAAAGGAGGCAACCCTCCAACAATGTTTTTGATCCCTATCTGGGGCATACATGGAGACCATAGTAAACTCAAAGACCCCCCCAAAGGAGGTAGCAATCCAACAATGTTTTTGATCCTCACAAGAGTTGACTAGTCTACCCAACCAAAATTTATTTATTCCAATAATTGTGCCATCGACCCCCCTAGGGTGTGAAGTGGTAATCCAGACATGAGTGGAAGATATGCATTTGAGTCGTTTTTTAAGGTCCTCTCCATCAATTTGAATCTCTTGAATACAGATGAAATCTGGGTTTAGGCTATTATCCCAAAACCAGTGGCCAATAATAGCCGCTCTTAAGGGGTCAGTCAGCCCCCTGGCATTAAATGATATGATAATTATTATTGATGGTTACACCCTTTGCGGAGAGGGACCTTGTCTTCTTTCTTCTTGGGTTTGTCTTTTTTCCTCAAAAAGGAGGGTTCCTTACCCGTATCTTACCCATAAGGGGGCTCTTCCATGGGGTTTCCAATGGTTGTTTCCCCTTATGAATCACCTTTTGTAGGAGTGAATTTAACACCATTTTTGGGACTATCAATCCAATGATGGAGCTCTCACTATCCGGGTTTTCTTCATTGCTAGTAGTGAAACTATCCTTCTTACTAGTGGTATAGCCCTCTTGGTTATCTTCTTTGTTGGTGGCAATCTCCAAGGTTTTACCTTTTGTTTCTACTTCATAAAGATTCCCTCCTAGGAAGTCCAACTCATTGATCTCCTTTTTTGGGTTGTAGTACAAGTTATTTAGAGGATCCGCGACCATGGTGTTCCTCTCAAAGGACCCCCGAGGGCTTCTTTTCCTTCTACATCTAACTTCCATTAACCCTTCTAAGTTTGTCTCTAAGATCCTAGTGTCTTTCTCTTCCTCAGTGGTACACGGACGAGCTTGGGCTCTAGTACTTGTCTGATCTTCTTTGGTAGCTTCTTGGTTTTATTTGTTTTTAGAGGAGTTCTATTTTTGAGGACACTCTTTAATCCTGTGTCCTTGAAGACTACAATGAATACACGTGTTTGGCAAATTCTTGTATGTGATTTCTTGCTCCAAGACTTCCCCTTCCGCTAAGTCAATAGAAAGTTTTGAGGGGAGAGCTTTGTTAAGATTAGTCTCGATGCAGATATGTGGGTGCCATCGCGCATTGAAGGAATACTTTGCTCCTTCATAGATGAAGCCCCCCACATCCTCCCTCGAGGCCAACGGTTAGCCAATAGGCACTACAATCTCCCTGAGGAAGTCATACAAGAAAAAAGGAAGGTTGAGAAGCTCAACCTAGAGGAGGTAGCACAAGGGTTAAGACTTGTTTGGGACAAAATATAGGAACCACTTAAAAAGGCATAAGGTAGACCTCCAAAATTGCTAGGTGCCCACGTGTAACGCTTGAAACGCCATCTCTTTGTTCTCGACGACCAAAAGAAAGTGGTTCCTTGACAAAAACTGACATTTGCTCACTATTAAACCATGCGGGAACCACTCATTATGAAGCCAGAGATGCATGGACTCTAAGATGGGCTTGGGTCAAACAATTGACCAATAAGGCACATTTTTTATAATTCTTCTTGCTTTGCCAAGATAAATTCCCTCCTTAAAGATACCACCAGGGGAGTGACACTGGGAGGATTTGCGATAGCCTCACATGAACCCAACATGGATGGGGCTCCCACATTCCTGAACACCAAGGAAAAAAGCACTCCGACCATGGGAATGAAGCATGTGTGTCGGATGGATTTTTGGTCTTAGATTAGCTAGCAAAATGTGTCACTCATGCCCCTTCCCTTTTCCATAGCTGAAGCCATCATTGTCATTTTCTTCATCTAAATGATCTAGTGCCATGGCTCCTAGTCAATTTTCTTTGCATCCGAATGCCCTGATTGTGAAAACTTTATGTGTTCCTTCTTTTTCTACCTCACTTTATATATGATGCAATCTTTAAAGTGTGAAAGGCCTCGGTGATAATCAAACAACACGTTAATTCTGAGCTGTGTAAAATTAAACAAATCAATCGTGACGATGGACACAAAAAAAATCGCTCATGAAAGAGTGAGATCACTCACTCTAAAAAGCCAGTAATCGCAATGAACAAGAGTGAGAGCCACTTATCGTGATGGACAGAGAAACTATCAATCGGTACAACCAGACACTCGACAGACACACCTACTCTTAATAATCTACACCAACTCTATCGTCACCACTCTCCGCTTTCTCACAGCTAGTTAGCTTGCTTTCGTGTTGAAGCTCATGGAACCTCTCTCAGCACTCTTGCAACCAATGAGCTTGCTTTTGCGGTGTGACTTCTTGTTTGAATAATGTTCAAGATATCTTGCTTTAGCAATTGACACCTCTATCAATCACGATGGACATCCTTATTAATTGCGATAGAACCCTTTTTATATTTGTGATAGACACCTTCAAAGATGGACACCTTCAATAATCATGATGGAGACCTTCATTAATCGCGATGGACATCTTTTTATATTCACGACAAACACCTTCAATGATAGACACCTTCAATAATCATGATGGGGTGCATAATCTTGTGAATGACCATGAATTCTTGTATTCAATGACCTCATTCAAGAAGACGGTCACTTACCAATTCTATTGGTAATCCATATCTCGTAATTATGTTCTCAAATAAAAACTTTGTTTTTGTCTGTGTGTCATTCTTCTTGGTTGCCTTTACTTCCACTCATTTGGTTAAATAATCAATTGTTACAATGATATAATCAGCATGTGAACTCTTGGTTGGGGGATTAATAGGACCAAACAATTCTATTCCGCACTTGGAGAATGCACATCCTCCCATCATGGGTCTCAATGGAATTTCATCGTTGTGAATCCGATACTGAGTTCTCTGACATACATCACAATGCTTAACATAGGTATGAGCATCCATATGAAGGGTAGGCCATGAAAGACCTGAGAAAAAAATTTCTTTGATCACTCAATCACGTCCAAAGTGTCATGCCACACCTTGGTGTGTAGTTTCTATGATCTTGAGATATTCAATTTCATGAACACAAAGTCTTAGATATCCATCTCATCCATGCCCATATAGATTGTCTCTAGTGATGTGTAGTCTTTAGCCTCTTGCTCTAGACTCCTTCTTGCTAACATCATTTCTTGAGGGAATGTTATTGTCCTCAAAAAGTCAAGTAATGGACTTCTCCAACTAGGTATTAAAGATACTTAGTACAAAGTAGCATGCTCCATCAGAGCTCTAATAATACATGTTGGAAAATCCTTACACATACTATAGATGTCTGCTTCCATAGTTGGCCAATACACACCTAATCTCTTTAGAGTCTCTAGGATTTGGTTTTTTGAACGACGCTGCTCCAATGCACCTACATGTGCTAATTGCAACCATTTAGCATGTTCTTCTTCTTCCATGCAGCAAGCTAAGATTCCTTGATCAATATGCTTCTACATGCTTCATGCCATTATTTTATACTTTTGAGATTTAACCACTTGTTTATCCTTTATTCTCATCAAGGGATATTTGGGTCAAAAAGTAAGAATAGGCACTATAGCTTCAACCCACTCAGGTACTACTCTAGGTTGAACAAGTAAGCAACAGGAAGTTCATCTCATACTCCTTGCAGGGATTCTCTTGAAGTTAGTCTGCAAAGGTGATCCACCCTAATGTGAGTCTTTCCTTTTCTGATGACTACTTCAAAATCATATTCTATTCGTAAGAGAAACCATCTTACTAACCGACTAGTATTGCAAGGTTTTCTTGCAAGGTAGAGTAATGCCTGATGATCCATAAAAACATTAAACTTATTTGCTAGCAAATAATATCTCCTCATAGAAGTCAAATATCTCCTTCGTGATATTCTTGATCTGCATATGGAAAGAGCAAAAACTTCAAAGACTTCTTAAATTGTAAGATATCTCATTCAAGTCTAAATTCAAAAACTAACTAACTCTCTCTCTCTCTCTCTCTCTCTCTCTCTCTCTCTCTCTCTCTCTCTCTCTCTCTCTCTCTCTCTCTCTCTCTCTCTCTCTCTCTCTCTCTCTCTCTCTCTCTCTCTCTCTCTCTCTCTCTCTCTCTCTCTCTCTCTCTCTCTCTCTCTCTCTCTCTCTCTCTCTCTCTCTCTCTCTCTCTCTCTCTCTCTCTCTCTCTCTCTCTCTCTCTCTCTCTCTCTCTCTCTCTCTCTCTCTCTCTCTCTCTCTCTCTCTCTCTCTCTCTCTCTCTCTCTCTCTCTCTCCATGGTGGTGTAATGTTTTTTGCGGCATGCAACTACCTACTAGCATAAGCAATGGGAAGATCAATGTTTCCTTCACTCATGGGTTGTGTGAGGACACAATCAATACCATAATTGGATGCATCCACATGAACATGGAATGGCTTACTCCAATAGGGTGTGGTGAAGATAATGCCAAACACAATTTTCATTTGAGCTCATTAAAAGAGTTTTCACACTCTTCATTCCACTCAAAATTCGTCAAAAGGTTGTATAGAGGCTTTGCAATTATCACATACATGTGGATAAAATGTTGAGAATATCTATAGTGTACCATGAAAGCTTGTACTTCCTTGAAATTCTTTGGTCAAGGTAGCTTTGTGATGTCTCTAGCCTTATCTTCATCAGTTGAAATCCCATTTTTTGACACTATGTGTCCAAAAGGTTACCTTGCATGACCATGAAAACACACTTTTCTGGATTCAAGCAGACCTCGTATTCTCTACATTTGTCAAAGGTTTGCTTTAGTTCAGGGATATGCATTTGTATGATGTTGGAATGAGCACATAAGTCATCAACATAGAACTCTAATTTCTTTTGTAAGAATTCCTTAAATACATGACACATCCGCCTTTGAAATATAGCAAGAGCATTGGTGAGCCCAAAGGTCATCACATGAAATGCAAAGATTCCCCACTATATGATGAAAGCCATTTTGTGCTCGTCTTCATGAGCAATGGGTACTTGATTGTAGCTTGAGAATCCATCAATGAAGTTTTATACTTCCTTCCTTGCTACTCATTCTAAAAGATGCCCAGTGATAGGAAGAGGATAACTTTCTCTTATGATGCTTGCATTAATATTTTTCAAGTTAATACACACACTTAGCTTCCCATTTTTTTTTGGTACTACCACAATGGGGGATACTCATTTAGTATGCTTATCTCCTAGATAGATCATGCTTTTATGAGGGGATCAATTTCTTCTTTGATTTTGGCACCATAATTATCGTTGTATGTGTAAGGTTTCTGCTTGGTAGATTGGTCTTCTAATGACATGGGAATTTGGTGAGAACAAATATCTAGTTCTACTCTCTTCAATTACCCATGTTTGGTATCTTGAACCCTCAATCAAGTGCCACCCATGGTTCCCCAAAACTTCACACTTCCAAGCTAGCCTAGTAGATCTAGAAAGTTTGTTCTAAGAGGTTTTCAATGGTATTCCACATGCCTCAATCTGATTTACGGATTGAGAGATACACCCCAATCTCTCTTGGATAGAGTTCTCAAAGTGCTGCCTTCCCAATTCCTAACCTTTCACATGATAGAGTGCCCAAGCATCTTTTTTTCAGGCCATTGGGAAAATCCACCTTTCCAAAGCCTACTTCCTAGCCTCTGATACCAATGCAAGGAATTGAACTCACAACCTCTTGGTTAGGAATGTGATGGGCTAACCACTTGCCCCAAAAGCCGTTGTTGAGGATTACTTCCTAATCTCCTCTCTTAGGGTGTAGTTCAACCATCTCCTATCTACCAAGGGTGTGGTTCAACCATCTCCTTCATATCACTTTATTACATCACTCTAGCACAATGGTGAGTACCAACGTGAGGAGATCCACCTTATAATTGTCAATTTGCGGAGAGGTGAGGGTGGTATGAAGACCATGAGTAAGTGAATACACAAGTCTGTGAGTGAGAAGCACACTAACATGCACACACACATGCACACACACATGCATACAAGGCAAGACAAAGACAGAGAACAATGGAATCTTTTATTTTCCAAAACAATTTTCAATCTTCTAGATTTTCTTCATTCTCCAACAAGCCACCCCGACAAATGCACCTTCTAGATCTTTTTATAGTTTTTTGATTAGTTTGGCCTTATTTAGACCAAGTGTCTCGCCTAGTTGAAAATTAGGTTTTCTAGCCCATTTGGGGGCCCAAAAGGACTCAGAAAGTTATGAAATTTGGTACATAGGCAGATATCGTCAAGCTCAAGGACTCCTTGTCTTGAAAAGAATGGAGTCTATTCTACCAAAATGGAATTTACAATGGAATGTACTGATGAAAATCTCTATTTGATGTATGTTTAATGTGGAAAAAGGAGTACTTGGCCTACTCACCAGATGTATGTTGAAATCCTTGCCTGCTTGGTCCTCTTGGGCCTTCTCACTTCCCTTGCCCCCTTTGGCTCATTGTATTGCTTTGGTGCATAAGTCCTCCTGGGCTTCTAACACCACCCTTAGTCAAGGTGCACACCTTAGATTGCATTGTATCACACTTGCTACTATTTTGTACTTTTAGTTCAACAGGGATATAGAAACTTACAAGGGATGAAACCCTTTGATACATATCATTTCAACTTCAGGAGGGTTTCTCCATGATATCAAAGAAGAGACTTGAGATGATGAAGAATACTACTTCCCACTCAGTAACATGGCCTAAATTTCACAGCTAAGATAAAATCTCTTATGACATCTAAAACATTTCTTGTACCTTTCATGTTACACATTTTGGTATGTTTGTAGAAGACACATATATGATGTCTGTGTGTGTGTATTTCTATATGTGTGTATGTAAAGACTGACAAATAAATTACCGATATTAGCCTATCATTTGACATAAATTTTAAAAAATCACCCCTTTTTAGAGGGAAAATAGCCCTTAACAGGCAAAATCCTCTCAAATTTAGGCCTTCTCGGTGCCACTAATTAATATCATCCACTTTCTTTGAGTAGAATGATTTTTTTGGATTAGCAAATAAGAAGAGAATGTGAAGGAAATATAACAAAATATTTTAGTTATAGAGAAGGATT
This sequence comes from Ceratopteris richardii, assembly GCA_020310875.1. Lineage (NCBI taxonomy): Eukaryota > Viridiplantae > Streptophyta > Polypodiopsida > Polypodiales > Pteridaceae > Ceratopteris > Ceratopteris richardii. Next base: position 16,601,516 of record CM035429.1, read on the forward strand.
TATAAAGGAACTGAGCATTTTATCATTCTCTTTGTCTTTGTTCTTTCCCTTTTATAATCACATTGACCAATAGAATACAAATCTATGAGTCCCAAGCTCTAAAACTCTTTTTCTAGATGTATCACTAGCTTAGAAATCATGTGGTAGTAACATCATTGCCCTCTCTCCAAATTTTAGCACTCACATTTTTTATAGAGATATGTTTACCTGATTCGAGATCCTACACTAAAAAGATAATCTATGAAGAATTTGAAATGATTCTCTTCTTGAATTGTGAGTTATGTTGGGTCAAGGTCTATAAAAGGAATCCTTAAAGAAATTTCCACCTTGTACATTTCCCTTAGTTATACTTTTTTCCATCATGGCATCTTCGGACAAGGAACATGACTCTTAAAAAGAACCATTTCAAGCCAATTGCACCTTCTATGACCAATATGGGATGATTTATGAGTTTGAAGGGGGTTACCCATATTATTTGGAGGAGTGCTTGACTTCTACATAAAAGAATATTTAATGGACAAGAAGAAAGAACACTGTCATTATCAAGCTTACAAGGAATTTAAAGTCCTCTGATCAAGTGATGACAATGAAGAAGGTGGATGTCTATGATCACGAGAAGAGGATGTAGAGGATGCACGAGCTTGAAACATGATGTATCACTCCAATCTCGTATATGGAGAAAGCAAAGAGTAGGCGAAGAATGTTAAAGAGTCCATCCATGTTGAAATCTCAACATCACTGAGAAGGCCTTTACTAAGACGATGCATGCAAGGAAGAACAAAGATGTGCATCTCAAGTAGGAAAATGCACAAGATCACATGGCCTTCATCTATTTGCTAGGATTCTCTAAGATTTTGTTGTGGAAGCCTTGTTCTAAAATCTTGTCTCTTCGTGTAACTAGATATATTATATTAGAAATTTAACAAGCTAAAATGTGTGTGAACCAAGCCTAAAGTCAAGTGACAAATCACTTCACTTTTTGGTTACATCTATAACAACGTATCCACAAGTTTTTCAGCTCAAGATTCCATCTAACTTGATGGACAAAGGTCATGGAATTCGGAGGCATCGTTTGAATTCAAATTGTACACCACCTTTGGAGAATTATATAAGAAAAATATTGGAAGAAATTCTGAAAGTATTAATATGCACTAGTTATTCAGTATAATCGGAGCTATTAATTTCATCATAGGGTACAACTTCAAACTATTAAAATTCCACTATAAAGAACTGACAGTTGCTGGAAGTCTCAAAAAATTCCCACGAGTGGTTGCTTTGATAACATACTCTCATGAGCAGATCTTTTGTGCTATTGAAACGTAATGATTCAAAATGTTCTTAACCTTGAGTGATGAGTAAGTTGAATGAAGAAACGAGCTAAGTTTTGGCCTTGCAACCTGGAATCACCTGATACTCTCACTAACCTTGCTGCATAAAGAAACTGAGCCATTCTGCCTCTAGAATCATAGTTAGGGAAGGGGTAGATTGGGAGTGAGTGGAAGGGTGAAGGGGATTGTGGCAGGAATATATGGGTGTGAATGTGTGCATGTAAGTGCAGGTGTGAGGGTGCGGGTGAGTGTATGGGTGTGCAAGTGTGCATGTGAGAGTAAGAGCCGGAAAGGGGAAGAAGCATGTGCACGTGAAGGTGTGGATGAGAGTGAAGGAGAGAGGGAATGAGGGAAAGAGAGTGAAACCGAGAGCCAAGAGAGTGAAAAAAGGGAAGAAAAGGGAAAGTAAGAAATATAGTGGAAGTGGTTGAGCATGGGTGTGTGCAAGTGAGTGTGGGTGTAAATAGGAAAAAGAGAGACATACAAAGCGAGTGAGTGAGAAAGGGTGGAAGGGAGAGAAAGAGTAAGTGGAAGAGTGCGAGAGGGTGAGCATGGTGTGAAGTGTGTGAAGGATTGTGTTCAAAAGAGGGAAGAAGAGAAAGAAAGGAGAAAAGCAAAAGGGAAGAGGAATTGTAAGGTTGGTGCTGAAGTGCATCTTGAAGACTAGAGAGAAGAATGTGAAGCTAGTAGTGAGTGGGGGTAGTGGAAATAAAAGATGGATAGACTAAACTCGAGATAGGAAGAGAGAGGGAAAGAACTAGGGTCGTGTGTGCCATATGTGAGAAAGAGGCATAGTGAAATCCAAAAGTGGAGAAGAGAAATAGAAGGTGAAAAATAAGCACAAAAGACCAATGCATATGGGACCATAAACAGAACTTTCCATTCAAAGAAGGAAATAGGACCGAGATCAAAGTTGGGAAAGGACCAAGGAGTAAGCTAACAAGATCAGAAATGTGAACCAAGTCAAGCACATTTGTGGCTTGAGGGTGAAATAAACTGGGTAAGTTGTGAGAAATCGCGTAGAGATAACTAAATATAGGTGCAGTTATTTCCATATTTTGGGGGCTCAAGACCTTATCCATTTAACGATCCTACTAGGGAGAGCTTGGTACGTCTCTACAAGAGAGTTCCATAGGTTTGCCTAGTGCCACAAGTTGGCTAAGCTCTCGGACCCAGTGACTAGTACATGAGCAAAGAAAGTTCTTCCTCAAGAAGGACTAGAACTAAGAGAGAAGACCGAGCCGCTCGAAGGGCTGAATCTCAAGAGAGGCATAGGCAGGAGTCATACGAAACATCTTCGAGTAGTCGAAAGGAGTTAGAGGAAAGAACATATTATCGGAGAAGAGTAGCCGCTCAGGTAAGGAGACTCGAGGGAGTCTTGAAACCAAGGGCTCTGAACTTCTGGGAAAGAAGTGACATTGATATCACCCCTTTGTTTGAGATGGCTTACCGAATTCCGGTACATCTAGGAGACTTCCCAAGACTTTCGGGCCTCTAAGATGAGGACCCAGATAATTTCATTCACTTTTTGAAGTAACCTGCGAGGTGAATGAAGTCGTAGACCAAGGGCAGAGATTAAGAATTTTTTCGGCAACCCTCGGAGATGAGGCAGCAAACTGGTATGGGAATTTGACACCTCAGGAGAGAGGAACGTATCATTTGCTAAAAGGTGCCTTTTTGGAGAAATTCCAAAGACAAGGGTTTCAAGACCGCCTTGCCCAACAAATGGACTACCTGCGGCAAGGAGTAAATGAAAGCATAGACCATTATATCCAGAGAATGGAGACTTTGGTAAGGAAGATGGGCATAAATGCCCCAAATGATGAAACACTAAAGAGGAGGTTTATCGCAGGATTAAGGGATCCCACTACACAGCAACATATAAGCCTTACATGGCTCGCCAATTTGATAGCTGCCAAAGAGCAGGCTAGGGTATGGGAGGAAGTGCAATTGGGTCAACAAGGGCGGATAGAGCTCCTATACGAGCCAACAGAAGGACTAGGGAGCGTACGAGTAAGAAATCTTGGCCATAGAAGCCCTACATTGACCAATCCGGTCTTTGTAGCTGTGACCAATACGCCAGGCGAGGTTAAACCCGCATTGACAGAGGAGCGAATATTAGAGTTGGTAACTCAATCAGTAAAAGCTGCCATGCTCACCCAAGAAACATACACTGTGAAACATGAGACAACCTCGGACCCTAATCAGGGTGTGTTTAGGTCCAACACATGGTGTGGGAAGTGCCATGGCTATGGTCATCTGGCATCGGAGTGCCCCACAGTTTCAAGAGTGTTCGTGGATAGACCACCACCTAGACGGTTTTGCACTTTCTGTGGTAGTCTGAACCATACAGAGGACCAATGTTATCATAAAAGGGCTTATGAAGAACAGACCCTACAATCGGAAAACACCCAAAGGCATCCTTACATAGGACTGCCGGCTCAAAGCATCCCACCCATACCTCGTTGGGAAACCAGAGAGACTTATGGGCATGGTGCTCAAGGTCAGGAGGGTGGTTGTCCTCGAAGGGCAGCACAGGCTCAGGGAAGGGGGGCTGGTCCAATTCAATGTTGGAGATGCCATGGTTTTGGACATACTCAAACTAGATGCCCAAATGAAAAGAAACCTGTTGATAACACTCCAATGTGCAGGTACTATAGTGGAGAGGGCCACTTTGACGAAGACTGTCCAAAAAAGAAAGTCAACAATGGCAAAGTAAAAGGGCCAGTAGAATCCTCGAACTATGTTGAGACTCAGGTGCATCCCACTCCTAGAGTACAAGAACAAATTCCTATGATAGGAGTGGAAATTGACATTGTGCAAATGTTGGCCAAAACAGAAGTTACTTTGGACATTGGCACCTTGCTAAGATGTTCCCTGACATATAGGAAGAAATTTTACAACGAATATATCAAGAAACCGAGGAAAGCTCGAGATAAAAAGAGACAGGAAAAAGACATCCAAGGTTTTATTCAGAGCATCATAACCCAAATCGATTCAAACGCTCCTTCTGTGGTCGTTGAAATTAAGGGATATGCAGTCCCAGGTGCTCAATCGGATAGCAGGGTAGCAGTCAACTTAATGACAGAATATATGATGAAGGCTCTCGGCCTAACCCACATGGAGGAGACTCCAATGTCCCTAAGAATGGCGGACCAAACTCAAGTGAAACTGGCTAGTCTTTTGAAGAATGTGAGCACAGTGGTTGGAGGATTAGAGTTTAGTGTGGATTACTTGATATTCAGACCATATGCCCTTTCATCACGCGTTCCTTCGATGCTTTGTCATAACCCTTCCTTCCTTCTAAATCACGCGGTACTTTCCCTCTTTTTCTCTTCTCACCACTGAGGATGATTTTTCTACACACTTTCCTGTAAGGAATGCGCTGGTGTCTGGAAGGATCACGATCCTCCTCCTCTTTTAGCGAGAGCAAAATCAATAATATATACTAGATTTGCCCGTCTGCTATCCTCTCCCAAGAGCGCCTTTCTTTTTTCTTGTTCTTTCCATAGCTCTCTTCTTTCTTCCTTAATTAGAATCCTTCTCTCGTGTGTCACCCACGACCACATGTGAGTTGTATAGTGTGAACAAGTTCTGGCAGTGTAAGAAACAAATCCATTGCATTCTTAATATCTGATTCTGAGGCATTTGATTTTGCCTTGATGAAGATGATGTATGCTGCAAGATCCTTATTGATGACACAGATCCATGTGACCTTTCACAGAGTTTAAAATTGGCGTTTCATACTTGATTAATAGACATGGCTTCGAATCACGACCACATCCACCCCCTCTGAACCTGTGCATCCTCTGGATGCGCCAACACCAAGCTTCATATCTGCATGAAGTAATGAATTCCAAAGCAAATCAAGTGCATGGGTCATCAAACACATGTGCCTATGCATGGCCATGTAATGAGCCCTACATATGAATACTCTATGTGATAAAAAAACGGCATGGATCAAATAAGGGAGGTATCAGGCATTTGATGTTGAGGCTTTACACTCAGATTGAACTCACATTTAAATCATGGATATACAATTCAATACAAGTGCAATCATTCATGCAACTACAGGTTTTAAAAATACTCGTGCTCTTTACATTTCATTTATGCATGTGTTACGTGCATGAAGGAAAAACAAAATGGTGTGAAAAATCGAGGTTTTATGGTATCTAAGCAAGGAAGCTCACATCACTCACAACTCCTCTCTCTTACAGATGCAATCACTCTTCCTTACTCAGAACTATTCTCTCGTATCACTCAAAACTTGATTCATTATTTTTATTTACAATGATATTTACCTATCTAATTCATGTGCAGATGAACATGCTTCTATTGGAATCAAAAGACGTGCTTTCTACACATTTTTACATGCATATTTGGTGTGCAATGTATCTCAAAATGGGTGCAAAAAAGATTTTGGCTAACAGGACAACTAAGAAAAAAAACAAGGCTTTCTGATCTTCACTTCACTTCGCATTTCCATCACCTTCCTTTGATCTTCTCCTGCATTCAAACACTGAACATGTGATAGGAAATATCGAATCAAAATATATTCATGATAGGAAATATCGATTCAAAACCGTTGTTCTTCTTATGATCCACTCGAATTCCTGATTCGCAATCGGCTCCAAATCTTTACCTGTACTCATAAACTCAGGAAACACATCAGTAGCATCATATTCAAAAAGATTATTTGAAAAAAAATCATTTTCTTGAAAACTAGATGCATTTTCTTGCTCTATTTATTTATGCATTTATTTATTTAATTATGTATTTATTTTATTTATTTATATATTTATTTATTTATCTATTTATTTATCTATTTATTTATATATTTATGTATTTATTTTATTTATTTATTTATTTTATTTATTTATATTTATATTTTTTGTTTGTTTATTTTTTATTTATGTTTTTATTTATTTATGTATTTACTTTTATTTATTTATATTTTATTTGTATTTACTTATTTATTTCATTCATGTACTTATTTATTTATATATTTAGTTATGCATTTATATGTTTATTTATTTATTTATTTATTATTATTATTATTATTATCTAACTTTATCCATTTTAAAAAATCAAAATATAATTATTAAATATTTACATACTTATATTCACAAAAGTCACTTTTGAATTTCTTGTAACTTCAAGAAATTCCTTTCCAATACCTTTTCACAGATAAGCTCTCCAAAGAAGCTATGTTTAAAAACAAGCCATCTTTGAATCGCATCAATCAGGGTTGCATTCATAAATACAGTAAATATGTATACAAGCCACCTTATTTGCTTGTCTACCTCTTGGCAGCTTGTCTAGTCTTTGTAACTCTTAGAGAATTTGGACATCCATGTTTCAATTATCTGAGCATAAGTATCTTTATTTATGATTCTTTCAAATTCATCATGTGCACATGTATATGAAGTTTGAAATTTACATATGTTTGGTTCATAATGGAATTTTCTTGCAAGCATGTATTTTCTTTTATTTCATGCTTGAGATCATTTATAGGAATTTTATCCCTTTCATCATCTTCTATCATGTTTCCATCTTCATTAAGATGAGGTTTTTGAATAGAATCATTTGAATCCCACTTCAAACGGAAGTGGTCATCATGCTCAGACATCAAAACACTTTATTCTCCATGGCAAAATCATTTCTTTCTGGTTGAGTTCCGAAAATTATGAAGTCTGCTTCTTTCTCCAACTTCTCTAGGAACTCTCCATCATCATCACTTTCCAAATCCACTCGCTCTTCCTCATGGAGTGATTCAATGTCATTAAAATTAAGAAAATCTAGTTCATCTGAATCAGTGAACTCCCCCTTTATGTAAGAATATTTATAGACTTTATATTCATCCTCAAAAACCTTTTGAGGGCTTTGGATGTCCTCCCATGTCGATTGAAATTTTTTATTCAAAAGCTCACTATAGCACATTATTCTCGAGGTTTGGTATGCATGAGATATGTGCATCGGCTATATCCTCATGAAAATCCAATTTCCAATCATTTCGAAATTTCTCAAACATCTACTACTTTCTAACATATCTTATTAGAGCATCATGAATGAGTGCCCAATCCTCTGTGAGTCCCAACTCGGAATCCAAGTCTTGCAGAAACGAAATTAGTTCCTCTCGGGCTCTAACATCTATTGCTTATAGGAATAAGAACACCCTTTCATGCATTACGCATCGCTGATCATATTCGGACATATCTTCAAATTGTCTTTCGAATTCTTTTATAATTTTTAGGATCGGTTGATCCTTGGACATATGAACCCACCTCAAGAAAGATCTACGACTTACTTTATCAAGGTCCTCTAGCATAAACTGCTTGAGGAGTGTCGCTTTATATTGAGACAATGTCGTTTGATTTATTTGCATTATTTGGTCTTGCATGTCATATCCTGACACATAGATAAAGTTCTTGCATAGTTCTTTTTCTGTCATCGGAGTCAATCTGACACCTAGGTATTTTGCCTCGAGTTCATACTCTTTATAGAATCTAGATATGTTCTTTCCATTGAAAAATCCACACCGCTTGATTAATCGATCATTAAGCATCTAGATAGCTTTTTGTCGTCTATCCTCTTCTTGAAAGCGGACGAATCGGGCTATAAGGTCTTCCATTTTTTGTTTTTCTAGGCCGTAGATCCTCAGCTATATAAATCACTCACCCCCTCCTTTCACGTCGGGTTCACCAGGTATGTCGCGAGGGTTTCAGGAAAAAGGAGGGAGAAGGTTGACTCACATTGTCCTTATATGCAAGGCCTCAAAGACCGTGTGTGGGTATTAATAAAAAAAATCATTTACTAATTGAGATTGACATTTTGCAAAAGATCCAAACGCAGAACCACAATGGATATTCATATGTCCCATTCTAATTTCATGAAATTGATATGGCTCTATGCTTTTAGAGTGTTTTTTTTTTCATGAAAGGATTTTACTTCCATGTGTACCATGTCAAGTTCCTGTACTTGTGGATGTTGATCAATAGAAGCAATGCAAGGCTCACAAGCAAAGTCTTACTCTCTAAGGAGTTCATGTTCCTTGTAACAAATACAGTTGTACTTTTCAAGTTTTGAGAGAACAATACGCTGCTTGATAAACTTATTTGCTGCGTTCATATATTCATCCAACTTACAACCAGTGTATTCACAAGGCAGAAGCTTCACCATCATACCTTTAGAGTATATGCATTAAAACAATACATTAGAAAATCAACATTCTCTTAACAATCAAAAGATAACAACATTACCCTCGAATAGATGTCCTGTAGCATGGACTTTTAAACATATGGAAAAACATGTAAGCGCAATTTCTAGTGAATGTCCCCAATGTCCCATGCTCAACCTTTGCATCCATTACCCATTATGTTTTGTCTCGCTATATGTTTCAGAAGTTTAGCATGCATCTTCTATACACAACGCAACACAAAACAATTTGCAAACCAAACATACATTTTAACTATTGCACACGCCATACAAGATATGGGGTAAGCCTGAAGTCATCGAAGACTAAATTTTGACAGTATATATTTAATGTGCAAATTTTTCAATGACATCATAACAGTAAAGCATAAAAAAATAATTACAATGCAACTCTCAACTTACTGTGAAATTTTATTTTTGACAAGGTTTAGTGGTCCAAGATAACCATTCGGTGATGACTATTTTTTATTATTGCCACGTTTCGCATGCTTCATGATTATATCAAAGCCTCAAATGAACCAGTATCATGTGTTGGAGTTAGACGTCTGCGGAAGCACGCGAACAGCACAAGGAAGAAGAAGAAGCTTGGAGCACAAACACACAATACTGAATGTATTACTAGAGAATGTACAAAGATAAGTAGCCCATTAGGGCAATAGGCGTATATACAAGCCAGGGAAAAAAAACCTCCTAAAGAGGGAAAAAAGTGCCCCGGCTAGTGTGTTCACACACATCACTACCTAAATATATCAACAAATCCCCCTGGGAGTGATGCCGTGAACAAGGAGCTGGCACTCATGTATAAGGAAGTGCCAAGCTATGTGGAAATCACTCCACAAAAGGAAGTAAGCCCAAAGCTTTGCGGAAAGCTTCAAACGTCTCCCTAGGCAGAGCCTTCGTGAAAAGGTATGCAATGTTCTCCTACATGGGCACATATGCCAAGCTGTTCTCCTCAGCAGACAACCTCTCCCTGACATAGTCATAATGCACCTCAATGTGCATAGTGTGAGCATGGAACACAGGGTTCCTCGCAACTGCCAATGCGCTCTAACTGTTAGTGAAGATGGTGGTAGCAGAAGACTGGCCAACACCCAAATCAGCCATAAGGCGTCTAAGCCACACACACTCAACAGTCGTTGTGAAAGTTGCCCTATACTCAGCCTCACAACTGGAAGTGGCCACAGTAGTAGGCTGCTTTTTGCTCAACCAAGATATACATGAGCTACCAAGCATGAAGCAAAAACCACTGGCGGACACACGAGTGTCATAGCAACCAGCCCAATCTGAATCAGAAAAAGCATGCAAATCTGGTGGTAGTGATCCCCCCTTGGGATAAAACAACCCAAGTAGCCGAGTACCACTCAAGTAGCAAAAGATGCGCTTAACCACCTTCCAATGCGAGACTCCTGGGCAATGCATAAACCTGCTCATCTGTGAGACATCAAACTGAATATCTGGCCGAGTAATGCATAAGTAAATCAAGCATCCAATAGCCTGCTGATAGAGAACAGCATCAAATGCATCTCCAGCATCATGAAGACTCAATCATAAACCTGTCTCCATAGGAGTGGCAATAGGCTTACAGTCTTCAAGGCCAAAACGCTGCAATAATGTGTCAATATATTTCGTTTGACACAAAGCCATTCCACCATCAACTTGCATAAATTGAATGCCCAAATAGTGATGCAAATGCCCCAAATCAGACATCTCAAATGAGGCATGCAAAGCCTTGAAATCAGCAATATGCTTCTCAATAGGACCAGTGAGTAGCATGTCGTCAACATAGACAACAATGATCAGAAGCACATCATTAGCACGCTTAACATACAAGGTGCTTTCAGTTGGACTGTTCTCAAAACCATGTGCAACCAGATAGGCATGTATCTTCTCATACCAAGCACGTGGTGCTTGCTTTAAACCATATAATGCCTTCTTTAACCTCCACACCTGGTTTTCATGCCCTTTTTGCACAAAGCCACGGGGCTGACAAACATACACTTCTTCATGCAAGTCACCATTTAGAAATGTTGTTTTAATGTCCAACGGATGTACATTCCAACACCATGATGGGCTCCAAGTGCACAAATACTCCGAACAGTAGTCATATGGCATGCAAAGGTCTCATCAAAATCAATGCCTCTTTCCTGCGCATAACCCTTCGCAACAAGCCTAGCCTTATACCTATCAACTGTACCATCAGGTTTACGCTTCAGCTTGTATACCCACTTAGTGCCAATGTCCTTCTTGCCAGGAGGCAAGTCACATAAAGACCATGTACCATTCTTCATTATAGCATCATATTCAGATTGCACAGCCATCCAATTTTCTGAATTTTGTGCTTCATCAAAAGAAACAGGCTCATTCTCAACACAGAGACTAGACGCAGCCCTAGCATAGCAATCTGATGCAAAGGAGGCACTATGAGAGCCTGAATGAGTACGATATGACAAAGGTGCATCTAATTTGTTGTTACACAAAGTCTGCACCAGCCATTTTGGCATAGTTTTTGCTTGCTCAATATCAGCTCTCTCATCAACAAGTGCATCATGTAAATCTGCATCAGAAATGGAATGATCTGCATCATCATATGAAACCTACAAAGGCTGAGAAGTTGCCTCATTAGGACCAGCACTAGACTGTCCACCTGGAAAAAGAGCCATCAAAGTATCATACATGTCTTTGGAGCTAACAGATGTCTCCTTAGTACATGAAAGCAATGGCTGAATAGCATCTTCCACAAAGACAACATCACGCTAACCAGAATGTGTTTAGTCTGTGGATGATACAGACGATACCCTTTACTTTCAGAACTGTACCCAAAAAAAATACATTTTACTGCCTTATCATCCAATTTTCTGCGATGTTGTTCAGGCACTAGTGCATATGCCAAACAACCAAAAACATGCAGATGAGCAACAGATGTCTTGTGGTCATGCCAAGCCTCATATGGAGTGATAGACTGCAGTGCTTTAGTGGGACACCTGTTCAGTACATATGCTGCACACATGACCGCCTCAAGCCAGAAACTATGAGGTAAAGCCTGACTCTTGACCATACACCTCGCCATCTCCATGAGAGACCTGTTCTTCCGTTCAGCAAATCCATTCTTTTGAGGTGTATACAGCACTGTACACTGGTGTTTTATCCCACGTTCAGCCAAAAATGCATTAAAATCTGAAGACATATATTCCCCCCCTCGATCAAAATGGAGGGTGCCCATTTTACATGCTAACAGATTTTCAGCCAAAACCAAAAATTGTTTGAAGCACATAAACACTTCGGACTTTGCTTTGAGTGGATTTACCCATGCATGCCTGGAAAAATCATCAATGAAAGTCACGAAGTAAAGGTAATTTCCAAAAGAGGGTTTCTGCATAGGACCACACACATCACTATGTACAAGCTACAATTTCTGTGTAGCCCAAACTGAACCATCTTTTGGAAAGGAGGAATGCTGCATTTTGCACAAAATACAGCCTTCACAAACATGTTTTCCAGGTGCCTCAAGTTTGGGCAAAGAGGACACCATTTCAGATTTTTGCAGGCGTAGCAAACTAGCAAAATTCAGATGACCAAAGTGTGCATGCCAAAGCTTTGCATCTGACATAGCCTGAGAATCATTTACTGCACATGTCAAATCATTTTCAGATCTTTCATAGTCTATGAGCTTATACAGCCCACGACATAAAATGCAGAAGCAATAATCACATCGCCATTTGACAGATCATGAACTGTACACCTTTCATCAACAAATTTCACAACCAAGCCAATCTTGGCTAATGCGGAAACTGATAACAGATTCTTTTTTATCCCTGGCACAAATAAAGCATCTGACAAAGTGAAAGAACTACCATCAGTAGTAGTCAAAATGATCTTACCAACTCCCATAATAGGATAACAGGATTTGTTGGCACATGTAATAGTATTTCCTATAGGGGCAGGCTCGAGTGAACAGAAGAAACTGCACTGCGAGGTAATATGTTTGGTCCCCCACTGTCAAAATACCAAACATCTGAGTCTACTGCAGTCATGCACTGCTCATGAGAAGATGGGTCAAAACTACAGACAGTAGTAAATGCCCATTCTTCTTCCTACACAAGATTTGCAGACTCTGTTTTTTGTGTAGAGGCCTGTGCAACAACCATTCCAGGCTCTTTCTTCTTTGCCTCTTTAGGAGCCAATTTTGGACGGTTCTTTATGATATGATCATTCCCTTTACATTACTTACAAAATAATTTCTGCTTTTCTCATTTCTTCTCATCTTTATCTTCCTTCTTTGAATATGCAGAATTAGCAGATTTCTGCTTACTTGTTGAGGAGCTCCATTTTCCTTTGCCCTTCTGACTAGCCAGGAAAGCTTGATCTGCAACTCACATAATGGACCTGTTTTGCCTAGACTAATCTTCCTGCAACAGAACAGAGACTAACTCCTCAAATGATAAGGCATTTGGATTGCCTTTCATCATCAACCGAAGAGTAGAAGCAAAACTCTCATATGAATCAGGAAGACCATTCAGAACGGTCTGCACAAGTGAGCTATCTGGTATAACCTCATCAGCAGAAATCAACTATTCCTTCAAGTCTTTGATCTTCGTTAGGAAATTGTCCATAGAATCACCTTCATTCATGTGTTCACTCTCCAACTGTTTTCGGAGGTAAGCAACACAAGCCTCATTCCTAGCTTGATACAATGTGGTAAGTGTATCCCAAGCATCCTTAGCCATTCTGCAAGAGCGAATGTGAGGAATAATGGCACGTTTGACAGACAAAGCTATCAATGCATGTGTCTGCGCATCTCTGCCATCCTAGCAAATCTGCTCTCCAGTAGGTGCAATAGAAACAGCAGCATGAACAGTAATTTGTGGAATATCATCTTCAACAACATCTTCATCAGCTCCAGCACCTGTATTTGCAGTACCTGTAGTCAGAGGTGTAGAAGGACGTCTTTCAACACCCTGCACAATGTTCCACAATCCTTTTGCAACCAATACATGTCGCATCATATAAGCCCATAATGGGTAGTTGGTACCATCCAACCTATCCTCAACAGCCAACATACGGAATACATCACTGCTTTCAGCCAAGGTCGGTGACTAAAATACCTTGATGCAAAAAATTGAGTGTATCTCAAAAAGTTGAACAGAACTGCACATACGAGTTCTGCTAGACTTGTAGCAGACTTCGAGACGCTTAAACTGTCGAATAGAAACTAGTATATATCTTTGGCACAAAAAGACGAAATAGCTTGCACAAGTGCTGCACTAGTGTGTTCGGAGGCGAATCTGAGACTGGAAACGGAGGAGTGCCGACGGCACCCTAGATGAAGCGACGACCTGCTCTGATACCAATTGTTGGAGTTAGATGTCTGCGGAAGCACGTGAACAACACAAGGAAGAAGAAGAAGCTTGGAGCACAAACACACAATACTGAATGTATTACTAGAGAATGTACAAAGATAAGTAGTCCATTAGGGCAATAGGCGTATATACAAGCCGGGGAAAAAAAAACCTCCTAAAGAGGGAAAAAAGTGCCCCGGCGGTCCTAGTGTGTTCACACACATCACTACCTAAATATATCAACATCATGATCAAAGGAGCTTCATGAATTGTTGTCTCCAGATGTGCACCAGTATCTCCATCACTTATTCTTGTTTGGCTCCCATACAATGTCACATGTAGATTGATCGGTTATAATTCCCAAGAGCTTCCATGCTTCAATTCACTAGATTCCCTTTTGTTGCTTTTTCTCCCATCCTTCTCAAATCTGTAGCTTCTTCATTTAGTTCCCATAATACAGTCGATGAAGACGACAAATTTATCATGCTCACACTCTCGTTTAGTCGTTCACATCTCTGTCAGAATAATTATTCCAGTTATGTTCCTTGTCTTTCAATCTACAGATCTTTATTCCACTATGTTTGCTATCTCCAAGATCATCAACAATTTCACGAAGGATTGTGCTTGGCACTTCAGTAAAGCCTGTTCCAAACTTGTCAGTACTCTGATGTAAACCTGCTCGGCCTCTGTCAATAAGCTACAGTATTCTTCAAAACAAACGTTGATGAAATATGAAGACTGGTCAGCCTCGCAAATTCCTCCATCGCATATGATTTGCAAATATATACTCACTATGCATTACTGCTCTGCCTTTCATTGATCTAAATATGATTACGCATGCCACACAGACACATGTTGAACATGCCTATGCCTATTTGTGTATATCTTATCTCTACGAGAATTGTGGCCACTTGTTTCTGTATTTTTTTTTTCCAACGAATTATCATCAATCTCTAATGTGTTACAATATGTCATGAACCATAACTTTTGGGAGATCACAACACATGTGTTTCTTTCATGTGCCATATAGGCTTTTATATTTTCAGCTTCGCAACTCAGCATCAAACTAAAATTTCTGAAGAAAGCAAAATTCTGAAGTTGGACAGGAGCAGGCACCATTGCAATGAGCAAGTCCTGTCAACCTCCGGATGTGAAGATGTACATGGACAAGAAGCCCAACACTAAGCTCAATGTGAATACAGTAGTCGTTGGCACATTGTGTGGTTAGATCAGTTCATAAACCTGTTTTGGATAGTACTATGGAAGTTAATGACAATGAAAGGAACAAAATTGGCATGGTGGTTATTCGATGCAATGGTGTTGTCACGATGACTAAGGCCTTGGAGATGGCTTGATGAGTCAATGCTTGTCTGCTGTCAGCCTTTGGATATTATAAAGAACCTTTGGATAGTGTAAAGAAGAATGATATCACATTTTCCAAAGTTGCACGCTTGGCACAATGTGCTGGTGCTTCTATCCAAGCTTTTCGTGCCAGTGAAAATTCTCTAGATTTGTTCCACTCATTTGTGGAAATCTGTGTTGCTTCTGATGACCATCATCTTATTGTTTCATATGATAAGAGATATTCAATCAGACAGGTACTGGACGTTTCTCTCATGTATGTGGATATCACTGGCAAAGGGATTTGGCATTAATTCTAGATGTTGCTCATTTCAAGTATCCCCCTCATTGGATACCTCTTCCTCTATTTTGGGAGTCAATTAATATTTGGGAGTCAACGAATAGTATTGATGAGCTCGCAAGAAAATCCAGGGGGATCGTGCTCTACCCCTCCATGACATTTCGGGGCATGTCGGCCTTCTCCTGGATTTTTTTTCCTTGTCTTGTCTCTAGTAACTCGTGATTATCTGCATCGTCTTTTCTATGAGTTTGTGTTGTTGGGAAGATTCTTCTCTCGATAGGCATCTTCTCAAACCTACTGCTTATCATGGAATCACGATCAGCCTCTTGTTCAGCTTCTGACTTCTCCTGCTCCTTCGTGTTGGTGCAGACCAATCACCAATTGAAGATTTGAAGAACAAAGGATGGAGATGAGATCAAGTTTTGAAGCAAAGAAGATGGATACATTCACAGAGTGAAAGACATGTACACATATGTACATTAGTTAAGACATAGGTTACTTATACTTATGCTTTGATATAAGTCTGTACATAATTGCCTATAAATACTTTTGAAAATGTCCGGGCAAAGTGAGAAGACAAGGAGAGACAATAGGAGATCATGAGATTAGTGTATTGAGTAGTAGAAAATGTCATTAGACATGTGTGAAGTGAGTTGAACTTTCCATCCTCACTCAGTTGTAAATTTCTGAGAAATAGAAGGAAAAATTGTGCCCGATGTTTCTGTGTTTTCTCCCTGTGTGATAGATCTTTTGTGAATTCCTTTTGGTGATATCTAAGTCCATAGTTAATCAATCTATGGCTAGAGTTTGAGAGTCTAATTGTGATCAGGCTAAGAGAATTGTGTGTAGGAACATTTACATGTGAGAAAGTACTCATTGGTTCCTGAAATAGGCGCAAATTTCGATCTTAATGATTTGATCATTTCTCACTCCACAGTTTGAAGTTTTGTGCAAGTAAGCACTTAATCTTTAAGTTGGAAGGTAAGCTACTCGTGGCTAAAAGCATTTGCTTAAACGGGTTTTATACTGAGAGAATTAAAGTTAAGAAGTTAGGGGTGTCCAAATCGACTTCTCAGAAGTGCAGATTTAGACATAGCTGACTTGGTAAGTAGATTTCTCAAGATCTACTGAACCTTTTGAAGTAATTCGACTTGGAGAAGGTGCGCAATCTTTAGGCAACAACTTGTGCAAAGTTTCATCAAAAACTTTACACATTTACTCAGTCAATGAGCAAGATCTATGCAGCAGAGTTTCTGAGGAAATTCCTTCTTCACAGTTTAGTCAAGAAATTGATATTTGGTCATTGATAGCTTAAATTGGTGAAGGTTTTGACTTACTCTTGATATAGAGGTTTTCTAAATTCAAGAGTAGGTTGTTCTTTTGGAGATTAACACTCTCCATCAGTTGTATCAGAGCAGGAAACATCAAAATCAAGGAAAGGAGGATCCCGACTGCTGCAGATTCAAGAAATTCAACAACTGAAGAACTAAAAGGTGAAAGCTTGAAGGCAAAGCTTGAGGAGGAGACCATACGACATCAAGAAAGACAAAAGGACTCTAATTTGAAGTAAAGGTACATATATTATTCATAAAGCTTGAAGATTTCAATACACAGGTGGACACAAGATGGGAGATTCTCTACAGATAGAGAAATTGGATAGGGAAAACTATCCTGCATGGTCAATGAGGATGGAAGCTCATCTTATGAGCAAAGATTTAATAGCTTACATCACAGGAGAAGAAGAGAAGCCACAGTTCAGAGATCCTAGTGTTCCAACTAGGGAAGAGTTAGCAGATTTGAAAAATTGGATGAAGAAAGATGCTCAAGCTAGGAGCATTATATATATGGCAGTCAATGATTACTTGTTACCTCATATTCGAGGTCTTGAAAGTGCAACTGATATTTGGAATGCTTTGGAGGAGCATTTTCAGAATACTACTAAGTCAAGGAAGGCATCCTTATGGGCAGAGTTTACCACCTTTAAGAAGAAGGCTTCTCAATCCATTTCAAACTATGTAACAAGAATGAAAGATATTGCAGATGCTTTAGGAGCTGTTGATGAAGACATTGAGGAGGATAAATTGGTAAGGCAAATTCTTACAGGTTTAAGAGGTGATGACAAATGGAAGCCATTCATTTTGTCTACAGAATTATCACTTGATCATTTCACTCCTTATTTAAATCAGTTGCTAGGTCATATGCTAACATTTGAGCAGGATGTTAAAGGAGATGGTGACAAAAGTACAGGTCATGCAATGTACTCAAAGGACAAGAAGAAAGCTAACAAAGGAAAGCAACAAGCAGGTGAAGATGAAGGTACAACTAGTCAAGCCAACTTCCTAAGAGGTAGAGGAGGTGGCAAAGGTAGAGGAAGAGGCAGAAACAACAAAGATGGAGGCAAAGCTTGTTGGATTTGTGGTAAGACAAATCATTTAGCTAATGATTGTTGGCATAATAATCAGAGTAATGGTGGATATAATCAAAACTATAATACAAGAGGAAGAGGTGGCAGAAATCAAAGAGGTAATTTCAGAGGCAGAGGTAGTAGGGGTTACTTTGGAAGAAATGCAGGTAGAGGTTTCCAAAGTCAACAATATAACAACACCTACTACAATTATGCTTCAGATCAAAAGGAAGATTCAACATTGATAATGAATGCAACTTGTGAAAGGCAGAATGAAGATCAAAGAGTCTTCTACATTGATTCAGGGTGTAGCAATCATCTGAGTGGTAATATAGCCTTGATGACTGATTTGGAGAATAAGGTATCTAATCATGTTGTTCAAACAGGTGACAACACAAAGCACAATGTGAAGTCAATTGGATCAGTGAAGGCCAAGGATGGAAGCACCTTATTGAGTAAGGTCTTATATGTTCCTACAATTCCTAAGAATTTGATAAGTGTAGGACAAATTGTGGAAAAAGGTTATGAAGTAAGGTTCACTAATGAAGGAGTGTTTGTGGAAGACCCTAGCAATGGGTATAAACAAATTGTTTCAGGGAAGAAAGAAGGAAGATTGTTCACATTGAAGATTCAAGGTAATATTGGTCATGCCATGTTCACATATGGAGGACATAAGATCTCTGAGTTAGATCTTTGGCACAAGAGGCTTGGACATTTCAATGAAAGAGGTATTAAAGACATGATTAACAATGGTTCAGTGCTCGGTTTGCCTAATGTTGCAGGTCAACATATGACATACAGATGTGAGGCATGTCAATTAGGTAAGGCTCATAAGCATTCCTACTCCAAGCATGGTTTTATGTACTCAGAGAAGCTTGAGTTGGTACATACAGATGTGTGGGGACCATCAAAGGATTTCAGTATAAATGGGTCAAGATATTATGTGATTTATGTTGATGATGCTACTAGATGGATCACTATTTATGTGATCAAAGATAAGTCAGAAGTGTTTAATACATTTAAACACTATCATGCATATGTAGAAAGAATTACAGGACATAAGTTGAAAAGACTAAGGTCAGATGGAGGGGGAGAGTATTTCTCTAATGAATTCAGTAATTACTTGTGGGATGCAGGTATAAAAAGGGAAGTTACTTGCAGGTACTCTCCTCAACAAAATGGTGTAGCAGAAAGGAGAAATAGAACTCTTGTTGAGTTTGCAAGGTCCATGATGAAGGAGAAAAATTACCCTAATTATTTGTGGGTTGAGGCTGTAAATACAGCTACTTATTTGGTCAATAGGTTACCATGTAAAGCTTTGCAGGGAATGACACCTTATGAGGCATGGTGGGGTAAGAGACCTACACTAGACCATTGCAAAGTATTTGGATGTTTGGCCTATGCATATGTGCCATCACAGTTAAGGCACAAATTGGAACCTAAAGCTGAAAAATATGTGTTTATTGGTTATGATGATAAGCAGATGGGATACAGGTTGTGGAATCCATCCACAAAACATTTTCTTGTATCAAAAGATGTTACATTTGATGAGCAAGGTACTTGGTATGCAGGTACTATCAATATTAATACAGATGATGAAGAGGTTGTGAGCCAAAGGAAAGGTAAATCAAAGGTTCAAATAATTGATGAAGAAGAGAATAATGAAGTGCAGGTTGAAGTGGAAGAAACACCTAGGTTTGATCCTGAATATGAAGAACCAGAAACCTCAAGAAGTGGAGAACTTAGGAGGTCTACAAGGAACAAATGGCAACCTACAAGGTATAGCTATGATACTTCATTTCTGGCTACCAAAGATTATGCTTACATGATTAAAACAGATGAAGGCCCTTCTACATATGAAGAGGCAAAAGGTAAAGAAAATTGGGAGAAAGCTATGTAGGAAGAATATGATGCATTATTGGAGAATCAAACATGGGATTTGGTTCCAAAACTAAATAGCCAGAAGATCATTGGATGTAAGTGGGTTTATAAGACAAAAAGATTTGCAGATGGAAGTGTGTCTAGGTACAAAGCTAGACTTGTTGTCAAAGGGTTTGCTCAGACATATGGTGTTGACTATGATGAGACTTATAGTCCTGTGGCAAAGATGACAACCATCAGGACACTTATAGCAATTGTTGCATGTAAAGGTTGGAAATTGTGTCAATTAGATGTGAAAAATGCTTTTTTGAATGGTTATATTTCAGATGATGTATTCATGGAGCAACCTCAAGGGTTCAGAGATAAAAGGTATTCAGATCATGTGTGCAAGCTCAAGAGAGCTTTGTATGGCTTGAAGCAGGCCCCAAGGGCATGGAATTATAGACTTGTAAAGTTCTTGAAAGAACTTGGATTTCAGGTGTCTAAAGCAAATAGTAGCTTGCTTGTCAAAGCAAGTGATAATGGTTTCATATACATGTGCATATATGTTGATGATATAATCCTTACAGGTACAGATGAGGAAGGAATACAAAGACTAAAGAAGCAAATGGAAAAGGAGTTCAAAATAAGTGACTTGGGAGACTTGTCATACTTCTTGGGCATGGAGATTACATATACTCAACATGGAGTATTTGTGACCCAAGAAAGGTATTTGAAGAACTTGTTAATCAAGTTTAAAATGGATGATTGCAGGGTAGCACCTACACCAATGGAGGTGAATCACAAATTGAGTAAATTTGGAGGTGAAGAATTCAAGGACATGAGACAATATCAGAGTTTGGTTGGTAGTCTTATCTATGCTACTTTAACTAGACCTGATTTATCATATGCAGTAGGGGTTTTGTCTCAATTCATGCATTGTCCTAGGAAAGAGCATTGGATTGCAGGTCAAAGAGTGTTGAGGTACATTAAGGGTACACTCAAAGAAGGTTTGTATTATGGGTTTACATCAGATACAAACATCAAGATCTATAGTGATGCAGATTGGGCAGGTAATCCAGATGATAGAAGATCAACCTATGGATACATGTGTTATGTGGGAGATAAGTTAATCTCCTGGTGCTCAAAGAAGCAACATACAGTTGCTTTGTCATCTACAGAAGCAGAATACAAAGGCATGGTTGAAGCTGCAAAAGAAGTGATATGGCTTAAGACTCTAATGAAGAGTTTTGACACTATACAGAACATGCCTATCATTTATGGTGATAACATGAGTTCATTATATCTAGCTGCTAATCCTGTTTTTCATGCCAGGACTAAACACATTGAGATACAGTATCACTTTCTAAGAGAGAAGGTGATGGATAAGGAGATTGAAGTCATACATACTTCAACAAAAGATCAGATAGCCGATATGCTTACAAAGAGCTCGGATGGACCAAAGCTACAGAAGTTTAAAGACATGGCAGGTATAAAGAAGATAAGAGAAACCTCAATTGATGATTGAGGGGGAGTTGTTGGTGCAGACTAATCACCAATTGAAGATTTGAAGAACAAAGGATGGAGATGAGATCAAGTTTTGAAGCAAAGAAGATGGATACATTCACAGTGTGAAAGACATGTACACATATGTACATTAGTTAAGACATAGGTTACTTATACTTATGCTTTGATATAAGTCTGTACATAATTGCCTATAAATACTTTTGAAAATGTCGGGGCAAAGTGAGAAGACAAGGAGAGACAATAGGAGATCATGAGATTAGTGTATTGAGTAGTAGAAAATGTCATTAGACATGTTGAAGTGAGTTGAACTCTCCATCCTCACTCAGTTGTAAATTTCTGAGAAATAGAAGGAAAAATTGCACCCGATGTTTCTGTGTTTTCTCCCTGTGTGATAGATCTTTTGTGAATTCCTTTTGGTGATATCTAAGTCCATAGTTAATCAATCTATGGCTAGAGTTTGAGAGTCTAATTGTGATTAGGCTAAGAGAATTGTGTGTAGGAACATTTACATGTGAGAAAGTACTCACTGGTTCCTGAAACAGGCGCAAATTTTGATCTTAATGATTTGATCATTTCTCACTCCACAGTTTAAAGTTTTGTGCAAGTAAGCACTTAATCTTTAAGTTGGAAGGTAAGCTACTTGTGGCTAAAAGCATTTGCTTAAACGGGTTTTATACTGAGAGAATTAAAGTTAAGAAGTTAGGGGTGTCCAAATCGACTTCTCAGAAGTGCAGATTTAGACATAGCTGACTTGGTAAGTAGATTTCTCAAGATCTACTGAACCTTTTGAAGTAATTCGACTTGGAGAAGGTGCGCAATCTTTAGGCGACACCTTGTGCAAAGTTTCATCAAAAACTTTACACATTTACTCAGTCAATGAGCAAGATCTATGCAGCAGACTTTCTGAGGAAATTCCTTCTTCACAGTTTAGTCAAAGAAATTGATATTTGGTCATTGATAGCTTAAATTGGTGAAGGTTTTGACTTACTCTTGATATAGAGGTTTTCTAAATTCAAGATTAGGTTGTTCTTTTGGAGATTAACACTCTCCATCACTTTGTAGTACAAAGCAAAACCCCTTTGAACAGTGGTGCTGTGAAGTTTTACTCTGCTGCGCTTCCTTCGTTTATATAGAATTGATGTGATTTGGAGAAAGTTTGGAATTTGGGCTTCCACTTCGACCTTACCTCAAGAGCAGTTTTCGGCCTAAAGCATTGGAGTCATCTCCATGGGATTGTTTGCGAGCAAACATAACCTCTTGTTTCTAGTTCTCTCCATCTTGATGTTCTCTATTGCTTTTTGAAGGTTTGTAGTTAAGAAAAACAGTATATTTGTTCTCTCTCCGGAATCAGTTGCAGGAAGACACGATAGCGCTATTGGAAACTTCGCAGCTCCTCATTATGGGGATTCCATGATCCTGGGTGTCAAAATTCCTCAGAAGGGTGAGGATGGATGCAAGCCTTTTGAGTCATCTTTTAAGCATACATCTACTAAATCAAACCCAAGCATGGCATTACTCGATCGAGGAGGATGTTATTTTTGCATTGAAAGTTTGGAATGCCCAAAAGGCTGGTGCTGCATGCGCATTGGTAGTAGATGATTGGGTTGAGCCACTCATCACCATGGATTGGCCTCAAGAAGATGAAAAAGTCCTAGAGTATCTGCAAAATATCACTATCCCATCTGCTTTGATTGCGAAAGACTTTGGGGATAAGCTCAAGGAAAAATTAGCAAAGAAAAACATAGTGACAATGAAGCTTGATTGGTTAGAGTCATTGCCTCATCCGGATGAGAAGGTGGAGTATGGGTTTTGAACTAATAGCAATGATGAGTGTGGAGCTAAATGTACTAGACAAGTGGATTTTGTGAAGAACTTCAAGGGTGTTGCACAATTGCTCAAGCAGGGTGGCTACACTTCTGTCACACCTCATTACATAATATGGTATTGTCCTAATGCATTTATCTAGAGCAAGCAGTGTAAATCACAGTGTATAAATCATGGGTGTTATTGTGCTCCTAATCCTCAACAAGAATTTCTCAAAGGGCTATGATGGGAAAGATGTAGACACAGAAAACTTGAGGTAGCTATGTGTGTTTAAGGTTTTGAACACTACTAAGATGCCATGGATGTGGTGGGATTATATGACTGATTTTCACATTAGGTGTCCTATGAGTGAGAAGAAGTATAACTAGGATTGTGCCGAGAAAGTTATCAGCTCTCTAGGTATTTCTGCTAAAGAAGTCCATGAATGTATGATGCTGATGCTGTCAATCCCTTATTGGAATCTGAACAGCATGCTCAGGTTGGACAAAGAGCATGAGGGGATGTCACGATCTTGCCTACATTGATCATCAACAATCGACAGTATCGAGGGAAGCTCGATAAAGCAGCAGTTTTGAAGGCCATTTGTGTTGGATCTAAAGAGAGTAACGAGCCTCCTGTATGCCTACGTGATGACATGGAGATTAATGAATGTCTAAACAACAATGGAGGTTGTTGGAAGAGTACCGAGGCAAATGTAACTGATTGTAAGGATATTTCTCGTGGATGTCTCTGTCAGTGTCCTATTGTTCAAGGTGTTCAGCTTCAAGGTGATAGGTACACATACTGAGAACTTATTGGCCCCGGGTCGATGCAAAATTAGCAATCAAGCTTGTTGGCTGGAGACCAAGAATGGTGAGATTTTTTTCTGCTTGTTAGGGGACTCATCTGGAAGGCTATGACTGTCCTCCTGGTTTTCGTGGAGATGACAAGAATCACTGTGAAGATATTGATGAATGCAAGGAGAAGACAGCATGCCAGTGTGCTGACTATAGCTGTAAAAACAAATGGGGTGATTCTCCTGGAGCTTCTCACTAGACATGTCCCTGTGGATATGAAGAGGCCCCTTGGACAAGGTATTCTTGTTTCTTGGGCACTTCCACGACTAACAGACAAGGAAATGCTTCTGGATATGGTTGATCCAGTTATGGAAGGATTTAGGACAGTACACTGAGAATGGACCTTTACCTAAATCCTAGATTTCAGGAACTTGTCCCCTTTCTCTCTGAAAAAATCTCTAACTTTTGTCAGGCCCTCTCTCCCTGACCTTTGCCAGACCCCATTCTTCCCACTGTCCCCCTCTACCTTTATCAGACCCTGTACCAGTCCAGTCCTCTATTATCACCCACTCCTCTACCCACTCCTTCCCCCACTCTCCCTTGTTCCCACCCCCACATGCACCCAAAAGTCTTTGCAACCCATGTGTGGTCAAAAGATATGTGATCCCTCTCCATTCTATAAAATTGGCACTCCTTGCCCAATAGAGGAGTTGGTTAGCTTGTTGATCAATTATTCAAAAGAGGAGAGAGCACCAGGTGAAGTGGGGAGTTCTGTAGATTGAAAGAGAGAGGGCAGCAAGGTCTGACAAAGAAATAGGCATCCTACAGCTGTAACTTAGAGGGAGGGTGAGAATAGGGGGATTCGTGTTTCTCCCTGCTTTGTGAGCTCTTCATTCAGACATGGGTTTTTGAGGGTCCCACGTTCAATCTGAAGAGCAATGGCGTTTCCCTTCTCCAGATGTGCCGACAGCTCTTAGGGAGAGTCTCAGCCACTGAATAAGAGAACTCATGGATAGATGTATTGCCTTGTACTGCTGCGAAAAAGAAGAAGGTGTGCTTGTTGGAAGGACGAAAGTGAAGGACTGAAAGGTTAGGGCTACCCTAACTTTAGATAGATTGTCGCTTTGTTGTTAATGCTAGGTTCAAAATGGGGCTTCAATTTACTGTTACGCAGATTATAATAGCATCGTTGTGTTTTGGCGTATGTCTATATGAAAGGTTGTGTTTACAACTCAATGTTTTGGATGGAATTCTGCTGAAATCTTGCTTCATAAACGTTCCTAGGTTATGGCTTCCTTAAGTGATAGATTGAAGAATGAAAGCTTTCATTCGTGCCTCAATGGATATAGAGATTGATCGCATATTTGTCCTTAACCATCTGGTTTACGCTGGTGATTGATTGGTTGTCCATGGCATTGGAATTGAAATCTAATTGAGGTTAAAATAAGAAGGGAGAAAGGGAGCTACAAGGTTTCCTTACTGTCGTGAGCAAAAAAAAAAAAGAAAAAAATTGAAAGGATGGGCTCACTTAGTTTGAAAGAGTAATATCACAAGTGTGATACAATTAACCGTCTGAGTTTTTTTGCATGTAATCATTCGACTGACTCCGTGAGGTTTGCCAAGCCTAAGATTTTGATCATACTGTTATTTCCCCTCTAATATATTGTTTGTTTACGTGTTGCTGCGTTCAGAATGCTAGAATTAAAAGCTTGTTTGATTTACGGGTTGTGACTATGACTTAGCGTATCATAATAATGTCCTATTAAGTATATATACAAGTGAAGAGCACTAAGAATGGACAACATTTCATAGACTTGAGATGCACTCGAGTTCTCCACTCATGGAAGAAGGTTGAATGTAGTTTTTTTTACTAATTGCTGCGGGCTGAACTGGATTACTACTATATGATTCCAACAGATCTAATGAAAGTATTAATATGCAGTAGTTATTCAGTATAATCGGAGCTATTAATTTCATCATAGGGTACAACTTCAAACTATTAAAATTCCACTATAAAGAACTGACAGTGGCTAGAAATCTCAACAAATTCCCACGAGTGGTTGCTTTGATAACATACTCTCATGAGCAGATCTTTTGGGCTATTGAAACGTAATGATTCAGAATGTTCTTGACCTTGACTAATGAGGAACTTGAATGAAGAAACGAGCTACGTTTTGGTCCTGCAACCTGGAATCACATGATACTCTCACTAACCTGGCTGCATAAAGAAACTGAGCCATTCTACCTCCAGAATCACAGTTAGGGAAGGGGTAGATTGGGAGTGAGTGGAAGGGTGAAGGGGATTGTGGAAGGAATATATGGGTGTTTATGTGTGCATGTAAGTGCAAGTGTGAGGGTGCGGGTGAGTGTATGGGTGTGCAAGTGTGCATGTGAGAGTAAGAGTCGGAAAGGGGAAGAAGCATGTGCACATGAAGGTGTGGGATGAGAGTGAAGGAGAGAGGGAATGAGGGAAAGAGAGTGAAATCGAGAGCCAAGAGAGTGAAAAAAGGGAAGAAAAGGGAAACTAAGAAATATAGTGGAAGTGGTTGAGCATGGGTGTGTGCAAGTGAGTGTGGGTGTAAATAGGAAAAAGAGAGACATACAAAGCGAGTGAGTGAGAAAGGGTGGAAGGGAGAGAAAGAGTAAGTGGAAGAGTGTGAGAGAGTGAGCATGGTGTGAAGTGTGTGAAGGATTGTGTTCAAAAGAGGGAAGAAGAGAAAGAAAGGAGAAAATCAAAAGGGAAGAGGAATTGTAAGGTTGGTGCTGAAGTGGGTCTTGAAGAGTAGAGAGAACAATGCAAAGCTAGTGGTGAGTAGGGTAGTGGAAATAAAAGGTGGATAGACTAGACTCGAGATAGGAAGAGAGAGGGAAAGAATCGGGGTCGTGTGTGCCATATGTGAGAAAGAGACATAGTGAAATCCAAAAGTGGAGAAGAGAAATAGAAGGTGAAAAATAAGCACAAAAGACCAATGCATATGGGACCATAAACAAAACTTTCCATTCAAAGAAGGCAATAGGACCGAGATGAAAGTTGGGAACGGACCAAGGAGTAAGCTAACACGATCAAAAATGTGAACAAAGGCAGGCACATTTGTGGCTTGAGGGTGAAATAATCTAGGTAAGTTGCGAGAAATCGCGTAGAGATAACTAAATATAGGTGCAGTTATTTGCATATTTTGGGGGCTCAAGACCTTATCCAAAAGCCTATGGGCTGATCATAAGGGTTTTGTAGCAATGTATGAAAAGATTCAAGAAAGTTATTGGTGGCCGAAGATGTATGTAATTGTAAAGGATTTTGTGAGCACGTGTGCTACATGTCAGTTACATTCCTCGGTCAAACATAAGGATCCCTTACACCCGATTTACCCACCTTCTATTCATTACAAGTGGGTAGTCGACCTTGTGACTATGCCTAAAAGCAGTAATGGCATGAGATATATAGTACTTGCACATGAAGACTTCAAAAATTACATAAAGGTCGAGCACTTCATTCTAACACTACTTATAATGTATGCTTATTCCTTTTATAAGAAGTTATATCCAGATTTGGATATGTGGAGAAAGTAGTAGCAGATCGAGGTGAGCCAGATGCTAGAGAGGCGAGGGATTTTTTTGATCATCACGACATTCGCTTGTCTCTCACAATAGCCTATAATCCAGAAGCAAATGGGAAGATTGAGCGAGATTATCCTTCCATAGCGAAGGCGATCTCAAAGGCATGCAATGGAGATATCCAGCAATGGCCAAGATACCTACCATTTGCTTTATGGGTTGACATGATGATGTACATGAGATCAACTAGCTTTATGCTGGTTGAACTCATGTATTGTCAAAAGCAGATTTTTCCTATACAATCTTAGATAATAAGCTAGATGAGCTTAGATTGGGAAGATAATTTGTCACAAGAAGATTGATTAACTTTAAGAATTTAACAACGAGAACAAGGGATCGAGAATATAAAAGAAGCCATTGAAGAACTAAAAGAATCACATCTAAAAAATAATACTTATTTTGATACGAGTTTAGGCCACCAAAAATCGAGTCTAAGGATCGCGTACTCATTTATGATATTACCTTCAAAACCCAATATGCTGCACGATGAAAATTAACTAAACGATGGTTTTGTTTTTACGTTGTTGTTTTTTTTTTATAAAGTTACATATCCTTTACAAGAAGTAGATGGCACTCCCTTGAGAAATAGGATTGCAAGAAAAAGAATTAAGCTATTTAAACGAAGGACAAGCAATGACCACCATATAGATGAAGAATTCTTGGACGAGGATGATACAAATGAAGGATGACAAAAAGAATAATCAGGTGAAACGTTTCCAACCTAAATTATATTTTCTTTTATGAAATTGCATTGCATTTTCGCATGTAATAAATATTAAGATTTATAAAAACTTTAGAAAATAAGTAGGCTCAAGATACCAAACATCTATTGTGGATTCAAGTGAAGTATGAAAGACTAGAAATGATATGAATAGATTTAGTTAGCATACTAGATATTTCAGGAATGAAAACTTGGGACGTGACAGTATGCTTAAAATAAGTACATGTATATGTTATTAATTTGAGCACTTAATGACTGGGATTCTTTGAATCCTACTATTTATTTTCTACGTGATCCTACCTCCAGATAGATTATGAATTAAGAAAACCTTCATACTCAAGCTAGCAATATATGTGTGTACATGTGTTGTTAGTGCATTGCTATGGGCTAGTAGGTGGGTGGAACAACCTTGATCGAGTGATCAAGGCCACGAGCTAAATCTAGTTTCATTGTAGGCTGGACCTATATGTTGTCATGCACCCATATGGGCCGATAGGTAAGTGGAGGTACTCTAGTCGGGCGATCAGAGCCATGAGTTGAAGTCAATTTCATATAGGGCTGACATTGTGTGTCATGTGCTATGTTGGGTTGATAGACAGGTGGAATAAGCTTGGTCCGGCGGTCAATTCCATGAGTCTCACTTGATTTTGGCATAGGCCAACTTGTGAAAATAAAAATAAAAAGAAAAAGAGTTGAGATGAGATGAAGAGAAAAAGAAAAGAAAAATAAAAATAAAATAAAAAGTAAAGAAAAGAATAAGATCTAATGGAGAGTTGGACGGTATGAAATAAATAGGGGAAACAAAGTATAATTTCATAAACTCATATCATAGAGCTTAGTATATGCTAGTGCTTAGGATAAGTTGCTAGAACTCAACATGTTAAATGAATGAAAGATCTACAAAGCCAACAATCTATTCATATGATTGCATGTCTGGTTGCGGAAACGAGAACATAATAAGATGTATGTGAAGCTTGCATCTACTTATTTCTCCAAATTTGTACTAATTTTCATAAATTTGCATTATATATATATATATATATATATATATATATATATATATATATATATATATATATATATATATATATATATATATATATATATATATATGTATGTATGTATGTATATAAATATATATCTATAGCTATATATATATATATATATATATATATATATATATATATATATATATATATATATATATATATATATATATATATATATATATATATATATATATAAGTTTTAAAAGTAATTAGCATCTATCCATGATAATTTGATACTTATGTATGTTTCCTAATTTGATCTATAGGTTGGCCCATCGGGATGATGTGCAGGTTTGATGGAGGAGATGTCAAAAAGGATTTCATCACCCTGACCAATATTCAAAAAAATTAAAAACTTTCTTCTAGAGTGTCATCTTTGAACTCTTAAAAATCTTCTTAATATGACTTATTGAATTAAGTGAATCTCTCTCTTGAGTACTTGCAGGTTAAAGAAACTGAACAAGTGCTCTAATTAGCACAAGAAGAGATAGTTAACTTTTTTGTTTGAATCCTCTTTTATAAATCCCAACATAAGAATATAACTATCAAGCATTGGCAAGCGGTTAAGTGCATCTTTTTCTACTTGAGTGGTACTCAGTTTCTCATATTGTTTTGTCCCAAGGAGGGATCACTATCGCTAGATTTACATGCTTTTTCAGACGTTGCTTGGGCTGGTTGCTATGAAACTCTTTTGTCCCACTAGTGGTTTTTGCTTCATGCTTGGTAGCTCATGCATATCTTGGTTGAGCAAGAAGTATCCTTGTGGTGTCACTTCTAGTTGTGAGGATGACTATAGGTAGATTTCACAGTGACTCTTGAGTGTGTGTAGCTCAAGTGCCTCTTGGTTCATTTGGGTGTTGTTCAGTCTTCTACCACCACTATCTTCATTGATAGTCAGAGCACATTGGTAGTTGTGAGGAATCTTGTGTTCCATGATTGCACAAAGCACATTGATGTGCATTAACATTAGGTGAGAGAGAGGTTCCCTGATAGAGAGATCAGTTTGGCATATGTGCCCACACAAGATAACATTGTAGACATTTTCCCAAAGGCCCTACCTTGAGAGAAGTTTGAAGCTTTATGCAAAGCTTTGGGATTACTTCCTTTTGTGGATTGATCTCTTTCCACATAGCTTGCCATGTCCTTATACATGAGTGCTAGCTCCTTGTTTAATGCATCACTCCGAGGAGGAATTTGTTGATATATTTTGGTAGTGATATGTGTGAAAACTGTAGGATCGTCTTGGCACTTTCTTCTCTCTTTAGGAAGTTTTTTCCCCCCAGCTTGTATATATTCCTATAACCTTAACAGGTCACTTATCTTTGTACATTCACTTGTAATACATTCAATATTGTGTGTGCTGCTCCAAGCTTCTTTATCTTTCTTGTGTTGTTTGCATGCTTCCGCAGACCTCAAGCTCCAACACTTAATGTTGAACAATTGTGTATACCAAATCCAAAGGTTCGAGCACTAGTAGATCGGGATAGATTAATGATAGATTTAGCTCATGATCTAAGATTAAAATAACATGAGTGGCGAGTAACGTAGTACAATTCTATACAACATGCCCTCTACAACAAGGATCTATCAAGGATGACAGACACGAGAGAGGGGGAGGGGTGTTAGTGGTCCAAGAGGACTCATGCACAAAAAAAACATAAGGCAAGAGAACCAAAGGGATCAAGGGTAGAGAGAAGTCCAAGGAGGAGCAATTAACAAGGAAGTCAATGTAAATCTGACAGGTAGGCCAAGTATTCCTTTTTCTATATTAAACATACATCAAATAGTAGTTATCATCACTACATTCCATTTTAAATTCCATTTTTGGTAGAATAGACTCCATTTTGTTCAAATCCAGGAGTGCCTAAGCTTGAGGAGCTGTAGATCCACCTATATATCAAATTTCATAATTTTTGAGTCTCTTTAAGCCCCAAAATGGACTAAAGAACCTAATTTTTAACTAGATAACACACTTGGTTTGACGAAGGCCAAAGCTGGTCAAGAATATAAAAAGACATAGAAGGCTCATTTCTGGGGGTGGGTTATTCGAGAATGAAGATAATTTAGAAGATTGTAAACTTGTTTTGGATAATCAAAGATTCCATTGTCCTCTCTCTTTGTCTTTCCTTGTATGGACATGTGTGTGCATGTGTGTGCATGCTAGTGTGCTTCTCATTCACGTACTTGTGTATTCACTTGCTCATGTTTGTCATACCATCATCATGTCTCCTTGGATTGACAATTATGAGGTGGATCTCCTCACATTGGTACTCGTCATTGTGCTAGAGTGATATGTGGCTATGTGCATGGGGGTGCACAACCTTGATAACCTAGAATTCGATACTTATTAGGTATTAGAGATGTACTTGGAAGTATCATATCTAAGAAATTAGTAGAAATGGAAATGTTCAAATGTAGGAACAAATCATCTTAAATCACATTGCATGCTTCACGTGAAAATAGATTATCGCACCCTCATTTCTTTTCTGAAGATACCACAATGTATGTGTTACATTCAAAAACTTTTGCCTTTGCTAACATGGAAGATTGCTTCAACTTCAAAATATGTGGAAAGTCCAGAGTCTAGCTTTGAAATAGAGAAATTCCAAATGCTTCATAGCAAAGGCTTATAAACATCACTAAATGGTGAGGGACATTCCTCCTCGTGCACAAGGAAAATAAATGCATATATGCACTATGCCATTATGGTTCAGTTGCCAATTGCTCTATTACGGCCTTCTTATCTCATGGAGATAATGCATAATTGGTAATAGAGAGTGCATTTCTTAGCATTCATTTACCTAAGTTTACATCTAGATATTTGGTTTGGCCTTGGAAGATTGATTTCTCTTTAGTATACATGAAGAGACTTGAATAAGAAATGAGAACAGAATAGTTTGCAAAAGGGAAACTTAGTCAAACATCATATTTCATCCAAAGGCACATGGACAAGAGAAATCTCTCCAACTTATAAACCGCTTTTATCAATAGGATGCTTATATCAGTGTGTTGAAGGTCTTGAGACTCTAAATTTTGCTATCCCTAAGTTTTTTATCTCCCCCTTTTGAAGGTGTCCAACTTCTCCATCAGCCATATGATGCTTCCTACAAGCCCCTTCAAAAGTTTCTTGTGTAGCCTAACATCTTGAGCTTTCTCTCATTCTCTCTGCTCCAAAATAACTTCATTGTTGAAGACATCATAAGTGACAATGAAGTTTTAGGATGGCATATACTCTATGGGATCCTCCAAGTGGAACTAGAGAGAAATCCAATTGATGAAGATCTAGACCAAGAATCTCTTCATTTCCTCTTAAGTTTTGTGGTAAAACTTTTGTAGGACGATATAGGTTCCTTGCAGGTTTTTGTACACCTAAGATTCATAATCATCAAGAGATGAAGTTTTGTTTTCATTACAAGCATTCTGTTTTCTACATAATAGATCAGTCTTTTTATGAAAAAATTGGCTATTCCTTACCAAAGGATAATATATTATGCAACTGTTATCAATATCATAGTGTTTGGAATCTTGTGCATATTGATGAGAGAGCTTCCCCATGTTGAGGTTCAGTTACCTTCAAAAGGAGCCCATTCAGGTCCAGAATGTGATCCCTATGAACACTTTTGGTATATAGATGGTTATAGGCAAGTTCAATCACCTCAATAGTGATGGATACCTTCAATTCTCCAATGTCAAGTCTAACCTAGCCTAAGAACACATCTATGACAAGTATAGACAAAACTTTACATCAACACTTCACAAATTTCCAAGTTTAAAGATTAAATGTACTTCCTTCTTCAATTTTGAATCTTTGTTCTTCTTCAAGTAGTCTGCCTCAAGATTCAAATTCATTACCTACAAATAACATGGATTTTAATTCTTCAAATTACATATGAATCTTTGTATTATTCCTGCACAACCTTGAGGTATATGAGACTCTTGATTAGATTGATTGAAACTCTCAATAATCACTAAGATCAAAGTATATGTGAAAAGTTATTGTGTAGAAATGGCAACTTTCACATAGGTAACTTCTAACATAGATTTCTCTCAGACTATAGCCCATTTTAGAAAATTCTTTTATGCATATCTTCCTTATCTCTCAACTAAGATTTCTAATGCTTAAACACAAAAACTTTACATGCATTACTCTTATCTGATCAAAACATTAATCCATGAGATGTGCCATTTTTTATTCTTCACTTCATAAGTTTGACATATGAATGATCCTATGAACCATACACACTATGAAAGGAAATAGGACATGAAATTTTAGCCATAAATTGGCTTAGTATTAAACTGAATCTGTGCACAAGGATTTTTTATCCACATGATCATTCTGAGAGAAATGTAGATTAGACTAAGCTTTAATTCTACAAAGCTTCACTCGACACATCTATCTCATCTATGATAATGAATTCTATTCTTTTGTAAACTCGTAATTGACTTATATAACCACAAATTTGTAAGTGTATCATAAATAATACATTTTTGTTCACTTCATTTACTAATTGCATTACTTATTCCTAACTATAACACACTAATTAGAACCCTTTGAAGCAAATATATGCTCAATCATGTCTCATGATTTTTATTCATTGCTCTCTTCACCTTTCTTGGTCTTTATCTATACCACTCTTTATCTTTGTCCATGCTCTTGCTTATCTTCATTAACCTTCATAAATACCAATTTGTGATTGGTTTGTTCCAAGCACTCCCCCTCAATCACTAATTGTGATTATGCTCTTCTTCTTTATTCTTGCCATCTCTTTGAATCTTTGTAGCTCAGGTCCATCTAGACTCTTGGTTAGCATATCTGCTACTTGTTCTTTTTTTGGAGTGTGTGCGACTTCAATTTCTTTATCAAGTATCTTTTCCCTCAAGAAATGATATTGAATCTCAATATGTTTACTCCTAACATGAAAAATAGGATTGGTTGCCAAGTAAAGTGAACTCATGTTGTCACCATGTATCATTGTAACACCCTGCTCAATTCCAAGACTCTTCATCAAATCATTCATTCCATATTACTTCTTTTGCTGCTTCTACCATTCCTTTATACTCACCTTCTATGGATGGCAAAGCAATTGTGTGTTGCTTCTTTGAACACCATGATACTAGCTTATCTCCAATGTAGCATAACCATGTGTAGATCTTCTATCATATGTACTTTGTGCCCAATCTACATCACTAAACAATTTAATTCTAGTGTCAAAAGTGAAACGATAGTACAAATCTTCATTAGAAGTCCCTTTAATATATCTGAGCATTCTTTGTGTTGCAATCTAATGAGCTTTCTTTGGACAATGCATAAATTGTGGTAAAACACCAATTGCATATGAAATATCTGGTCTTGTCAAGGTAGCATATATCAGACTACCTACCAAACTTTGATACATCTTCATATCTTTGAATTATTCACCTCCATACGTGCTTAACTTATGAGTTACCTCCAGTGGGGTTATTGAAGTTCTACAATTTTCCATGCTAAATTTAAATAGAAGATTCCTCAAATACCTTTCTTGTGTAGCATACACTCCATGTTGAGTGTAAATGATTTCCATGCCTAGGAAATGAGATAAGTTTCCCAAGTCAATTATCTTGAACTCCTTCTCCACTTTCCTTTTGAGCTTTTGGATTCCTTTAGTATTTGTACCTATAAGTAGAATATCATCAACATAGATACAAATGTATATGTACCCATCTTCACTTGCTTTCAATAGCAATCTGCTATCTGCATTTGAAGCTTGATATCCAAGTTCATTTAAGAACTTCACAAGTTTGTAATCCAAGCCCTTGGGGCTTGCTTTAAACCATACAAAGCTCTTTTGAGCTTACACACACAATCTGGTCCATTTGGATCTTTGAAACCCTCTAGTTGTTCCAGCATTTCTTATATCTAATTGTGATAGCTTCCATCCTTTGCAAGCTGCAATATCTATCAATGTTCTAATGGTAGAAAATTGTATCCACTCGACTATAAGTTTCATCGTAGTCCACACCTTGTGTCCGAGCATATCCTTTGACCACTAGTCTAGCTTTATATCTAGAAAGCTTTCCATCTGCAAATCTTTTTGTTTTATATACCCACCTACATCCAATTACCTTTTGATTCCTTGGTCTAGATACCAAGTCCCATGTATCATTCTCAAGTAAAGCGTCATGCTCTTCCTTCATTGCTTTTTCCCAATTCTCTTTACCTTTAGCTTCTAAATATGTTGATGAATCTTCATCTACTTTCAACATATATCCATAATCTTTGTTTGTGATATAAGAAGTGTCATAGTTATACCTTATAGGTTGCTTTCTTTCCCTTGATGACCTCCGTATTTCTACACTTCTTGAAGTCTTTGCCTCACTATGCTCTGAATCAAATCTTGGTTTATCTTCATCTCCAACTTTATCGTCATCACTTTCATCTTCATATACTTGCATCTTTGACCTTCCTTTCCTTGTCTTGATTATTTCTTCACAATCTGCATGAATATTATTTGAACCTATATACCATGTATTTTGTTCATCAAATGTCACATCTTTGGAAACAAGAGATTGTTTTGTAGATGGACCCCACTACCTATAACCCATTTTTTTATCATCATATCCTATGAAGACATACTTCTCTGCTTTGCATTCTAGCCTATGTCTCAATTGAAATGGAACATAAGCATATGCCAAACATTCAAATATTTTTCAATGATCAAGAGTAGGCTTCTTACTCCACCATGCTTCATAAGGGGTTATACCATCCAAATCTTTACAAGCTAGCCTATTTACAAGATAGATTGTAGTGTTAACAGCTTCTGCCCATAAGTAATTAGGACAATTCTTTTCCTTCATCATAGGTCTAGCAAATTCCACAAGTGTTCTATTCCTCCATTTTGTTGAGGAGAGTACCTACATGTTACTTTATACCTACATTCCACAAATAATCATTAAATTTTTTGGAGAAATACTACCCCCTCCATCTGACCTCAAGCTTTTGAGCTTTTGTCCTATAATCCTTTTTGCGTATGTATGAGAATGTTTAAATGTATTAAACAATTTAGATTTTTCCTTGATCACATAAAGTGTGATCCATCTTGTTGCATCATCTACAAACAAAACATAGTGTCTGGATCCATTAATACTATAGTCCTTTGAAAGACCCCACACATCTGTGTGTATTAATTCAAGCTTGTTTGTATGCATTGATCCCTGCTTGTTATATGATTGTTTGTGTGCTTTACCTAAGTGATAAGCCTCACACTTGTATTTCATGTGTTGACCTTGAATATTGGTTAGACCTAGCACGGATCCATTCTTTGCCATGTTCTTTATACCTCTTTCATTAAAATGACCTAAACTTTTATGCCATAGGTCCAACAAAGTTATCTTTTGACTTCCATATGTGAAAAAGGCATGTCTTACATTACCTTGTACCTTGAGAGTAAAAATTCTTCCTTCTTTTTGACCTACAACAATACTCTTATATCCTTGATTTAGATCTTTAACATAGACTCCATCATTAGTGAATGTGACTTCATACCCTTTCTCAACAATTTGTCGTATACTGATTAAATTCTTTTAAATTGTGGGAGCATAAAGTACCTTACTTGTTGAGCCCAACAAAGTCATATTGGTCAAAGTCAACACGATCAAAGTCAAAGGGTCGAAGTCAAAGCAACCAAAGTCAACATGTTCAAGGTCAAAGTCAACAGGGGCAAAGTCAAAGCATTCAAAGTTCGGGTGTCAAGGTGCACAGTTAGTGCACAATTAATTGTTCACAAAGGCTATATTTGCAGAAGGTTGGACGCATGTTGCAAGTTATAGGTTGTCATTCTGTGATTTCTCTAAGGTTCAAAAAGTGTTTTTGAAGTGTTTGGAAGGTTTAGGTGAACCCTTCCTTAGGTACACATTTAAAGAATTGAAGGCAAAAGTGAAGGTATGTGAAGCAGAAGTGTACGCAAAAGTGAAAGTGTGGCCCCTGCAATTAAAATTTTTGTTTTAGACTAAAGTCACAACAAGACAAAGCACAGATTCATTGGCTACCCACATTTGGAGACAATCTTGGAACATCAAAGTGAGCACCAAGATATGCTAGCAGTTAGGAGCATACGTGAACCGATACTCAACTCAAGGCAAGGCATTATTCTTGGTTAGACTAAGCAAGAGTCTACACTAGGAGAGAGAAGAGCAAGAGAGATACAGTAAGTGTGCGATGTAGAGAAGTGAAGTGCAAGGTGTGCAAGAAGAGTGACTTAGAAGTGTGCAGAGAAGTACTAAGCCATGCAACCAAAGGTCACAACGTCCCATTGAAGCTGTGTGCACATTGACAAAAGCTCTCAATCCCTCCCCCTATTGGAAGCTTGACTGCAAGGTGTGCACAAGTGCAAGCTCTTGGAGAAGGTGGAGGTCTAGTGCAGAGAAGCTCGGCGGCAGCAAGAACCTTGGGTATTTTGTAACTTTGTTGATTGTGCACTCTTTGGTAGTTCACATAGAGAGCATTTGAATTGTATTGTACATCATCATTGTACTTTTATCCTTATAATCAATCTATAGAAGCTTTCGGTGTCTGTATCTTTCTTCTTATCTTTCTTCCTTCTCTTACAAACTCAAGTCCCTTTCTACACAAGAATCCTCCAACAAAATTTGGCACGCATGGTGGACCACAAGGAGACTTGAGCATAGGAGAAGCAAATTGCAAAGTGTAGAAGAGTTCAAGGTTACTGATAGTACTGTATGGACTTAAGAGGTAATTTTTCTTCCACTGGAATTCTCTTAAACTAAGAGGAGTATGAACAGCTCACGACCGCAATCCGATTTCAAAGCAACAAGAAGGAAGGTTATTCCAAGATCAATCAGTCCATTATCATCGACATCATCAGTAAAGAATATGGAAGCCCAGGTAGATTTGGAAACTTTACTTTCTAGAATATCAAATTTCCATCCTTCATAGGGCTAGCACAAGAAGGCCCAGATGAGCACATTAGGAGATTCTTAGCCTTATGTAAAATAAGGGGGTCTTATGGGAAGAGAAGAGGCATTTTTTATTCTTTTCCTTGCAACATTAGAAGGGCTAGCAGATAAATGGTTTAGTCAATTCCTTGACAACCATTTTACCACATGAGACTTGATGAAGGAAGCATTTAGGACACAGTTTCTATGAGGGAACACAACTGAAAACATTATTGAATAATTAGAAAATTTAAGACTAGGTCCTAGGGAAACCTTCCTAGAATTTGTTACCAGAGCCAAGGCATTAATGGCCAAACTACCAAGCGCTCCCCATGATTTTTTTATCAGGAAGTGGTTGGCTAAACCACTTCCAATATCCACACAATGTAAAATAAAGGAGTTCGTTTTACCGACAACAACAATAGAAGAATTTATCAATACGGCTACAAGATTGGAACAAATTAGACAGCAGTATGGGGCAATCTCTTCCAATTTATCATATCCTATAGAACCTGAAGACCTAGTAATTCAGCTAAGGAAAGAGCTTGACAGCTTGAAAAGGAATAAGCCACACAAAGAGGAGGAGAGTGCAGTAACTCAGTTGAGGCATGAAATTGATCATTGAAGTTGCAAAAGGAAGAGGAAGCCCAAGCAAAAGAGTTGGCTCAACTTCGACAAGATTTGCAAGAACTCAAGGGAGGTGGTATCAAAAGTGGACTATGGTGTACCATGTGCAGCAAGCAGGGTCATGTGGTAAGTGGGTGTCCATTGTTAAGTGTAACTTGCCAGCTATGCAGGAAAGTTGGTCATGAGGCCCATGAATGTCAGTCGAGAGGAATTCTTGCAACAACATATTGAACACAAGGAGGAGCCCTACCACCAACCAATGTGATGGCAGTAGCACCAAATCCAGGTAACAATTACAACCCTAGACATAGGGATAACTTTGGAAATGGACCAAGGAGGCCGATTATTTGTTTCAGATGTGGAGAATGTGGGCATTACCAAAGTAGGTGCATCCTGCCAAAAAATGCCCCCCTTGGAAGAGCTTCCCAGAGGCCAGGGACCATTATACTAATTGCTACCCTAAGAACCAAGCATCTTCATATGAGCCCCACATTCAAATGATTTTTGTGTGCAAAGAAGAAGTTGTAGAACAAGTAAATGTGTCTCACCATCTACCAAAGTGGTGCATTTAGAAGAACTTGAATCTTTTATAGTGCAGACAAGAAGCAAGGGGAAGGCTTAATTAGAAATAGGTCAAGTGCCAAGGATTAATGGATTGAACAAAGAAATCTGAAGACAAAGCCAACACATGTACAAATAAAGCCAACACATGTGCAAAAACATGACAAAAAGAAAATATAATAGGTACTAGTGATGCCATTGGACATGCATTCAGCAAGGCTCATGAGGAGTTTGATAAGTCAAATGGAGCCCATGCTCTTAAGGAATGAGAAGCTTCAGGACTACTCAAGTCCATGAAAAAGGAGGTCATTATTTTTTATTTAAGAAAGATGGATGGGAAATTCAGGTCAGAACTCTTGCAGATAATTGATGAGGCTTCCACAACAAGTTTAGTGGCAAAGTCTGCTGTTATGCATAAAGATGGAGTTATGGGGGAAGCCCACCTCACAGATTATAAGAGCCCTAGGCTAACAATCACCATCAGAAGAATTTAAGTTCAAGGAGTTATTGTAAACGGTGGTTTTGGCATTAACTTGATGTCTAAACATACCATGAAAAAGATTGGACTACAACCTTCAAGTCCTGCCAACTTCACTGTAACACTGGTAGACCAAAGCATAGTAAGGCCTATGGGAGTGGTCCTTGGAGCCACAGTCAAGATACAAGGTACTATCTTTAACCTGGACTTTTTTGTTCTAAAGCTTCCACAGG
>CM035429.1:16646636-16809136 GCA_020310875.1 Ceratopteris richardii
CATTTTGGCTTGGTCTTCATCCTTTATTCTTCATGTATATCCTACAATCCAATCATTGATTTGAACCTGCAAATCTTGGTGCCATCTAATGCTTTAGTTAACAAATCTTCACACTGCATGTTGGTTGATACATATGTTAGTTGAATGTCCTTGCTTAATAACTTTTCTCTCACATAATTGTTGGAAAACAATATCCTATTGATCCAATGTTCTCCACTAAGAACAGAATGTATATCATATCTTTTCAGTTCTTATAGAAGAAATCGACGCTAGACGTCATGGATAGAACAGATGACTCCCATCTTGAGGACGTACCCACGGGCGCAATGAGTTTATGTGTATTTCCTTAGGTGTCCTTGTACAACCAAAAAGGATAGGCATGTTGGCTACGTGAGTAGTCTCTTATCCATCTCACCTGAGGTCGATTCCCCCGTCCAGCAATAGCGCAGCGATCAAATCCTTTTTAGCTTTTCATATTAAAACAAAAGCTGAACGCGGAAAGAAGACGACGGATTTAGCAAACGGATCAAAATACGATAACGAAGTTTTTTTCTTAAACGCCTAGCGATCGTGTGCTTTTGGGATGCTTTATTCATGAGCTTTTCAGAGTACATATACTATATAAGAAGCACCTTGGATCACTTCAAGATATCCTTCACCTAGGATCAACACAAGCTTTCTAGAGCTTGGACCTCAGTAGAGGTGGTGTTTCTTCTAGCACATGGGGCAGCCATGGTGCTACCTTGAAGCATGTTGAGGAGCAGCTATGGAGTTCTTCTTGGTGATTCTTCTTGGAGAAGATGAAGGGTGTGCTCACACTCTACCTCATGGAGAGGAGGTTATCTCTTGTTCATGGCAAGAAGACTTGGTCATTAGCAGCTTGATGGTGAGGATCGCCCATCTACATGATGTATTTGAAGATCATCTTCTACAAGAAGATGTTAGGTTGAAGATTATCTTCTACAAGAAGATGTCTGGCTACTTCAAAGACATTGGATGGGACCATCTACATGGCGTATTTGAAGATCATCTTCTACAAGAAGATATTAGGTTGAAGATTGTCTTCTACAAGAAGATATCTGGCTACTTCAAAGACATTAGATGGAGTTTAACATAAGATTCACATCTTATGTTAAAGTATTCAGGTACATATTCTCTTTATGCACACAGGTACTACTTGAAGTTTATGGAGGCTGTGGCGTTCATATCAGGAGGAGTCCTATTCGGCATAGGTACAAGAGAAACAGTACGTATATGCTTTATGCATATTTTATGAGGTGTTTGAGAAGGTGTGTTCACATGAGTTTGAGGATTTCCGTTCACACTGATCCTTCCTCTTTCAGTCACTCATATTCACTCTTCTATAACCTATAAGGTCACACATCTCATGTATATTCAGATTACTGCCCATACATCTGAATATGTTTGTTACATTGTACATTCACTCATTCATCCATTTCTCATCACATAGAGTGGTTGAGAGATATGCTCCCACATTGTACATTGAACATTGGTATATATGATACTATGAGTAAGCGCTGGCTTACGTAACACCTTACACATGACGTCTATTCTTTCTCTATCTTTATCTCATCATTTGTATGATTAAGTTGTGGTATGTTCATGTTTTGTCAATATGGAAGATTGCTAGAATTAATGTTGTATATATACTGGACCTATGGAACCATGGACCTATGACATGAGCTAAGGGCCTACCTCACTTCCAACATTTGGTATCAGAGCACTAAGGTTTTGGTTTCAAAACTTTAGATCTTTGGCATCAATGCATTAAGGCTCATTCATATCCCAGGTTCCTAGACTTCCAGATTTACAACATTTGATTTGAAAGCATCTTCTAATATTTGACATTTGACATACACACTTAATCTAGATGAGTAGAGATTTGAGAATTAGACACTTCAGTTACATTCATCAGTGTGGAGTACGAAGTTGATGATCTGTTAGCAGCCGAATATTTTTGAAGAGTATGCAAATACTTTACAAAAGTTTTATTTGAAGACCCAGAATTGATGAAGAGAAGACTACTTCAAATTCAAGGAAGAACAATGGTTTAGAGAAAATGAAGAAATCAGATCAACATCAAATCACAGGTATCACTTTCTACTATCAGATTATCATTTGCAGGTCATATCTTAGAAGAGCAGTTATGAAGAGATTTGAAGAAATTCAAGGTGTTTTTATACACTTTCATCTTTTGAAAGTTAAAGGCTACATCAAAACAGGTATCTAGAGGTTTTTCTAGAGAGTTTTGAGAAGATCTCTTTCATGGCAAGAAAGTTCATCTAAGAAGACAAGTGCAGAGATGAGATGAGTTTTTTCAGCCAATTTTCTGTTGTAAGTTGGTTGGATATCAAAGTACAAATGTATCTAGAGAAGGTAACTCTAGAAGGGCAATTCATCATTCAGACAACGATTGGTGAATTTAGTCGTTTCAGACATTTGAAACAACATTTTGATTCAGAGATATGAGGAGATGGTAAAACATGTTTCTATATTCACTTCCATTTGTATACCATGTTTGTTTTATCTCTTACTCTTACATTAGAGGAAGAGAAAAGTTCGTTTGAAGAAGTCAAGAGTGTTTGCTACTTCAAGATGAAGAGAACAAAAGGTATGGAAGAGAATTTTGAAAATGTTGACATCATCAGGTGGAAGAAAGATGCAGAAGAAGAAAGTCCATCATTTCCAAAAGAAAAGTAAGGCTTCCTTTTCTCATATATTTTCCATATACTTTTCCTATTTTATCCTCTACACCCAAAGACAAGTCTACGAGAACATCTTGTTTAAAGAAGAAGCAGTTTCTTGTTTTGCATTACACTTGGTCATGATTTAGTAGATTTGACAAAGAATTGCATTGAGAGAAAGAAAAGCAGCAGATATATGTTTTAACTCATATATGTATGAGTTATGTTTTAGTTGAAGCTTTTAAGCAGGCAGCTTATATGTTCCCTCAAAGAATTCTTGGAGTGTCAATACAGAGCTACTTGATATATGACAAGTTGCAGAGAAGTATATTTCTTCTTTATCTAACTCTTGAGGTAAAAGAGTTTTTTGTAAGCAAATGTTGAAGACTTGGGTTGAGGTTTTATGTTTGGAAAAGGTTACCTCATACTCAGTATTTTCAGAAACTTCAGAAAATTCAGACTTGTTGATGTACCAGTCATTTGAAGAATCTACTTTTTATGATTGTCGAGTTTTTTGGATACATGCTTGTATTCAAAAAGGTGTTCCATTAGATCCTATAACTTGATTGAGAAGTGGAGTTAGCCAAAAGAAAGTCAAGCAGGTACTATCACATTTCACCCGGGTAAAATATGAA
This sequence comes from Ceratopteris richardii, assembly GCA_020310875.1. Lineage (NCBI taxonomy): Eukaryota > Viridiplantae > Streptophyta > Polypodiopsida > Polypodiales > Pteridaceae > Ceratopteris > Ceratopteris richardii. The sequence goes on from CM035429.1 coordinate 16,649,977, forward strand.
AGTTATGAAGTATCAACTTGCAGCTTTTGGAGTTCTCAAGGTGAGAAGTTTGTCCACTTATGTTTCAAGTAGGAATTGCAGATTCCTTGAAGGATTTGTTTGAAGAAAAGTTTTACAACTTTTTGAGAAGCATGGACACTTGGAGACATTCAGGAAGCAAATCAAACATTCAGACATGAAGGTTTGATAAGAGCACATTCTACACAGGAGAGATCATTGATCTTGTATGATCTTATATGATCTTGAGTATTTATGATTCAGTTGTCTATCATTTGTTTGTGAAGATTCTTAACATTGGAAGAAGTAAGTCAAAGATTCAGATTCTATCAAATTTGTGTTGCAGAGAGATAGAAGATACTTGTTATGTTACAGAAGGTTATGAATCCTATAAAGCTTTCAGCAAGGTTTTGTTATGTTAGGATCAGCTAACCTTATTCTAGATTTTGGAAAGCTGAGGAATGACATGGAAAGCTATTGGCATCTGATCAATGCTAATAAAAAGGGTTCAGAGATTTTGTTTCAGATACAGGTATTGATAACTGAACATCAGATTTATGAAGGAAGACGTTCCACATTTCACAAAGTCTGATATATTTGAAGAATACTGGATACTAGTGTTAAGTCATCCAGGGGGGTGATGAAACATGAAGACTTATTTTCAAGCCATATGTAAAAGAATGCAGAGTCATACCTACAGGTATTCCTATTTCAGGTATTCCTATATTTCCTTTGTCAGGTTCTCTTTATGTTCTAGCTTTGAAAGAAGAAGGAAGAAGAAGAATATTCGGAGAAAGTTCCTGTTAGGACGTTCCTGTTCAGGAGAAGGTTCCAGATTTCTATTGAAGAGAAGCTTGATATTTCAGATAGGTATATTTCAGAAGTGCGCACATATATGTTTATACCAAGTTCTGAAGGAAAGAGGTATGAAGGATTTAAAGGATGAAGACATGATAACATCATAGATTTTTTTTTCTCATATTTCAATTGATTTCAATTGAGATGAGTTGACATGACTTGAGTACAGTCAGTGATGAACCAGCAGTGTTCATAATACACTACGTTGTGAGTTGACAGTCACAGGTTCCAGGATTCAGTTCTTGATTTTTAGTGTATTTACATGACACAACAGAAGTACGTTGAGAAATCCTTTTGGAAGGTAAATGCAAATATGTGGATCCTAGTGTATGTTTTCAGGTTTTTGAAGACAGGAGATAGTAGGTGCAGAGACAATATATGCTACATTTGTTGTCAAGCAGTGATTGCTTGATGTATACACATTGGATATCTAGTTTGCATATTTTCTCAAGTATTATGGTTCATATTCAGCAAGTTCAGGTTTTTTGAAGGAAAGTCAATTTCAGTTTTGAAGAAGACTTTTTCTGAAGTATCAGAAGTACAAGCTTGAAGCTTGTGATAATTTGCAGATTATAAAGTTTGCAGATTCAGTTCAGATTGTACCAATATGACATTGCAGGGGGGATTGTTGGAAAACAATATCCTATTGATCCAATGTTCTCCACTAAGAACAGAATGTATATCATATCTTTTCAGTTCTTATAGAAGAAATCGACGCTAGACGTCATGGATAGAACAGATGACTCCCATCTTGAGGACGTACCCACGGGCGCAATGAGGTTATGTGTATTTCCTTAGGTGTCCTTGTACAACCAAAAAGGATAGGCATGTTGGCTACGTGAGTAGTCTCTTATCCATCTCACCTAAGGTCGATTCCCCCGTCCAGCAATAGCGCAGCGATCAAATCCTTTTTAGCTTTTCATATTAAAACAAAAGCTGAACGCGGAAAGAAGACGACGGATTTAGCAAACGGATCAAAATACGATAACGAAGTTTTTTTCTTAAACGCCTAGCGATCGTGTGCTTTTGGGATGCTTTATTCATGAGCTTTTCAGAGTACATATACTATATAAGAAGCACCTTGGATCACTTCAAGATATCCTTCACCTAGGATCAACACAAGCTTTCTAGAGCTTGGACCTCAGTAGAGGTGGTGTTTCTTCTAGCACATGGGGCAGCCATGGTGCTACCTTGAAGCATGTTGAGGAGCAGCTATGGAGTTCTTCTTGGTGATTCTTCTTGGAGAAGATGAAGGGTGTGCTCACACTCTACCTCATGGAGAGGAGGTTATCTCTTGTTCATGGCAAGAAGACTTGGTCATTAGCAGCTTGATGGTGAGGATCGCCCATCTACATGATGTATTTGAAGATCATCTTCTACAAGAAGATGTTAGGTTGAAGATTATCTTCTACAAGAAGATGTCTGGCTACTTCAAAGACATTGGATGGGACCATCTACATGGCGTATTTGAAGATCATCTTCTACAAGAAGATATTAGGTTGAAGATTGTCTTCTACAAGAAGATATCTGGCTACTTCAAAGACATTAGATGGAGTTTAACATAAGATTCACATCTTATGTTAAAGTATTCAGGTACATATTCTCTTTATGCACACAGGTACTACTTGAAGTTTATGGAGGCTGTGGCGTTCATATCAGGAGGAGTCCTATTCGGCATAGGTACAAGAGAAACAGTACGTATATGCTTTATGCATATTTTATGAGGTGTTTGAGAAGGTGTGTTCACATGAGTTTGAGGATTTCCGTTCACACTGATCCTTCCTCTTTCAGTCACTCATATTCACTCTTCTATAACCTATAAGGTCACACATCTCATGTATATTCAGATTACTGCCCATACATCTGAATATGTTTGTTACATTGTACATTCACTCATTCATCCATTTCTCATCACATAGAGTGGTTGAGAGATATGCTCCCACATTGTACATTGAACATTGGTATATATGATACTATGAGTAAGCGCTGGCTTACGTAACACCTTACACATGACGTCTATTCTTTCTCTATCTTTATCTCATCATTTGTATGATTAAGTTGTGGTATGTTCATGTTTTGTCAATATGGAAGATTGCTAGAATTAATGTTGTATATATACTGGACCTATGGAACCATGGACCTATGACATGAGCTAAGGGCCTACCTCACTTCCAACAATAATGGTAATGGACCTTTATATTTTTGGTCCTAGCATGATAGATAGGATTAGCTGCAAGGTGAAGTGAGCTTGTATTATCTCCAAAGATCAATGGTGAGCTAGTATACAAACCCAATTCTGTATACAATAGCTTAATCCATATGGCTTCTTGAGTGGCATTGGCCAATCCTCTATACTCTACCTCAATGAAAGATAAAGCAATAGTAGGTTGCTTCTTTGAAGACCATGATATTGGTTTATCACCTGTAAATGAAATGTATCCTGAAGTGCTCCTCCTATCATCCTTCCATCCTGCCCAATCTTCATCTGAATAGATCTTGATATCTAAGTCTGAAGTGTAAGGAAAATACAAACCATGATGTTGAGTGCCTTTGAGGTACTTTATAATTCTTTTGGCAGCTTCTAAGTGAGGTACCCTTGGCTTGTGCATAAACTGACTTAGCACACTAACTCCATATGCAATATCTATCCTTATTAAGGTAGCATAGTTCAACCTTCCAACTATGCTTTGGTAACCTATAATGTCATCAATTTCATCACCTTCATGAGCACTTAATTTTAGGTTTACCTCCATTGGAGTGCTTGCAACTTTTGCATCCTGCAAATGAAACTTCTTCAACATATCCTGTATGTACTTTTTCTGAGTAATATATATTCCAGAGTTAGTATAGACTAACTCAAGTCGAAGAAAATACTTTAGGAGACCAAGATCATTGATCTTGAACTCCATCATCTGGCTTTTGATTTGTCTGATTCCATTGACATCATAACCTGTAAGTATGATGTCATCAACATAAACACATAGGCATATTACCTCTGAATTGCTTCTCTTAATGAATAGAGAAGTGTCTGCCTTGCTCATGATAAAACCTTGGTCTTGAAGGTATGTTGTTAACCTGTGATTCCATGCCCTAGGTGCCTGCTTCAATCCATATAGAGCTTTATTCAATTTTCATACGTGTGTTACCTTATTAGGATCCTCATAGCCAGGAGGTTGTGACATATATACCTCCTCTGAAATCCATCCATTCAAGAAAGCATTTTTTACATCTAGCTGATACATGTTCTAATTTTTAGATGCAACCACACTTACCAACACCCTGATGGTTGGCATCTTGGCTACATTTGAGAATGTTTCTTCATAGTCAATGCCTTGGGTTTGTGCAAAACCCTTGGCTACCAATCTGGCTTTGTACCTATTAATTGACCCATCAGAATTTCTTTTGAGTTTATAGATCCATGTGGATCCTATTACCTTCATGGACTCTTTCTTTGGTACTAGTTCCCATGTGTCACTTTCCTTGAGTGCTTCAATATCCTCATCCATAGCTTCTTTCCATTCTGTCTTGGTTATGGCTTCTTCATATGATCCTGGTTCTTCAATTGACAAATCTTTGGCAAGATAAACAGAGTGTTTAGTAACAAGAGAGGTATCATACCCATATCTGATAGGTTTTTTGCTTTCCCTTTGTGATCTTCTGATTGATTGATTTGAAGATTCAGGTATGTCTTCAAGCTTCTTCATTTTGACTTTGCCCTTGGACTTCCATGCCTTGAACTCTTCAAGGTTGATAATGTCTTCATCATTTGAAGTAGTGTCTTCATTCTGAGTAGGTTCCTCCTTAGCAAGACTTGGAAATTCCTCTTCCAAGTCATAGGGTAGTTTAAACTTCCTGCATTCATTATCATACCAAGAATCATTTTCATAAAAGAAAACATCTCTACTAACCATGAATCCCTTATTGGAAGGGTTGTAAAACCTATATCCTTTCTGATTCAAATCATATCCAATAAAGATACACTTCTCAACCTTAGGGTCTAGCTTACCTCTTATCTGAGAAGGAATGTGTACATATGCTATACATCCAAATATCCTGCAATGGTCAAGTGAGGGTCTCTCACCATGCCATGCTTCAGAAGGGGTCATCCCATCAAGGGATTTAGATGGTAACCTGTTTATAAGGTAAGTGGCAGTAGATACACTCTCTGCCCATAGGTAGTTAGGTAATTTCTTTTCATTTAACATTGACCTAGCTGTTTCAACAATCAACCTATTTCTTCTCTCAACTACCCCATTATGTTCAGGAGTATACCTTGTGGTGATTTCTCTCTTGATTCCTTTGTCCTGCAAGAAGGCTTCAAACTCATTGGAGAAGTACTCACCTCCTCCATCTGATCTTAGCCTCTTTAGATTCTTTCCTGTCTGATTCTCAACAAGTGCAAGATACTTTTTAAAACAGTTGAACACTTCATCTTTGTGCTTCATAAAATACAATACAGTCCACCTGCTATAATCATCAATAAAAGATACATAGTACCTTGATCCTAATATTGAGGGGTCTTTGCTTGGTCCCCATACATCTGTATGGACAAGCTCTAGACAGTCCTCATGCATGTAGCCTTTCCTTGAGAAAGGTAACCTGTGAGACTTCCCAAACTGACAAGCACCACATTTATATATCATGTGTTGTTTGGAAACATTGGGTATTCCAATTACACATTGATCCCTCCATATCTGTTTCAATGTTCTTTCTCCTACATGCCCTAATCTTTTATGCCAAATCTCAAGCTCTGAAAGTGTTTGATCTTTATAACTGTAGAGTGCAATATTCTTTGTGTCTTCTAGCTCAAAAATAAAAAGTCTACCTGTCTTTTCTCCTTTAGTAATCCTTTTGAACCCTTGCTTAGGATCTTCCACAAATGCTCCAAATTGGTTGAACCTAACCTGCAAACCTTTTTCCACAATCTGTCCAACACTCATCAAATTTTTGGTAATGGTTGGTACATATAGTACCCTACTCAACAAGTTCTGATTTCCATCACAAGTCTTAACATTTCCAACTTTAACTACTGGATGCTTGGTGTCATCACATGTTTGTACTTGATGCTTACCTCTTGGTTCTTCAAGGTCAGAGAGTAGAGCTACATTGCCAGCCACATGATTTGAGCATCGTGAATCAATGTAGAATAGGTGGTCATCATTTATACCTGGTTTTGAAGTCATGTTCATGATCAGAAGAGAATCATATTGCTCTTCTGTATAGTTGTTGTAATCCTTTCTGGTTTTGAATCCTCCTTCGTAGTTGCCATTGTAGTTGTTGTTGTTGTAGTTGTTGTTGTTGTAGTTGTTGTTGTAGTTGTTGTTGTAGTTGTTGTTGTAGCCTTGGTGATGGGTGAATCTACCTCTTGATTGTGAGTATCCACCTCTTTGATATCCTCTTCCTCTCTGATTCTTGTAATTCCTGAAACACTCATCTGTAGTATGATTTGATAAACCACAAATGTTGCATGGTGAGGAGTTATAAGATCTCCCCCTACCTTGCTTGCCTCCTCTGCCCCTTCCTCTTGATGATCTACCTCTCCCTGCATAGTTGGCTTGGGAGGTAGTGCCTTCATCTTCTCCTTTTTTGTTCTTGCCTTTATCTTTAGACTTACTTTTATCAGTGTATAGGGCAGAAGAGCTATTAACTTTGGATGAATCTCCATTCTTGTTGAGCTTGGCTTCATGAGTGAACAATTGCCCCATGAGAGTTGTAAGATCTGGAATTTGCATGTCCATATAGGTCCATGGCAGTTGTGAAGCTTTCCCATTTGTCATCAGCTTTAATCCCATTGATCACTTGCCTTACTATTCTCTCTTCTTCAATCTCTTCTCCTATGCTTGCTAATTGATCTGCTACATCTTTAATCTTGGTCACAAACTCTGAAATAGCTTGCTTAGGTTGCTTCCTTAGTGTGGTGAATTCAATCCACAACTGATTTTTTTTGGCCCTTGTGTTGGAAGAAAAATAGGATGAAAAGGTTTTTCAAGTCTCTTGGGATGTCTTACAGTTTCTAATATGTGGCAAAAGAAAATCAAAAATGGAGTTAAGTAAGTAAGACCTTGTTAATGCATCCTTGGCACACCATGTGTTGAGCTTTTCATGTTCTTCTTTTGTTGGTAGTCCTCTGGTTTTGAATGAGGGCAATTCCTCATCTCCTTAGATGTATCCATAAAGATTCCTTCCCTGTAGATATTTCTTCATCCTTAGAGACCATGCTTGATAGTTGTTCCTGTCCAATTTATCAATAAATGAAGGAAAACCATCTCCCATTTTACCTTAACTTGCTCTGATACCACTGTTGGGAATGATGGATGGACACTTCAAGAGAATGAGTAGGTACTGCCAAATCCTGCTTTGTACCATGCCTTTGATGCTTCAGAGTTGATAAGTGGACCCTTTTAGCTTTCCAATGACACCATAAAATGGCCTATGTACTTTGGAAATGATGTATGAACCAAATGAATCAAAACAGATAACTTTGAACTTCAAGCCTTCAAGAAAAACCTTCTATTTTTTACTAGACACCTGCTCTATCTGACCAGCACAGTAGGAGTTGGAAAAATTCCTTTTAGGGGTATCTAATTAGCTTAGCAAGCTAACTATTCCAAGTGATATCACTTAAAAATATTATTTATGCTCAGAGAAATCAATTTAGCAAGTAAACCTTTACCCCCGATATTTTAGGAATGTTGCAGACTTTGACCAGTGATCACCTCGACGAGCTTTTCTCTGAAATGGCTGTATAGAAATCCTTTAAAATTTGGCAGCACGTAGCTAACTTTGAGCTGGTTCCAACAAGATTTAGATCTTTGAATTTGGTGGAGAAATGAGTGAGATATGATCTCCACAAGTTGATAGACTTTTAGAGACTATGACAAAGAACTCAGAAATGAACAATGTAGATATATGTATTAATGAACACTTGTGTACAATACCATTGGCATGAAGATCATTGCCTAATGGTGTAGATAGGTGTGGGCTATAGTGTAGAGCTCACACACACTCAGAATTGATAATGAGAAGCTCGGAAAATGATTCTTCTACTCGCGACTTTTTGATGAACACTTTTATAGTGGTTTAGTTCAAAGTTTGAATTTGAATTCAAACTTTTGGCTCTCTATAATCATACTCCTACATCCTAGGAGATATTCCATCAATCAAAGCTAACTTTTTTCCACGAGTTCCTTTGGTAGGTGTTTACAAAGATTCCAAAGTCAAAAGTGACTTTTAAAAAAGAGTAAAGTGGTAATTAACCACTAGCCTTGGTTCCTATGCTTCTCCATATGTGTATGTATTACAAGCCAAATGTGTAGGCTTGTGAATTGCACCAACAAAGTGTACTTCCATTCTTTGTCTTTATTGATCCAATGTTGTCCACTTTGTGTTTGGTATTATCTCCTATATGAATTGTATGTCCATGCACCTTTTCTTCCATGTTATTCATCAAGGTTTGAGATGCCAAATTTGGGGGATTTGCATTATTATTTGTTCATTCAGATTATGCAGGTTGATGGTGGCTCCTTCACAACAATTTCATGTCCCACCCCTATTTCTATAGTGCATGATACATGTATGTTAGCTTGTTTCCCCATTTTTCCTCCAAATGACCTCTAGTCCTTGCTCCAAAAAGGAAGAAAAAAACTCTATATTACCTCCTCCTAGGAGAAGGGAAGGAGGCATAAACTCTTCAAAGTGTTGATCCCTCATGAAAGATAGAATTTATCCCATAAATCTAGTAGTAGCAAACTAATTTGGATATATATATATATGTATGTGTGTGTACATACACACACACACACACATATATATATATGTGTGTGTGTGTGTGTATACTTCTCTTGTACTTTGCATTCACACGTTATCTGTGTTCTATGCACATAGGCATGGTCGTTAACCTACTTAGATACCAATTGATAGAATTTCAACAACCATAGCTTCGTGTTGTGAGCTTGAATTTTGGAGATCTTGGTCTTGTTTCAAAGCTTATCTTTTTATATTTTCTTTGCAAGTTTGAACAAGAATTTGCATGATGAAATAGGTGTAGAGCACTTCAAGAGGAGCTACTCAACCACTTTGAGCCCTCCTTTGTGAGTGTTTGGTGTCATATTTGATTTTCACCACTTTGGCTAGCATTATGGAGTTGATGCAAGTGTTGGGGGACATTTCAAAGACACATGAAGATTGGTAGGAAGTCAAAAAAGTTTCATTCTTTGCTTTTCTTGGGTTTTTGTGGCACTTTCGAGTCATTTTTGGGTCTATTTTGGGTGCTTTATGTCGTCAAGATTATCCTTGTTGGAGTTAGATGCCTGCAGAAGCACGCGAACAGCACAAGGAAGAAGAAGAAGCTTGGAGCACAACACACAATACAGAATGTATTACCACTAGAATGTACAAAAATTAGTGGCCCGTTAGGGCAATATGCATACATACAAGCCGGGGGAAAAAAACCTCCTGAAGAGGGAAAAAAATGCCTCGATGGTCCTAGATTGTTCACATACATCACTACCTAAATATATCAACAAATCCCCCCTAGAGTGATGTGGTGAACAAGGAGCTAGCACTCATGTATTAAGAAGTACCAAGCTATGTGGAATCAATCCACAAAAGCAAGTAAGCCCAAAGATTTGTGGAAAGCTTCAAACTTCTCCCTAGGTAGAGCCTTCGTAAAAAGGTCTGCAATGTTCTCTTGTGTGGGCACATATGCCAAGCTAATCTCTCCAACAGAGAACCTCTCCCTTACATAATGACAATGCACCTCAATGTGCTTAGTTCAAGCATGGAACACAGGGTTCCTCGCAACTACCAATGCACTCTGACTCTCAGTGAAGATGGTGGTGGCAGAAGTCTGAACAACACCGAAATCAGCCATACAACGTCTAAGCCACACACACTCAACAGTCATTGTGCAAGCTGCCCTATACTCAGCCTCACGACTGGAAGTGGCCATAGTAAACTGGTTCTTGCTCAACCAAGATATACATGAGCTACCAAGCATGAAGAAAAAACCAATGGTGGACACACGAGTGTCACAGCAACTAGCCCAATCAATATCAGAAAAAGCATGCAAATTTAGTGATAGTGATCCCCCCTTGGGATAAAACAATCCAAGTAGTCGGGTACCACTCAAGTAGCGAAAGATGCGCTTAACCACCTGCCAATGCTTGAGACCTGAGAAATGCATAAGCCTGGTCATTTGTGAGATAGCAAACTGAATATCTGGCCGAGTAATGCATAAGTAAATCAAGCATCCAATAGCCTGCTAATAGAGAACAACATCAAATGCATCTCCAGCATCACGAAGTCTCAATCGTAAACCTCTCTCCATAGGAGTGGCAATTGGCTTACAATCTTCAAGGCCAAAACATTGCAATAATGTGTCAATATATTTTGTCTGACACAAAGCCATTCCAGCACCAACTTGCATAAATTGAATGCCCAAATAGTGATGCAAATGCCCCAAATCAGACATCTCAAATGAGGCATGCAAATCAGCCTTAAAGTCAGCACTATGCGTGCCATGAGGACCAGTGAGCAGTATGTCATCAACATATACCACAATGATCAGAAGTGCATTGTTAGCATGCTTAACATATAAGGTGCTTTTATTTGGACTATTCTCAGAACCATGTGCAATCACATAGGCATGTATCGTTTCATACCAAGCACGTGGTGCTTGCTTTAAACCATATAATGCCTTCTTTAACCTACACATCTCGTTTTCATGCCCTTTCTGCACAAAGCCATGGGGCTGAAAAACTTACACTTCTTCATGCAATTCACCATTCAGAAATGTTATTTTAATGTCCAACTAATGTACATTCCAACCATGATGAGCTGCAAGTGCACAAATGCTACGAATAGAAGTCATTCGGCACGTAGGAGCATAGGTTTCATCAAAATCAATGCCTCTTTCTTGCACATAACCCTTTGCAACAAGCCTAGCATTATACTTGTCAATTTTTCCATCAAGTTTACGCTTCAGCTTGTATACCCACTTAGTGCCAATGGCCTTCTTGCCAGGAGGCAAGTCACATAAAGACCATGTACCATTTTTCATGATAGCATCATATTCAAATTGCATTGTAGCCATCCAATTTTTTGAATTTTGTGCTTCATAAAACGAAACAGGCTCATTCTCATCATAGAGACTAGAGGAAGCCATAGCATAGCAATCTGATGCAAAAGAGGCACTATGAGAGCATGAACGAGTACGATATGACATAGGTGCATCTAATTTTTTGTCACACAAAGTCTGCACCAACCATTTTGGCATAGTTTTTGTCTGCTCAATATCAGCTCTCTTTTCAACAAGTGCATCATGTAAATCTACATCAAAAATGGAACGATATGCGTCATCACATGAAACCTACAAAGGCTGAGAAGTTGCCTCATTAGGACTAGCACTAGACTATCCACCTATAAAAAGGGGTAGCAAACTATCATACATGTCTTTGGAGCTAACAGATGTCTCCTTAGTACATGAAAGTAAGGGCTGAATAGAATCTTCCACAAAAACAACATCACGACTAATCGAAATCCGTTTAGTCTATGGATGATATAGACGATAGCCTTTGCCTTCATAATTGTACCCAACAAAAATACATTTTACTGCTTTATCATCCAATTTTACGCTGTTGTTTAGGCACTAATGCATATGCCAAACAATCAAAAATACGTAGATGAGCAACAAATGGCTTGCGACCATGCCATGCCTCGTATGGAGTGATAGACTGCAGTGGTTTAGTGGGACACCTATTAAGTGCATATGTTGCACACATGACAGCCTCAAGCCAAAAACTATGTGGTAAAGCCCGACTCTTGACCATACACCTCGCCATCTCCATGAGTGACATGTTCTTCTCTTGACCATACACCTCGCCATCTCCATGAGTGACATGTTCTTCTTGATCCCTGTCAAAGTGAAAGAACCACCATCAGCAATAGTCAAAATGATCTTACCAACTCCCATAAAAAGATAGGAGTTGTTGGTGCATGTAACAGTATTCCCTATAGGGGCAGACTCGAGTGAAGAGAAGAAACTACACTGTGAGTGTTTGGTCACCGCACTATCAAAGTACCAAACATCTGAGTCTACTGCAGATATCCACTGCTCATGAGAAGATGGGTCAAAACTGCAAATAGTAGTAAACGACCATTCTTCATCCTGCACAACATTAGCAGACTCTGTTTTCGGTGTAGAGGCCTCTGCAACAACCATTCCGGCCTCTTTCTTCTTGGCCTCTTTAGCAGCCAGTTTTGGACAACTCTTAATGACATGATCATTTGCTTTACAATATTTGCAAAACAATTTCTAATTTTTTGATTTCTTCTCATCTTTGTCTTCCTTCTTCGAATTTGCAGCATTTGTAGATTTCTGCTTACTAGTAGAAGAGCTCCATCTACCTTTGCCCTTTTGACTAGCCAAGAAATCTTGATTTGCAACACGCATGATGGACTTGTTCTGTCTAGATTGATCTTCCTACAACATAACAGAGACTAACTCCTTAAATGACAAGGCATTTGGATTGCCTTTTATCATCAAACGAAGAGTAGAAGCAAAACTCTGACATGAGTCAAGAAGACCATTTAGAACGGTCTGCATAAGTGAGCTATCTGGTATAACTTCCTCAACAGAAATCAACTGTTCTTTCAAGTCCTTGATCTTTGTGAGAAAATTGTCCATAGAATCACCTTCATTCATGTGCTCACTCTCCAATTGTTTTCGGAGGTAAGCAACACGAGCCATTCCTAGCCTGGTACAATGTGGTAAGTGTATCCCAAGCATCCTTAGCTGTTTTGCAAGAGCGAATGTGAGGAATAATGGCATGTTTGATAGAGAAAGCTATCAATGCATGTGCTTGAGCATCTCTGCCATTCCAAAAGATTTGCTTTGTAGTAGGTGCAACAGAAATAGTAGCATGAACAGGAATTTGCAAAATATCATCATCTTTGACACCATCTCTATCAGCTCTAGCACCTGTATTTGTAGTACCTATATCGGAGGTGTAATAGGACGTCTCTTTCAACACGCTGAACAATATTCCATAGTCCCTTTGCGACCAATACATGACACATCATATAATCCCACAATGGGTAATTTCTACGATTCAACTTATCCTCAACAGCCAACATACAAAATACATCATTGCTTTCAGCTATGGCCAGTGATTGAAATACCTTGATGCAGAAAAATGATTGTATCTCAAAAAGTTGAACAGAACTACCCAAACCAGTCGAGACGCTTATACTAGCAAAGCAAAACTGGTATAAATCTTTGGTACAAAAAGACAAAATAGCCTACACAAGCATTGTGATAGTGTGTTCGGAGGCCGAAACGAGCTCAGATCATGATTTTTGAGACATCTTGAGTATGCTTACCTAATTTCATGTGATTTTGAGATTGGAACTATAGAGGTGTAGACAATGCCCTAGATGAAGCGCTGACCTGCTCTGATACCAATTGTTAGAGCTAGATGTCTGTAGAAGCACACAAATAGCATAAGGAAGAAGAAGAAGCTTGGAGCACAACACACAATATAGAATGTATTACCACTAGAATGTACAAAAATTAGTAGCCCGTTAGGGCAATAGGCATATATACAAGCTAGGGGAATAAACCTCCTAAAGAGGGAAAAAAGTGCCCCTGCGGTCCTAGACTCTTCACACACATCACTACCTAAATATATCAACAATCCTTGGGTCAACCAAATATGTGCAGCTTTATTTTTGTTGGTGCAGTACAATCAACAATTGATGATTTGGGCAAAGACTTGAATTCAAAGAATGAAGCAAAGATCAACATCTGAGGCTTAAAGTTTAGTGCATGGTCACAAGACGAAGACTTGTATATACATGTAAATTAAGTTTAAAATTAGTTCACTTATACCTTTGTAATGGTGACGCGTTTGTACATATATGCCTATATATACAAGTATAGAGTTGGGATATATATGAGAGAAAAGATATACACCAAGTATACATGAGTAGAAGAAGAATGTATGTGATGAATGAATGAGATTCATCAAATTAGTTGTTTTCATGAGAATAGAAGAAAACTTCTGAAATCTTAGTCACGATCTTTTCTCCATCTCTCCTTCTATGCTTGATCATTTGATAAATCCTTTTGTAGATGTCTAAGTCTATTGTTAATCCATCTCTGTACAATTTTTGAGAGTTTAATTGTAATCAGGCTGAGAGAATTGGTAGTAGGAACATTTACATGTCTAAATGTGAGAAGTGAAGATAGAAACAGGTGCAATCCCGGTGGTCAATGTTTTGATCAAATATCCCTCCACAGTGTAACATTTTGAGCAAGTAAGCACTCATTCTTTAAGTTGAAAGGTAAGCTACTTGTGGCTAAAAGCATTTGAATAAATGGGGTCTAATTTGGGAGAAGCATGCATTAGAAGTTGCAGGTGTCAAAATCAATTACATAGAAGAACACTTTCAGATATAGATACATTGTTTAAAGTAAATCTCAAGATCTGCTGAATCTTTTGGAGAGATTTACTTGGAGAAGGTGCTGCTTTAGGAGACACCTTGTATAAATTTTCATTGAAAACTTTACACATTTGATTAGTCAATGAGTGAGTTAAGTGCAGGAGACTTTTCTAAATAATTAGTTTCTTCGCAGTTAGTTCAAAGTTTGATAATTTGACATTGGTCTTCCAAAATTGGTTGGGGTTTTGAGTTGTTCTTGATATAGAAGTTCTCTAACATCAAGGATAACTTGTTCTTTTGGAGATTAACACTCTCCATCAGTGGTATCAGAGTAGGGGTTATCAGAATTGAAGAAAGGAGGACCCTGACTATTGCAGATATACAAAAATCAACCTTTGAAGATTCAAAAGGTGAAAGTTTGAAGTGAAAGGTAGAGAAGGAGGCCTGAAGCTATCAATAAGATCAAAAGGAACTACATTCGAAGTAAAGGTACATTAATTATTCAAAAATCTTGAAGAATTTATTGCATAGGAGAAGAAAGGATGGGAGATTCTCTTTAGATAGAGAAATTGGATAGAGAAAACTATCTTGCTTAGTCTATGAGGATGGAAGTTCATCTTATGAGCAAAGATTTGATAAGATACATCACAACTGAAGAAGAAAAACCATAATTTAGAGATCTTAGTGTTCCAACTAGGGAAGAGCTCTCAGATTTGAAGACATGGATGAAGAAGGATGCTCAAGCTAGGAGCATTATCTACATGGGAGTCAATGATTACTTGCTACCTCACATTAGAGGACTTGAAAGTGCAAGTGACATATGGAATGCTTTGGAGGAGCATTTCCAAAATACTACAAAGTCAAGGAAGGCATCTTTATGGGTAGAGTTCACCACATTCAAAAATAAAGCTTCTCAATCTATTTCTGATTATGTAGCAACGATGAAGGACATTGTAGATGCATTAGGAGCAATCGATGAAGATATTGAAGAGGATAAATTGGTAAGACCAATCCTCACAGGTTTTGGAGGAGATGAGAAGCGCAAGCCTTTCATTCTATCCACTGAATTATCACTAGATCATTTCACTCCTGATCTGAATCGATTGTTAGGACATATGCTAACTTTTGAGCAGGATGTCAAAGGTGATGTTGATAAAAGTGTAGGTCAAGCAATGTATTCAAAGCACAAGAAGAAGGTTAACAAAGGCAAGCAACAATTGAATGAAGATGAAGGTACAACTAGCCAAGCTAACTTCCTAAGAGGAAGAGGTGGTGGCAAAGGAAAAGGAAGAGGCAGAAGCAATAAAGATGGTGTTAAAGCTTGCTAGATTTGTGGTAAGAATAATCATTTAGCTCATGAATGTTGGCATAATAATCATAATGGTGGAGGATATAATCAGAACTTTAATTCAAGAGGAAGAGGTAATTTCAGAGGTAGAGTTAGTAGAGGTTACTTTGGAAGAAATGCAGGTAGAGGCCTTCAAAGCCAATCTTACAATAATACCTACTACAAATATGCTTCAGATTAGAAGGAGGATTCAACCTTAATTATGAATGCAACTTGTGAAAGAAAAAGTGAAGATCAAGGAGTCTTCTACATTGACTCAGGGTGTAGCAATCATCTGAGTGGCGACATAGATTTGATGATTGATTTGGAGAATAAGGTAACTAATCATATAGTTCAAACAGGTGATAACACAAAGCACAATTTGAAGTCCATTGGATCAGTAAAGGCCAAGGATGGAAGTACTCTTCTGAGTAAGGTTCTGTATGTTCCTACAATTCCAGAGAATATGATAAGTGTAGGGAAAAATTAGAGAAAGGTTATGAGGTAAGGTTCACTAATAATGGAGTTTTTGTGGAAGACCCTAGCAATGGGTATAAACAAATTGTTTTAGGAAAGAAAGAAGGAAGGCTATTCACATTGAAGATTCAAGGCAGTGTTGTTCATGCCTTGTTCACCTATGGAGAACATATGATCTCTGAGTTAGATCTTTGGCATAAAAGGCTTGGACATTTCAATGAAAGAGGTATTAAGGATATGATAAATAATGGTTCAGTGCTTGGATTACCTAATGTTGCAGGTCAACACATGATATATAGATGTGAAGCATGTCAATTAGGTAAGGCTCATAAGCAATCATATAATGAGCATGGTTTCATGTATTCAGAGAAGCTTGAATTGGTACATACAGATGTGTGGGGACCATCAAATAATTTTAGCATTAATGGTTCAAGATATTATGTGATTTATGTTGATGATGCTACCAGGTGGATCACCATATATGTGATCAAAGATAAATCAAAGGTGTTTAATACATTTAAACATTATCATGTGTATGCAGAAAGAGTTTCAGGACAAAAATTGAAGAGACTAAGGTTAGATGGAGAGGGAGAGTACTTCTCTAATGAGTTCAGTGATTACTTGTGGAATGCAGGCATAAAAAGGGAAGTTACTTGTAGGTACTCTCCTCAACAAAATGGTGTACCAGAAAGGAGAAATAGAACTCTTGTTGATTTTGCAAGGTCAATGATGAAGGAGAAAAATTGCCCTAATTATTTGTGGGTTGAGGCTGTAAATACAGCCACATACTTCGTTAATAGGCTACCATGTAAAGCTTTGCAGGGTATGACACCATATGAGGCATGGTGGGGTGAGAGACCTACTTTAGATCATTGCAAAGTGTTTGGATGTTTGGCTTATGCATATGTGCCATCTCAGTTGAGGCATAAATTGGAACCTAAAGCTGAAAAGTATGTGTTCATTGGTTATGATGATAAGCATATGGGTTATAGGTTGTGGAGTCCATCCACAAAGCAATTCCTTGTGTCAAAGGATGTTACATTTGATGAGCAAGGTACATGGTATGCAAGTATGATTAATATTAATGCAAATGATGAAGAAACATTGAACCAGAAGAAAGGTAAATAATAGGTTCAAATATCTGATGAAGAAGAGAATAATGAAGCATCAGTTGAAGTTGAAGAAATGCCAAGGTTTGATCCAGAATGTGATGAACCAAAAACCTCAAGAAGTGGAGAACGCAGAAGATCATCAAGGCACAAATGGAAACCTACAAGGTATAGCTATGATACTTCATTTTTTACCACTAAAGATTATGTGTATATGGTGAAAACAGAGGAAGACCCTTCTACATATGAAGAGGCAAAAGGTAAGGAAAATTGGGAGAAAGCTATTGTTATCAGGATCTTGCTCACACGCACACAAAGGTTGCAAATGCAGAAAACACATAGAAAAATAGAGATGCCAAGAGACGAGACCAAATGCAGTATTGGGTGCAATCTCCCCCACGCACTCTGTTTCGACAATCTAGAGAGTGCATGTATTTATAGGAATTTTTATTACATCGAAAAGAGTGGTTACATGAGAGCGGCTTTGAAAATCATGCGTGAAACTAAAAGTTGGTGACTTTCGTAGAAGGCCTTTCTTTTAATATCAGAAACTGCGGTCTACAATGACCCTTATTCTAACCACTATTTTTCTAACTATTTCTAATAGTAGAACCTTCTACATGGATTTATTTACAAACTGAATTATAATCGGATTAATTGATGTCCGCCCTAAAGTCAGATTATTGATGTCCGCCCTTTCACGCTTTCACGCCCTCACGAACCTTCAGCTAGTATATCAAAACACCAAAAACACATTAATACATTAATAAGTTAACACTCCAACAATTCATTATTCAACATATCCCATAAGTTATAACATGCCCCTCAGTTGAAAAAGCAAGTGACCTCAGTTGATAAAGTAAAATAAACATGGATGGCCAGTCACATGTTCCATCACTGAATGAAAATAAGCATGTTCCATGTTCAAAAAAACATGCATGGAAATGTTCATGGACGAATTACATTAATGTGTTTATGTATGATATGCAAAAATTAAGTGGTCATAATGAGGTGTAAATTGTGTTTTATGTATCCATTGACATTCTTCAATAGAGTGATTTTTGTATTTAACCAAATATCGATGGTATTGAGTACCTGCGGTAGTAGTGACATCATGATCAATTATTTTCTCAGGAACCAAGATTTCAAATTGTTCTTCAACCAAAGGAGGGTCAACAAGGAGTGGAGTGAGTGGTAAAATCCCTTTAAATGGTTTAAGTAAACTAATATGAAAAGAGTTATGTATATTCCAATCAGATGGTATATCTAATCTAAATGAATTATCAGTGATTTTTTCCATAATGTGAAACGGTCCATAAAGGCATGGCGCAAGTTTAATTTTAGGATGATGCAAAATATTTTTGAGACGTCTTTTAATGATACGCAACCACACAAGATCATTTTCCTTGAATTCCTTAGCTAATCGTTTTGTATTGATATTACGTGTGTAGCGCTCTTGGCTTTTCCTAATGTTCTCATGAACATTGTGAAATATAGAAATGTGAGCTTGAGCAATAGAATCAGCCATCGGAATGTCAGTTTGGGTGAGTGACATGGGAGTGGGAAGCTCTTTACTATAAACAATTTCAAAAGGTGCACGACTAGTAGTGGTGTGTGTGGTGTTATTGTAAGCAAATTGAAGCAATGGCAGCTTTTCATCCTAGTTAGTGGGACTATCTAATGAATAACAACGCAATAAATCAAGAATAGTACTATTTGTAGCTTCACTTTGTCCATTTCTTTTGGGATGAAATGTAGAGCTAAAATCTATTTTAGAACCAAAATGTTGAAATAAGGCAACCCAAAAATGATTACAAAATCTAACATCACTATCAGATAACATTACTTTAGGAAATCCATGATGTGGGAAAATGCATTTAATGAATAATTTTGCAGCCTAAGGTGCAGACAAAGTTTTTCTACATGGAATGAAATATGAATATTTACTAAACCTATCAACTATTGTCCAAATCATATCATTATGTGATGAAGTGATGGGAAGACATGTGATAAAATCCATAGAAATATGTTCCCATGGTTCGTTCGGAATGGGAAGTGGCATTAATAATCCAAATGGTTTACCATGATGACGTTTTACACACTAGCATACAATGCATTGAGAAACATAATGTGCAATATCTTTTTCCATGTGTGGCCAAAAGAAGAAATCTTTGCAAGAAGAAATGGTTCTTTGTATGCCTCTATGTCCCATGTAAGATGGTTCATGCATTTCTTTGATGACAGATTCTTTAAAAGCTTGAGTTTGTTGGAGATAGACGTCTACGGAAGCACGCGAATAGCACAAGGAAGGAGAAGAAGCTTGGAGCACAACACACAATACTCAATGTATTACTATAGAATGTACAAAGACAAGTAGCCCATTAGGACAATAGGCGTATATACAAGCTGGGGGAAAAAAACCTCCTAAAGAGGGAAAAAAGTGCCCCAGCGGTCCTAGTGTGTTCACACACATCACTACCTAAATATATCAACAAATCCCCCTAGGATTGATGCGATGAACAAGGAGCTAGCACTCATGTATAAGGAAGTGCCAAGCTATGTGGAGATCACTCCACAAAAGGATGTAAGCCCAAAGCTTTGCGGAAAGCTTCAAACTTCTTTCTAGGCGGAGCCTTCGTGAAAAGGTTTACAATGTTCTCCTGTGTGGGCACATATGCCAAGCTGATCTCCCCAGCAGAGAACCTCTCCCTGACATAGTGATAATGCACCTCAATGTGCTTAGTGTGAGCATGGAACACAGGGTTCCTCATAAGTGCCAATGCGCTCTGACTGTTAGTGAAGATGGTGGTGGAAGAAGACTGACCAACACCCAAATCAGCCATAAGGCATCTGAGCCACACACACTCAACAGTCGTTGTGAAAGATACCCTATACTCAGTCTCAGAACTCGAAGTTGCCACAGTAGGCTGCTTCTTGCTCAACCAAGATATACATGAGCTACCAAGCATGAAACAAAAGCCACTAGTGGACACACGAGTGTCATAGCAACCAGCCCAATCAGAGTCAGAAAAAGCATGCAAATCTCGCGGTAGTGATCCCTCCTTGGGATAAAACAACCCAAGTAGTCGAGTACCACTCACCTAGGAAAAGATGCGCTTAACCGCCTACCAATGCTTGACTCTAGGGCAATGCATAAACTTGCTCATCTGTGAGACAACAAACTAAATATCTGGCCGAGTAATGCATAAGTAAATCAAGCATCCAAGAGCCTGCTGATAGAGAACAACATCAAATGCATCTCCAGCATCATGAAGACTCAATCGTAAACCTGTCTCCATAGGAGTGGCAATAAGCTTACAGTCTTCAAGGCCAAAATTCTGTAATAATGTGTCAATATATTTTGTTTGACACAAAGCCATTCCACCATCAACTTGCAAAAACTGGATGCCCAAATAGTGATGCAAATGCCCCAAATCAGACATCTCAAACGAGGCATGCAAATCAGCCTTAAAATCAGCAATATGCTTCTCAATAGGACTAGTGAGCATCATGTCATCAACATAGAACTCAATGATCAGAAGCACATCATTAACACGCTCAACATATAAGGTGCTTTCACTTGGACTCTTCTCAAAACCATGTGCAATCAGATAGGCATGTATCTTCTCATACCAAGCACGTGGTGCTTGCTTTAAACCATATAATGCCTTCTTTAACTTGCACACCTGGTTTTCATGCCCTTTTTGCACAAAGCCACGGTGCTAAAAAACATACACTTCTTCATGCAAGTCACCATTCAGAAATGTTGTTTTAATGTCCAACTAATGTACATTCCAACCATGATGAGCTGCAAGTGCACAGATGCTACGAACTATAGCCATTCGGCAAGTACGTGCAAAGGTCTCATCAGAATCAATGCCTCTTTCCTGCACATAACCCTTTGCAACAAGTATAGCCTTATACCTGTCAACTATACCATCAGGCTTACGCTTCAGCTTGTATACCCACTTAGTCCCAATGGCCTTCTTGCTAGGAGGCAAGTCACATAAAGACCAAGTACCATTCTCCATTATAGAATCATATTCAGATTGCATAGCAGCCATCCAATTTTTTGAATTTTGTGCTTCATCAAACGAAACAGGCTCATTCTCATCATAGAGACTACATGCAGCCATAGCATAGCAATCTGATGCAAAAGAGGCACTATGAGAGCCTAAACGAGTACGATATGATAGAGGTGCATCTAATTTGCTGTCACGCAAAGTTTTCACCAACCATTTTGGCATAGTTTTTGTCTGCTCAATATCAGCTCTCTCATCAACTAGTGCATCATGTAAATCTACATCAGAAATGGAATGATCTGCATCATCACATGAAACCTGCAAAGGCTGAGAAGTTGCCTCATTGGGACCAGCATTAGACTGTCCACCTATAAAAAGAGGCAGCAAAGTATCATACATGTCTTTGGAGCTAACAGATGTCTCCTTAGTACATGAAAGCAATGGTTGAACAACATCTTCCACAAAAACAACATCACGACTATCAAGAATGTGTTTAGTCTCTGGATGATACAGGCGATAGCCTTTACTTTCAGAACTGTACCCAACAAAAATACATTTTACTGCTTTATCATCTAATTTTTTGCGATGTTGTTCAGGCACTAATGCATATGCCAAACAACCAAAAACACATTGATGAGAAACAGATGGCTTGCGATCATTCCAAGCCTCATATGGAGTGATAGAACTACAGCGCTTTAGTGGGAGACCTGTTAAGTACATATACTGCACACATGACAGCCTCAAGCCAGAAACTATGTGGTAAAGCCTGACTCTTGACCATACATCTCGCCATCTCCATGAGTGACCTATTCTTTTGTTCAACAACTCCATTCCGTTGAGGTGTATAGGGCACTGTACACTGGGGTTTTATCTCGTGTTCAGCAAGAAATGCATTAAAATCAACAGACATATATTCCCCCCCTTGATCTGAACGGAGGGTGCCCATTTTGCATGTTGACAGATTTTCAGCCAAAACCAAAAACTGTTTGAAGCACATCAACAGTTCGGACTTTGCCTTCAATGGATATACATGCATGCCTAGAAAAATCATCAATGAAAGTCACAAAGTAAAGATAATTTCCAAAAGAAGGTGTCTGCATAGGACCACAAACATCACTATGTACAAGCTGCAATTTCTGAGTAGCCCAAACTGAACCATCTTTTGGAAATGAGGAATGCTGCATTTTGCCCAAAATACAGCCTTCACAAACATGTTTCCCAGGTGCCTCAAGTTTGGGCAAAGAGGACACCATTTCATATTTCTGCAGGCATAGTAAACTAGCAAAATTTAGATGACCAAAGCATGCATGCCAAAGCTTTGCATCTGCCATAGCCTGAGAATCATGTACTGCACATGCTGAATCATTCAAAGATCTTTCATTGTCTATGAGCTTATACAGCCCACGACATAAAATGCCAGAAGCAATAATCACATCGCCATTTGACAGATCATGAACTGTACACCTGTCATCAATAAATTTCACAACCAAGCCAATCTTGGCTGATGCAGAAACTAATAACAGGTTCTTCTCGAGTGTGAAAGAACGACCATCAGCAGTAGTCAAAATGATCTTACCAACTCCCATAACAGGATAAGAGGAATTGTTGGCGCATGTAATAGTATTCCCTGTAGGGGCAAGCTCGAGTGAAGAGAAGAAACTGTGTTGTGAGGTAATATGTTTGGTCGCCCCACTGTCAAAATACCAAACACCTGAGTCTACTGCAGACATGCACTGCTCATGAGAAGATGGGTCAAAATTGCAGATAGTAGTAAACGCCCATTCTTCTTCTTGCACAAGATTAGCAGACTATGTTTTTGGTGTAGAGGTCTCTACAACAACCATTCCAGCCCCTTTCTTCTTTGCCTCTTTAGCAGCTAGTTTTGGACAGTTCGTTATGATATGATCATTCCCTTTACAGTACTTGCAAAACAATTTCTGCTTTCTTGATTTCTTCTCATCTTTATCTTCCTTCTTCCAATGTGCAGCATTTGCAGATTTTTGCTTACTAATTGAAGAGCTCCATTTTCCTTTGCCCTTTTGACTAGCTAGGAAAGCTTGATCTACAACACGCATAATGGACATGTTCTGCCTAGACTGATCTTCCTGCAATAGAACAGAGACTAACTCCTCAAATGACAAGGCAGTTGGATTGCCTTTCATAATTAACCGAAGAGTAGAAGCAAAGATCTAATATGAATCAGGAAGACCATTCAGAACCGTCTGCACAAGTGAGCTATCTGGTATAACCTCATCAGCACAAATCAATTGTTCCTTCAAGTCTTTGATCTTTCTTAGAAAACTGTCCATAGAATCACCTTCATTCATGTGCTCACTTTCCAACTATTTTCGGAGGTAAGCAACACGAGCCTCATTCCTAGCTTGGTACAATGTGGTAAGTGTATCCCAAGCATCCTTAGCTATTCTGCAAGAGCGAATGTGAGGAGTAATGGCATGTTTGACAGACAAAGCTATCAATACATGTGCCTGGGCATCTCTGCCATCCCAAAAAATTTGCTCTGCAGTAGGTGCAACAAAAACCGTAGCACGAATAGGAATATGCAGAATATCATCATCTTCGACACCTTCTACCTCAGCTTCTGTACCTGCAGTTGTAACAGTTGCAGGTGTGATAGGACGTTTTTCAACACCCTGCACAATGTTCCACAGTCCTTTTGCAAGCAATACGTGTCACATCATATAAGCCCATAAGGGGTAGTTGGTACCATCCAACTTATCCTCAACAGCCGACATACGGAATACATTAGTGCTTTTAGCCATGGCCGGTGACTAAAATACCTTGATGCAAAAAATTGACTGTATCTCAAAAAATTGAATAGTACTGCCCAAACGAATTCTGCTAGACCTATAGCAGACTTTGAGGTGCTTATACTGGCAAACAGAAACTGGTATATACCTTTGGCACAAAAAGACAAAATAGGCTACACAAGCCCTACAATAGTGCGTTTGGAGGCTGAAACGAGCTCACATCATGATTTCGGCACCATAAAGCAAAGTTGTTTTGATCTCAAAAACACGTTGAGTATGCTCACCAAAATTTATGCGATTCTGAGACTGCAATGGGAGGAGTGTCGAAGGCACTCTAGATGAAGCCATGACCTACTCTGATACCAATTGTTGGAGACAGATGTCTATGGAAGCATGCGAACAGCACAAGGAAGGAGAAGAAGCTTGGAGCACAACACACAATACTTAATGTATTACTAGAGAATGTACAAAGACAAGTAGCCCATTAGTGCAATAGGCGTATATACAAGCCCGGGGAAAAAAACCTCCTAAAGAGGGAAAAAAAGCCCTAGCGGTCCTAGTGTGTTCACACACATCACTACCTAAATATATCAACAGAGTTATGCATAACCTATGTTGAAAATAAAGAAAACCATCATGAAATGTATAATGTTCATTAGATAAAGATGGACCATTGTTGAAGTCATGCCATGCATGTGAAAAATACAAATCAAATGCATAAATGGAAACCATTTCTTGAAAATAATGTATTTGGATGGCAGAAATATTATGCAAAACAACAGAATGTGAAGGAAATCGGCTCAGAGCATCAACTACAACATTAGCTTTACTAGGTTGATACTGGATCATGGGTTGGAAATTCTGAATGAATGCTGCCCATTTAAGATGGTGATCAGAGATTAAGGGCTGATTTACTAAATGCTTAATAGCCTGTTGATCAGTTTTGATTAAAACCTCAGAGCCCATAAGATAGTTTTTCCAAATCCGCAAAGCATGCACAAGTGCTTACAATTGTTTATCATATGTAGTATAATTCTTTCCTGAGGGCTTAAGCTTCCTACTCTCAAATGCAATGGGATGATCATTTTGCATTAAAACTGCACCTATCCCTGAACCACTAGCATCAGTAACAACATGAAAGGGTTGTGAAAAATCAGGTAATTGTAAAATAGGTGCATGTGAAAGTCCATGTTTGAATTTTTCAAAGGACTGTTGTTGGGTAAGTTCCATGCAAATTTTATTTTCTTTTTCAATAACAAGGTAAGGGGCAATGCTAAAGAAGAAAAATTTCAAACAAACTTCCCAAAGAAACTAGCCAACCCAAGAAAAGAACGAACATCATTGACTGATTGTGGCGTAGGCCATTCTACTATAACTTTAATCTTTTTTGGATCCACATGCACATCTTCACTTGAAATAATGTGTCCTAGATATTATAGCTTACGTTGAAAGAAGTAACTCTTTTTAGGATTAGCGTAGAGTGTGTTCTCTCATAGTAAATGAAAAACTATTTTAAGATGCTTCTCATGCTCACTATCATTCTTACTGTAAACAAGTATATCGTCAAAAACTACAAGAACAAAAAAGCTTGGAAATCAAGAAAAATGTTATTCATCATTTATGCAAATGTAGCAGGGGTATTAGTAAGTCCAAAGGGCATTACCATAAATTCATAATGGCATGTTTGAGTTCTAAATGCAGTCTTAAAAATATCACTTTGTGTCATACGAATCTGATGGTATCGTGATTTTAGATCAATTTTACTAAAGACAGGAGCTCCTCGTAATTTTTCTAAAAGATCATCTATTTGAGGAATGGGGTATCTATTCTTTATTGTGATCTTGTTAAGGGCTCTATAATCAATGCACATTCGATAATTTTTATTCTTCTTCTCTACTAAGAGAACTGGTGCTCCAAATGGGGAAGAACTAGGCCTTATAAGTCCTTTCTATAGTAGGTCTTTTACTTGGTTTTCTATTTCCTTTTGTTGTAGTGGGCCATGTCTATAAGGTGCTTTATGAGGAGGAGAACTACCAGGGACTAAATCTATGCTATGGTCAAAGGATCCTCGAGATGGTGCTAGTTCAGAGGGATACTCAGACATAAAACAATCCTTATAAGTAGCCATGAAAGGTTTATGTGCATTAGGAAGTGTATGAGTATAATCATTGATGACATTGACAAAAACAATGCATGAATTGAATCCTTTCTTAAATGCACATTTTACTTGAGTATGACTAATCAATGGAAATGGCTGGAAATCATGCCCTGCATACAAAGTAATAATTTGACCTTTAAATTCAAAGTTAAAGGTATGTATATGGTAGTCAATGTGTGGGTTATAATGATGACGAAAAGGCATACCTAGTATAACATCGTAAGATTGAAAAGGTGCAATTAAAAATGTTCATGAATCAACATATGGGCCTATGCTAATCATAACATCTTGCACTTCTCGTGTTACATTATAACGATTACCTTGAAATGCAGCTTTTACTTTATAAAAAGAAGGAAACGTTTTTAATTTAAGTTCTTGTACTAATAAATATGAAATGAAGTCATGTGAGCTACCATCGTCATGTAAAATTTTAACGAGTTTGTTGTTTATAGTACGTTGCATGCAAAGTAGAGAATGAAGAGAGATATCATTACCCAAGGTACTTAAGTCCTTCTCCAATGATTCCTCTGTCCAAAGAGGAGGAATTTCTTCATTATGGGCCTCCATGTTATGTAATTGAGCTGCAGAGGGTTTCATGTTAAGAGGTCGCAATCAGCACTTTGTTTTTGTATGTCCAGGTTTACCACAATTCCAATAGGTGATTTGTGGTCAAATCTTTTGGGCATCCATCGCTGAAGTTTGTAGGGTAGGTGGTTTGGTAGGTTGGAGAGATGAAGCAACAAGTGCAGTTGAGTAATTGGATTGTAGTGGACGAGGAAAACGAGGGTAAGATGGGGCATTAAAATTACGTTTCATGGGAAGATTTGGTTTAGCAAAAAATGGTCATTGACGTGGTTGTTGTAGATGGTGACTTGGTTATGGACTGGAATTCTTTCTCTGCATCATAGCAAAAGATATAGCCTCGTTGAGGGTTGTAGGCCGTAAGGTGTGACGCTTAGCTTGGATTCCCACCTCCAAACTATCTTCGTATTTCTGCTGCAAGCTATCCTCCGGTACATCTTCAAGCATTCAAACCAATAGTAAATTTTGCCAGAACCGCTCCATGTAGGTAGTAACCATATCTCCCTCCTTCCATGTAAGGGTCATCCATGCACGTTGAACATGTAAATCGTATTAAGGAGGAAAAAAAGAATCCTTCACTTTATCTTGGAAGCCTTCCACGTTGTTGGAGGCTTTGTATTGTGCTGCAGGACATTCCACCAAATTTGAGCTTTTCCTACTAAATAGTTAGTGGCAAATTTGACTTTTTCACTTTCAGCATATGTTTCATCAGTATAAAGATCATCAAACTGTGAAAGCCATGAAAGGATAAAAGGGCCATCCTTCCAACCATCAAATCATAAAAACTGGTAATTCGTAATGGTAATCTTGGAATGTGTGCCATCCGACTGGGCTGAGACAATAGATTTGACCACCCTCATAAGGTTGTCTTCATCATTTTTCATCTTTTATTTCGTCACATTGTCGGATCTCGTTTTGAGCACCTCATAATTCGTGTCGCAAGAGCTCCAGTTGTTTCTCGAGTGTTACCTTGGGTAGAGGTGATTCACCGAAATCCTCCATGTTGTTCATAGGGTCCATGAGGATTTAGAGACAAAACCCTCTTGCTAGATATGTAAAAACAATTTTTTAGTTTGTTTGAGTTAAAATGTAAAAGGAATGGTTGTTCTTGGGAATTGTAAAAGTAAGAAAGAGATGAAAGTTATGTTAAATATAAGAAAAGAGAAGTACAGTGACAACACAAAGAGATAGTGTAATGGTAAAACACTAAATATAAAACTCCTTATTGCCACTCATAAATTAAAATTGGTTCGCGTGTTGCCAACAGTTGCCAAGGGAGCCTTGGGTGCCAAAGATGCCAAAGTAATGCCTTAGTTATGCCTTAGTTATTCCTTAGTTATGCCTTAGTCGACGCCTTGGAGTAAACGTAGGTGTAAACGTTCTGGAACTGGAACAGAACTCAAAATCGAAACTGAAACTAAAACTGAAATTGAAATCGAAAACGGAAATGGAAACAAAAACGAAAACGGATCCGGAATTGGAATCGGAATCGGAATCCGATCGCAAAGTAAACGTAGGTATAAACATAGGTGTAAACATAGGTGTAAACATAGGTGTAAACGTAGGTGTAAACGTAGGTGTAAACGTAGGTGTAAACGTAGGTGTAAACGTAGGTGTAAACGTAGGTGTAAACGTAGGTGTAAACGTAGGTGTAAACGTAGGTGTAAACGTAGAGGTAAACGTAGGTGTAAACATAGGTGTAAACGTAGGTGTAAACGTAGGTGTAAACGTAGGTGTAAACGTAGGTGTAAACGTACGTGTAAACGTAGGTGTAAACGTAGGTGTAAACGTAGGTGTAAACGTAGGTGTAAACGTAGGTCTAAACGTAGGTCTAAACGTAGGTCTAAACG
Organism: Ceratopteris richardii; assembly: GCA_020310875.1. Classification (NCBI taxonomy): domain Eukaryota; kingdom Viridiplantae; phylum Streptophyta; class Polypodiopsida; order Polypodiales; family Pteridaceae; genus Ceratopteris; species Ceratopteris richardii. Next base: position 16,678,568 of record CM035429.1, read on the forward strand.
TAGGTCTAAACATAGGTGTAAACGTAGGTGTAAACATAGGTGTAAACGTAGGTGTAAACGTAGGTGTAAACGTAGGTGTAAACGTAGGTGTAAACGTAGGTGTAAACGTAGGTGTAAACGTAGGTGTAAATGTAGGTGTAAACGTAGGTTCAGGTTCTGGAACTAGAACAAAAACAGAAATCGAAACCGAAACTGAAACTGAAATCGGAAACGGAAGCGGAAACAGAAATGGAAACGGAAACGAAAATGGAGCTGGAATCGAAAACAGAATCGGAATCAAAATCCGATCGCGAGTAGAGAACAGCGAAACAGAGATCAATTCGCTAAAACGAATAGAAACAGATCCCTTTCTAGTGATGCATGCAAGGCTATGATACCACTATTATTAGGATCTTGCTCATACGCACACAGAGGTTGCAAACGCAAAAAATACATAGAAAAATAGAGATTCCAAGAGATGAGACTGAACGCAGTATTGGGTGCAATCTCCCGCCATGCACTATGTTTTGACAGTCCACAGAGTGCATGTATTTATAGGAATTTTTGATTACGTCGAAAAGAGTGGTTACATGAGAGCGGCTTCGAAAAGCATGCATGAAACTAAAAGTTGGTGACTTTTGTAGAAAGCCTTTCTTTTAATATCAGAAATTGCGGTCTACAATGACCCTTATTCTAACCACTATTTTTCTAACTATTTCTAACAATAGAACCTTCTACGTGGATTTATTTACAAACTAAATTATAAATCGGATTTATTGATGTCCGCCCTAAAGTCGGATTATTGATGTCCACCCTTTCACACTTTCACGCCCTCACGAAACTTCAGCTGCTATATCAAAACACCAAAAACACATTAATACATTAATAAGTTAACACTCCAACAATGCATTATTCAACATATTCCATAAGTTATAACAGCTATGCAGGAGGATTATGACGCATTGATGGAAAATGAGACTTGGAATTTGGTTCTTAAACCAAATAGTCAGAAGATCATTGGATGCAAATGGGTCTACAAGACAAAGAGCTATGCAAATGAAAGTGTGTCTAGATATAAAGCTAGACTTGTGAAAGGGTATGCTCAGACATATGGTATAGAACTTATACCTTTGTAATGGTGAGGAGTTTGTACTTATATGCTTATATATACAAGTATAGAGCTGGGACATACATGAAAGAAAAGATATACACAAAGTATAGAAGAGTAGAAGAAGAATGTATGTGATGAATGAATGAGATTCATCAAATCAGTTGTTTTCATGAGAATAGAAGAAAACTTCTAAAATCTGAGTCGCGATCGTTTCTCCATCTCTCCTTTTGTGCTTGATCATTTGATAAATCCTTTTGTAGATGTCTAAGTGTATACTTACTGCATCTATGTACAAGTTTTGAGAGTTTAATTGTAATCAAGCTGAGAGAATTGTGAGTAGGAAGATTTACATGTGTAAATGTGAGAAGTGAAGATAGAAACAGGTGCAATCCCGATGGTCAATGTTTTGATCAAATATCCCTCCATAGTGTAAAGTTTTGAGCAAATAAGCACTCATTCTTTAAGTTGAACGGTAAGCTACTTGTGGCTAAAAGCATTTGAATAAACAAGGTCAAGTTTGGGAGAACCATGCATTAGAATTTGCAAGTGTCAAAATCGATTACACAAAACAGTTTCAGACATAGGTACATTGTTTGAAGTAAATCTCAATATTTACTAAATCTTTTGGAGAGATTTAACTTGGAGAAGGTGTGAAAACTTTAGGAGACACCTTTTATAAAGTTTCATTGAAAACTTTACACATTTGATTAGTCAATGAGTGAGTTAATTACAGAAGACTTTTTTGAATAATTAGTTTCTTCACAATTAGTTCAAAGTTTGATAATCTAACATTGGTCTTCCAAAATTGGTTGAGGTTTTGAATTGTTCTTGAGTATGTCAATTGAACAAGGCTCTATACAGATTGAAATATCCTCCAAGAGCATGGTGCCATACGGTAGATAGATTTTGTGAAAATCTAAACTTTCAATGTAGTCATGCATATAGCAATCTATGTACATATGAACACGATGGCAATTGTGTAGTCATCATACTATATGTGGATGATTTTCTTATCACAAGTGAGTTCAATGAAATGATAAAAAGTATCCAAGAAATTTTAGGTGTTGAGTTTGAAATGCCAAACTTAGATTTCATTTTTGTTTGGGGATTGAACTTTGGCAAGAGCCAGAGCACATCTCCATTTCCTAATAGAACTATGAATGATCAAAAAATTTTGAAGAATTTTGGGATGATTGAGTATAGACATGTTCCTATTCCTATGGAAGTCAATGTTAAACTATCCTCAGAAGAAACTTCACGAACGAGGGGTACATTTCTATCGAAAGTTGGTCAATTGTTTTGAATATCTATGTAGTACATGACAGAACATTACCTTCATAATGAGAGTGCTAACCAGGTTGTTAGATAATCCAAGAGAGAACCACTAGAAAAGTTCATGCATAAAGCACCTTGGCGTATGTTGAAGCTGAAGGTCAAGGACAAATCATAGGAGCACATCAAAGAGGTGGACACACAAGAAGAAGGAGCAAGTAGGGAGCTCCAAGAAGTGTATGTCAAATGTTCAGAAGAAATCCCTATAAAAATAGTGATTTCATCACTAAAAACTATTGTAAATACCATTTTCTATTTTTGTAACTCCATTTTATTCAATCCGAGGAGTCCTCAAGCTTGAGGAGTATTAGAAGTATCATGCTACCAATTTTGATAATTTTTAGACTTCATTTGAGCCCTCAAATAAGCCCTGTAACCTAATTTTTAACTAGGCCGGACACTAGGTCTGGATAGTACCAAAACTAGTCAAAAACCTATAAAAAGAGCTAGAGAGCTCATTTTTGGGGTTAGCTTGTTAGAGAATAGAGCTTTGTAAGAGAACTCTTTTGCAATAGAAGCTTTCCATTGTTCCTCTCTTTGATCTTATCGTCTGTGTGTGTGTATGTGTGTGCATGCTTGTGTGCTTTCACTCACACACTTGTGCCTTCACTTGCTCGTGGTCTTCATACCAGTTGTAGCTCAGTGATGAGTAGCACCTCCTTTAATGTCAATCCGGGAAGACGTGAGGATGGTATGAAGACCTCGAGCAAGTGGAGGCACAAGTGTGTGAGTGAGAAGCACACAAACATGCACACACATACACACACGCGCACACACGGCAAGACAAAGAGGGAGAAGCAATGGAGTTCTTAGATTACTTTCAAAAAGCTCTTACAAGTTCGTTTCAATTACAATCTAACCTCAAAAATGAGCTCTCTAGCTCTTTTTATAGTTTTTGACTAGGTTTTGACCCTGTCCAGACCTAGTGTCCGGCCTAGTTAAAAATTAGGTTCCAGGGCCAATTTGAGGGCTTAAACGGAGTCTAAAAAATACGAAAATTGATATGTAGGTACTTCTAAGGCTCCTCAAGCTCAAGGACTCCTTGGCTTGCACAAAATGGAGCTAGAAAAATATGAAATGGTATTTACAATGATTGTTAGTGATAACAATCACTGTTATAAAGATGTTGATTTCGAAAAAATTTGAAGGGCCTATCTGCTAGATTTGCGTCGACTGCTTTGTCTACTTACTCCTTCACTTCGCTCTGACTCTCTCCGCTGGCTTCCTTGTCTAGTCAGTCCTTGGGTGCCCATACTGCTCTCAACACCCCCCCCTCTCTCGCGTCTGTCATCCCTGACAGACCCTTGTTGTTGGGAGTGTTGGATGTAATATTCCACAACCTGAGTGGCAAGCTGATGTTCTTGTAGGCGTAGTCCTCTGGCTAAGTGTGTCATCATACGATCCCAATCAATTGGTCCTGGAATGTCCGGGTGTGGCAGACGTAACTGATCTGCATGGATCGCTTGTTCTACTGCGAATAGATGTAGCAAATGTGTGAGTCTGGGAATGAAGATTTCGGAATGATATTCCCAGAATCCCGTAGAGAACATTTCCTCAAATGTCTGCTTGAAGCATGCGGGTAAGTACTTTATTCGTGCATGCCAGGCAAAGATTATAGTGACCGAGGGAGTCTGGCTCATGTCGTAGACTAAATCCTTGTTACCTTGAGAGAATCCAGGGGCAGAGATGTATGGAGCTTGTACATTCCAAAAGGTTTTGAAGACAATGGTCATGAGCTCGAATATCTTCATACACATTTTCGCTGCTATGTAGGGTACATTATTTAGACGTGTAGACCAGTGCCGAATTGTTGATATCATGTAGGCTACGGTTGGGGTCCCTCGAGGTGGAGCAAAATATGGATAGTTAACCCAAGCCGAGCATTCTTTATTGTTGCGTACCTTGATTGCAAATGCTTGCCAGGATCTGCGACGTACCACTGGGCAATAGCATGGATTATACTTGATATATAGTGGCATGGCTGCCCAGGTGCTCATCATCTCTGGGTAATCGGTTAGTAGACGTGCACGCCAATTAGGTTGGAAGATCGAGCCAGCACGTGCATCTGTCGGTAAATCCCCTAGCTCAAATTGAGTGGCGAATGTGGGCTCCTTCCCTGTATGTCTTTTGACTTCTGCATTATAATCATGTAGTAAGACAAAATAAGGCATGTATTGCGACTCTGATGTTGTGATTAACCGTTGATGGGATAAGTTTTGAAAGTAGGAAGACCGAAGGACAGTTTCTTCCAGATTTGTGAGAGATTGCATTTGCACGGCCACACGATCATCATGTGTCTTACCCACTTTCTCGACCCTTTTGACCCAATCTGGAACTTGAATTTCTAAAGTGTCTTGTCCTTCCTCTGTAGTTCGACCACCGGGTGTCGGCATCGGCTCATATGGCTCTTCATAGCTATCATCGACAGGGATTTCCACTACTGTTTCAGGTTCTGGTTCTTCAATGGGCGAGGGTGGCCTTTCATATGGTAAGAGGCGTGCTTGGAGTTCTGCCACCTGTTTCCGAAGGGTCTCTACTTCTTCTGTAGAGTGTTGCAAGATTACCGGCTCCTGTTGAGCTGTGGGGGCACTGGCTATCTGTTTCTTTAGGTCTGCACATTCAGTCTCTAACTTTTCATATGACTCCAAAAAATTTGCATGCTCCTCAAGTAAGATGCGAATGTCTTCCGATGGGACTGCTCTATATCTGGTAGGGCTAATGGTTGCTCCTACAGTTCCTTCCATTGCCGCTTCAAAGTTGTCTTGGTTTTGTTGTTGAAGTCTCTTGTTCTCTTCTAGTGCTGCTGCCATATGCTTCCTTAATAGCCCAATGTTGCGTCTGAGTGTAGCATTAGATATCATTTGCGCTTGGAGCACTGTTTCTAGTTCCTTGACTGCTTGATCATCTACTGTTGGTGTCTTTGATTCCAATTCAGAGTGAGCCTGTTGTAAGGTGGTATGCTCGGTTAGGAGCGTTTGGTAATCAGCTTCAAGAGTGGTGACTCTAGCTTGCAGACGTTGAGATTCTGCCTGGAGGGCAGCAGTGCGTTCTTCCAATTGCTGGTATTCTTGTTGTAGTTGATGTGTACACTGAAGTAATGTGTTGAACGTGCTATTTACATTATGAGATGCAAGGGAAAAAGTTTGAATTGTAGGGCAGGTGGGATTGGGTAGGGGGGTAGTGAATGCTGTGTGTGCCAATGATGTGAGTGGTGAGGTGGGGGGTAAGGGAGGGGAAGATGGTGGAATCATGGGGAGAGGTGCTGTGGTTGGTGAAATGTCCATTGGGTCAGACAAGGTGGTGTGTACAAGGGCTACCATGTAGGTGGGTATGGTAGGTGAAGTGAGTGTGGTGTTCGTGTAAATTGATGTCGTTGTGAACATTGGAGAAATGTGCCTCTGAAACATTGGAGAGCGGATGAACTGTTCCACAAAGGACGGGTATTGGGGTGGTGCAGTCAGGTTGAAAGAGGTGTAGGGGCCAGATGGGAAGTGAGGGTCATGGAATGGAGGTACCCGTATTGGGGGATAGGAAGGGAAACACAGGGTGCCTTCGGTGGGTGCCGGGTTTCCAACTACACTTGGAATTATGGGATGGCCAATTATTGGTTTGGAGGATAGAAGGGATGAAGTCTACAAGGGATTGGTGACGAAGGAGAAGAGGGTGTCTTGTGAGGTGGGTTCTCGAAATGAGAATGATTTGAATGAGGGTGGGTTATAAGTGAAGGTAGAGGTGATGACTGTCGTTTCTCCCATGGTGGGAGGTGGTGGTGGGGGTGGAGAAGGTGGTGATGGAGGATGCTGGGGTGAGATGGGTGATGTCTGAACGAAGGTTTCAGTAGAGAGGTCAGTGGTGGTTGTGGGGGTAGCTGTGGTTTCAATGGGTACTTCTTGTTCTGTGACGGGTATCCTGATAGTCTTACCTGCTCGTGGTAATGTGTCAACTCTGCGTTTGTCATACCTCACGGACTGGCGGACTGCAGTGTGGACAGTCTCCGGAACTCCTAAAGATTCTGACACTAATTTGAGGGTGTCGATGAAATGTTGGTCCACCCCCTCATCTGATAGCATTTCTTGCATCAAAGCTTGACCTGATACAAGAGAGAGTTGATGCCTTTCTTGTACTGCTTTGATTGTGTCGTATAACCTTTGTAGTTGAGCTGTATATGCTGGTGCACCTACAAGTTCTGGCACTTCTTGTTGCTCCTCTTGATGCTCTTGATCATAATCCTCCTCATCTTCCTCCTGTTCTTCATCTCCGTCATCCTCTTCATCCACTTCAACTGGGGTGACAGGTGCTTGGGAGGTTGTGGCCTGCGTTTGCACGTTTTCCGCTTGTCGTGCCTCTTCTGCCTCCAGCTCTACATCTTGTAATAATTGTTCGAAATCTTCATTAGTGAGTTCTTCCAAAGGTGCGCCACTGGGAAATTCAAGATCGGTTGGGATAGGAGGGAATATCAAGGTGGAACCATCGGTGCTGCGTCTTGGAAGTCGGAGTGTGAATGGTCGGACTCTTCGGGGTGGAGGGGTGACGTCTGGTGTTAGGGTGGCTCCACGTGGTTGAGCACATGGGACTTGGACAGTGCCTCTCATTTTCTTAGAAGGGGGTCCTGTGGATGTCCTGCCTCTAAACTGCTCTACACGACTCCACATTAAGGCCCGTTGAATAGGAATGTCATAAGCCAAACACCTATAAATGATTCTCGTCAGAGCACAGCAACCATATAAAACCTGTTTCCGCGGCCATCGTTTGTGAGCTAGGTGTATCTGATCAATTATCCAGTGGGGTAAGTTGATGGTGAGGCTCTGTGTCTCTGCCAGATACAAACTAAACCAAATCTTTTTGGGTGGCATGGTGAATCTATCTTGTGCCGGGAAAGCAAAGTGTTGCATGCACATGCGAAGCTGTATTGCAATATTAGGTGTCATGGACACCATGTCCTTGAGTTTGGTGAGACTTCGATTCTTCATGTAATCCGGTACTAGGGTTTCCTTCTCTGTAGGAATATGCATTCTGCGCATATCTAGAGCCTCTCTCACCAAGTTGTTTGATAGCCTGAATCTCTTGAGCTCATTCCCCTTTGTCAGAGATGGAATCACAAATGAGCTTGCACCTTTTGGGTTCTGGTTTGGAGTCAAGGTGTTGATGAGATAGTAGCATCGCATGAAGTCAGGCTTTGGGATCCGTGCACTGAAATATGCATCCAATCCTGCCTTTGCCCATATCAAACGTAGACCTTCTGCATTTTGTAACTTCTCGAATTCTCTTGTAAAGAAATGGTATCTGCCTTGCTTCCCATTGAAGTCCAACTCTGATTCCCATAGGTACGTTCCCTCACCCAAGGGTCCTGCCACCTCAGTAAACCAGTGGGAAGTCTTTCCTACGGGCATGGTGTGGCCACGCGGAGGGTCCGCAATAGGTATGATTTTGATTGCCCGCAATTCTTCTGGTCTTTCATTTGTCTCAGGCAAAACGGGTAAACTGTCTAAGTCCACCACTTGCGGGCTTGTTTCTGTGTGAGAGCTAGTTCCTGCTGCCTCAGCCATGTTGAAAACTTCGCAGCTGGTTCTGTGAGAATATATGAATAAATGTTAACATTGCAATGGACACAAAAATGACACGGTGTCCCCTGTTACAACATTAACCTAAAGTTTGGGAGAGGTTAGGGGTTAATAAGTGCTCGGTGCTAGTGTGTGTAGTTAGAAATTGGGTAGACCTACGAGCTAAGCGGAATGATGTAATGTGAGAGTGAAGTGGTTAGTAGGTGGGCATGGATTTACATTTGGGGTCTGGGGTTTATTACAAGTTTTAGGTTGCCAAATGCAACGGATAGGTTTTGAGTTTGACTTTGTGGAGGCTCTGGAGAGTGTGATAGGGTATTTACTTGAAAAAGGGGGCTGTTTAGGGACCCATCTACGGGTGAGTCTGTGCGTGGTTCTAGGTGGCAGTGTGTTCGAGTGTATCAGACAAGAGTGGGTGGCGGCTGCTTGAGCGAGTGAACCCTGTCGTGTATGATGTGAATTGTGTGGGGTCATTTGAGCCCGCAAGCAAGCCTTAGGCACCCAAATTTGTCTTGATTGTGGGCTGGCCTTCATCGACTTCTTGGGCACCCAAATAGACTTCACGTTAGCAGAAGAACTTCTGAAAGACGTCTTATTAGTGTCGTATTGTTGGTTACTAATAAGAGGCTTTGACCGTGTGGTTGGCTTTAGTGCAACCGGGTGTTCGCCTTTCCGCACCCACACTTGTTTCAATAGCTGAGACGTTTTGCTGCGCAGGTACTTTTGATCTCCGACATAGGTAGTACTCTGCTTCTTCTGCCTTTGATCCACCTTTGATTGTTGTCTCCCTCTGGCCTTTTGAAAAGAAGGGAGTTCCGTTGCCTCCCTGACTCCTTTTTTGCCACCATCATTCCTCTGCAACACATAGTTTTGGACAAGAACAGCATGGTCATCTTCATGTGTACTCCTGGAAGGACCAGGAGTGTGTGCCTTTCCTAGTTCCTTGAGTGCTCCATTATCTAACTCTATTGTAATCTGACTATGATTGACCCACACCTGAAGAAGTCCACTTCTTAGGTTTAAGTTGACTGCTTGGTCATAGATCCAGTCTTGACCCAAGACAAGGGGTTCAGTGAGGTCCTCATCTTGACACACTAGTACTTTCACTGTCATTGCCTCATCGTGAATATAGAGGGGAAGTTCCACCTCGCCCATGCAAGGGGTTTCCACGCCTCCCAATCCTATGAGATATGCTTCCACAGGATTGACAGTTAATTGCAACTCTTGACAATGAGACAATTTAACAGCACTAGTGGTTGCACCTGAGTCAATCAAGGCTCTTATAGTCCTTGCACTCTTTCCTTGTCCTATATCTAAGGTTATGAAAGGACGTCGATCAGTTATCCTATGTGAGCTAACACCTGAGACTTCACACATAGCCACGGGATATCCTGGATCTGCATATGCATCTGGCACAGGTTGCTCTCTACCTTGTCTTCTTAATTTCATTCTCTGTATGCGCTCTAGGGCTTCTGCTTGAGCTTCTTCTCGAATTCGCTTTGCTTCCTCTTTGCGTTTCTTAGCAGTATTGAGTCGACTTAGCATTTCCTCTGTGAGAGGTTCCTGATACAACTTGACTCTGCATCCGCTAATATAGTTTGGGAGAACATCACCCTCTAAAGTGGCTAGTTGTTCTGCTCCACTCGTGGAGATCCTATTGATGATCATAGGTCCGTAGCCTCTCTTCTCCCGTTTCCTCGCATGTTGCTTCAATGTGTAGACTAAAACTAAGTCGCCTGCCTTTAAACCTTTATCCTTAACGTGGGCATCAAAGTATACCTTCTGTCGTTTCTTTGCTGCATATATCCCTGCAGCTGCTCTCAGTCTTGTTTCTCCTAATCGTTCAAGGTCAAACAGTCTGGAGGAGAGTTCATGACCCGTCCATTCGTGCTCTTGTGCTACTTTCAATGTAGGTATTAAGAAGTCCAAAGGTAGCACGGCGTTTTGGCCAAATACCATCTGAAAGGGGGTGGCTTGGAGTACCGTCTTGTAGGCGACTCGGTATGCCCAAACAGCATGGTGTAGCTGTTTGTCCCAATCAGAGCGTTTAGTGTTCACTAATTTTGTCAGTACATTGCATAAGATCTTGTTGGTGCTTTCGGCTTGTCCATTAGCTTGAGGGTGATAAGGGGCAGACTTCTTATGAACTACCAAGAATTCTTGGAGTAGATTTTCAATCACTTCGTTCAAGAAGTGAGTGCCTCTATCACTTACTAGTTCTATAGGTAGCCCGTATCTTGTGAATACATTCTCAAACAAGAATTTAGCAGTTGTTTGAGCATCGTTCTTTGTTGTGGCTTTTACCTCTACCCACTTTGTTAGATAGTCTGTCGCAACAATTATATATTCTACATGGGAGCCCTTAGCTGGGGGATTAATAGGACCTACGAAGTCTATTCCCCACTTAGAGAATGCACGTCCACCCATCATAGGTTTCAGTGGCATCTCATCTTTGCGTATAGGATACTGAGTTCGCTGACAGACATCACACCGTTTCACATAGGTATGTGCATCCATGTGAAGGGTCGGCCACCAGAAGCCCGCAAATAGTATTGCCTTGATCACCTGATCTGGTCCAAAGTGTCCTCCTGCTACCCCTTGGTGAGCAGTTTCCAAGATCTTGAGATATTCACTTTCATGGACACATAGTCTCAAGTAACCGTCTTTACCACGTTTGTATAGATTATCGCCAATGAGAGAGTAATCCTGGGCCTCTTGTTCTAAACTCCTTTTCCTGGCCAGAGTCATGTCTGGAGGGAATGTTTTCGTCCTCAGGAAGGATACTAGTGGTTCACTCCAATCTGGCACTATGGACACTTGATAAAGAGTGGCATGTTCCACAGGTGGTTTAGTGCGACAGATTGGGCATTCCTTGCACAACTTTTGGACATCCGCTTCCATAGTTGGCCAATGCACTCCGAGTCTCCTTAGGGTCTGTAAGGTTCGTTGCTTTGAGTAGTGTTGCTCTAATGCACCTACATGTGCTAATTGCCACCACTTCGCATACTCGTCCTCTTCTACACAACAAGCCAAGATCCCTTGATCTGTGTGCTTGTACATACTTCCTGCCATGATGTGATACTTTTGGGCTTTTACTACCTCTCTATCCTGTGTGGCGATTACTGGGTGGTTAGGCCCGTACGTCAATACTGCCACTAATGGCTTAGCCCACTGCGGTATCACTTCCAAGTTAAACAAGTAAGCATCAGGAAGGTCATCTGATACTCCTTGTGGGGCTTCTCCAGATGTGAGCCTAGAAAGATGATCAGCTCTCAAATGAGTCCTCCCTTTCCTTACCACAACCTCGAAATCATATTCCATTAGTAAGAGAAATCATCTTACTAATCTTCCTGTATTGCATGGCTTGTTTACGAGGTATAGCAATGCCTGATGGTCAGTAAAAAATTTAAACTTATTTGCAAGCAAATAATGTCTAAACTTTTTAACTGCATATATCATGCCTAAGCCTTCTCTCTCAGTAGTGGTATAATTTCGTTCAGCTGCATTCAATTGTCTACTGGCATAGGCAATTGGAAGATCCATATTACCTTCACCAGTAGGTTGTGCAAGCACACATCCAATGGCATAATTGGATGCATCCACGTGAACATGGAATGGCTTATTCCAATCTGGTGTGGTCAAGATTGGTGCTGAACATAATCTTCGTTTAAGCTCATTGAAGGAATTCTCACATTCCTCAGTCCACTCAAAGTTAGTCAAAAGTCCGTACATGGGCTTTGCAATGACGGCATACATGTGAATGAACCGGCGGTAGTAACCACAATGCCCCATGAAAGCTTGTACTTCCTTGACATTCCTTGGCCTAGGTAGCTCTGCTATGGCTCTCACTTTCTCTTCGTCGGTGGATATGCCATTTTTTGACACTATGTGTCCTAGAATCTTGCCTTGCCTGACCATAAAAACGCATTTTTCTGGGTTCAGGCAGACCTGATATTCTCTACATTTGTCAAAGATTTGTCTGAGTTCAGGAATATGGGTTTGTCTAATGTTGGAATGAGCACAAAGATCATCAACATAGACTTCTAAATTCTTTCTCAGGAACTCCTTAAATACATGGCACATCAGCCTCTGGAAGGTTGCTGGTGCATTGGTAAGCCCAAATGGCATTACTCTAAAAGCAAAAATGCCCCATTCTGTGGCAAAAGCTATCTTATGCTGATCCTCTGGAGCTATGGCTACTTGATTGTAACCCGAAAATCCATCAAGGAAGCTGTACACTTCCTTGCCTGCTACTCTTTCTAAGAGATGTTCCGTGATGGGAAGCGGATAGTTATCTCGAATCGTGGCTGCATTAACCTTCTTCAAGTTAATGCATACACGCAGCTTGCCATTCTTCTTGGGCACCACTACAATGGGGGATACCCACTCAGTGTGCTCAATTTCATAGATAAATCTAGCTTCAACCAGTCTATCTATCTCCTCTTTAATCTTGGCAGCGTAATTATCGTTATATGTATAGGGCTTTTGCTTAGAGGGTTTGGCATCTGAAGTCATGGGGATGGTGTGTGAGCATATGTCTGGGTCAACACCCTTCAAATCCTTGTAACTCCAAGCGAATACATCTCTGTATTCTCTTAGCAAAGCTATTAATGCATGCTCTTCTTCCTCTGTTAGGTCATGGCCTATGTATGTGCATCTCTCCTCTCCTTCTTCTAGGGCCACTACTATTTTCTTGGTGGTTTCTTTGTTATCATAGGCCTCTCCTACTTGTGCCTCTCGTTTAGGCATTCTTATCATGACTCTCCTGTCGTCTATCTCATACTTCTTAAAATTTTCCGGGACCTCAAACAAAGATTCTTCCTCTTCTGGTGAGACTTCTCTCTTCTTTCGTTTCTTTCCTTCTTCCTTCGGGGTCACATGTGTTGCTAATCTTACATCATTTGTAAGCTCTCCATGCCTCTGGGGTTGAAATTCTACTTCATGGAAGTATTCTTCATCTGATGCAAATGGTGGGTCCATAATGATTGACTCTAGATCGGAGTCACTCGCATCCTCAAATGCATCAAGGCTAGGTTCGCATTCTTCTAGAACAGCCTCTCCCATGATTGGCTCTATGGAGAAGACTGAAATGTCATAGCCATCCTCATCACAGTGAGGTGTCCATTGTTCTTCATTGATGGCTACATCCATTGTTGCTAGGATTTCTGCCCAGCCATGGGGTTCAAATTCCTCATCAGGGAAGACTACAGGTGCATAGGCTAGGTCTTGAATTGATCTATGATTTTCTTTTGCACCTACCTCTCTGGCTTTCTCTCTCTTCTCTTCTTCTACTGCTACCTTACACATCCATAAGTGAGTGTCTTCATGCATCCACGAGGATCTGGATTCTATGGAATGCACAGACTCAGTCTCATCTTTGGCTCTATGGATGGGGTTCCATTGGATGGGAGGGACATCTCTATGAGAGTAATCTTTGAGATTTACTTTGGTTGTAACACCTAAGTGTTGCAAATACAAGGAGTTGGTTCCCCAGTCCTGTACCACTTGCAACTGTCGCATAAATGGTCTTCCTAAAATCATCTCATAGGCATCATTTTTGCTAAAGTCACATATAGCAAATGTATGCTCAAACTCGACACCACAGGTGGTGAGAGTTATTCCTTCTAGCAATCCTAATGGCCTCTCAATATGACCATCGGCCATCTGCAATTTCATTCTCGTTGGCCTGAGTGCTGGCTTGCCCCAACGCTTCCATAGGGAAGTGGTGGCAATTGCAACTCCTGCACCTGAGTCCAAAATTGCCTTGGTGGTGTACTCCTGGTAGGTAATGGGAAGATAGGTGTTCCCTTCTTCACCTTCACACATGTCTCCTATCTTATCCAAGGGTATTTCTGGCACTGTCCTCTGGGATCCTACCTGGGAACGAGGTTTTGCTATCTCTGGTACTTGTTTGGCGACATGTTTCCATAGCTCTGGCCTTACTTTGAGTAGCTCTTCTAAGGTGAGGTTGCATTGTACTTTAGTGTTTTTCACTATCTCTGTGTTCCTAGGTATGATCGAGTCTTCGTTTCTTACCATGACCGTGGGTGCTCTCATACAAGTAGACTTAGCTTCCCATGGGCCTGTGAAGTGGGGTAATTCTTGTAGAGAGTTAGACTCAAAGTCTAGTCTGTCCTGAGAGTGGGTGCTCTCCTGCTCCTCATAAATGGATGGGATGTCTTGTGGGAATTGGTCGCGTGCATCATCCACGAGTTCAATAGGAGGAGGGACTTCACTCTCTTTAGCCCATTTGTCTTCTTGAATCTCGCGTAGGAATTCTGGTGTGAACCGATTCATAGAAGATGATGTGTCTGGCTCCGTAGAGTTAGGCACATAGGCTTCAGGCACATAGGCTTCCTGAGCAGGAATGCTTAATCTTTTACTTGCCTTGTCCTTGTGTTGAGAGGCGGGTTCCTTTTCTGATTGTGCAATCAGCTTCTCTATTCTTTCTAACAGTCCATCAAAGTGCAACTGTGTCTTCGCTGAACTAGAGATGTTAAATAGGCGACTGGCCTCAAACATGGTCTGAGCCAATTCCACCATCCTAGCACAAATTTTGGTTCTTTCTAGCTCTAGTTCTGCTCTAGGGTAACACTTTTCATGATCAGTTACATTTGGCCCTTCTTGGATTCTGGCCTGATATGCTTTAAGCATCATATTAAGGTCTTCGGGAGTGGGATCAGCTAATACTGATCCTGCTTGGGGTGGTGGGTGGGTTACGTGGGGTGTATTAGCGGGTGGAGGGATGGAGGGTGATGGGGATGGTACCGGTGGGAATGTGTGAGAGTGCGGTTGGGATGTGATCTCTATGATTTTGGCCTTGGTTTCTCGTAGACTCTCCTCAAGTTCACTCATCTTCTTTGCCCATTGTCGTTTCATTCTTTCACGGCTATCTCTCCAGGCTCTAGTCCTCTTCTTTGTCATGCTCTCTGTTTCACTAACATCTGGGCTCTTTTCCTGGTCTACCCCTTGGTTTTGCTGCAATGCTTGAGCTCTAGTGATCACTTGTACAGGTGTAGTGGAAGTGACACTTCCTGTGGAATCTACCACTAACCCAATAACGTTGATAGGAGTGATTTTTGGCATATTATTGGGGTTCTTTGGGCAATCTCGTAAGAGATGCACCTTTCCACAGTCTTGGCAAAAGCCCTGGATCGTCACTGACTGGGGTTGTGTAGGTGGAGGTAAGGGACAATCACGAATGAGGTGATCTCCCTGACATCTGTAGCATGGTCCTCTAGGGAATGGGGGTCTTACCTGCGTAGGTTGAGGTCTAGGATTGGGGTTTGCGTACATGACGTTCGTGTAATCTGACTCCCAACTAGGTTCATTTGACTCTTCACTATAGTAGGACTCCCCATGTTCCGGAGACTGCATGTAGTAGGCCTGGGGACTATTGATATGTGTAGAATCAAAGCTATGGTCACTCGGGTCACTTTCAGAAACCAATGGTGTTACAGGGACTATAGCTCTATTCAGGTTCTCTTCTGCAGCTGCATATTTTACTGGGATCACGTTGGATGGAGCTGGAGGTTGTTGTGCTAGCACAGGCTGAGGCCTTTGCTGGGCTTGATATTGTGGTGGGTAGGTTTGTTGAGGCCTAGCATACTGTTGTGGTGGATATTGGTTCTGATATCTTCCTTGTTGAGGGTATGGCTGTGGGTACGTCTGCCTAACGGTTTGCTTATTGTAGGGGCAATCTTGCGCGGTGTGATTGGTGTACCTTCGTTCTATAGTGCAGTACTGGCTACTAGGATTAACTTGGGGTTGAGCCATAATGGGACATACATTCGCCATGTGGTCGCCACCACAAGTATAACACCTTTTCACAGGGGCAAACCTTGGGATTTGTTTGTTAGTGACACCTAATTTCTGAGCTACTTTCTCTGCAAGTTCCTCAATTGATGTGGATTGCGTGGAAGAGAGGTTAGAGGCACTATCTGAATCTTTGTATATCTTGGAAAGCTCTAACTCCTCCCCTAGGTTATCCTCAATGTCAATGCACATGCGTACACAATCTTCTATGGTCCTAGGGTCCTTCAAGTACACATAAGATCTCAATTTGGTACTTAGCAATCCATCCAAGAATAAAGCCACTTGCTTAGCTGGTGTAGGTAGCTCCGAAACAGGGCATCTTTCTAAGTATTGCCTAAATCTTCTTCCTGCAAGTCTCACGGTTTCTTGAGGGGTTTGCTTGAAGCTGTGAATCAGCGAGGAGGTATTATGCCTTATGCCACTCTTAGAGAATTCAATAATGAAAGCCTCTAGGAGTTGGTCTATGCTCCTGAACTGCCTCTCATTTAGTGGCTGAAACCATGTCAGGGCAGTGTTCCTAAGGGTCAGACCAAAGGCATTGTACTGCGTGAATAGATCCTCCACTTGTTCAGCTCTCAAGACTTGCCTAAACTCAGCCACATGATCGTACGGATCTCCAGTGCCATCAAAGTAGTTCTTCATGGACTTAACTAGCTGAGTCGGTCTCAAAGTCCTTGTGTGCTCTCTAGGTCGTGGTAGAGGGAACTCATCCGCATTTCTTTGATTCCTGTGAGCTCTAAGTATCTCAGGTTCTACTCTATTTGTTTCTGTCCTCATTCTTTCTCTGCCCACTGGGTTGGCAAAGCTTACTTCTGGTCTATCTCTACTTCTGTCTCTTTGCATTCCATGAGCTTGGGATGTTCCAGCTCCAGGGTGACCATAGGATACATTCGATCTTGGTTGGGGGAAAACGAATTCACCCTTCCAAGTGTAAGCATGCCTATCATTTTCTGTCACCACAAAGATCCTCTCCGAAGCGTGATCTAAGTAGGTCACTCTACCTGGGCTATCAGGATCCTTAAACTCATAGATCATGATTGTTCCTATATCAATTGGCCGATCGGGTTTGTACCTCCAAAAGGCTTCGTCAGTCTCTCGATTGAGGAGCAAATCTATGCTCTTATTATCCTGGGGAATCCACTCCGGTGTGATAATCCTAGTGAGAACCGATTTACCTCGAGGGGTTCTAGGTTCTGCACCCATGTTTCCTTGCTCCAGGTCACCTAAGTCTGCTTCGGGGATCACATTTCCAAATTCGTCCGTCCTATTTGGGTGACTGGTGACTACGTATATGGTTCCTTCTTTGTCCAAGTATGCTCCATTTTCAAACTTGACAGCTGGGTGCTCTAATCCAATGGATTGATCAGGATTCTTAATCTGTACCACAGATCTTCCTAGGCCGTCCTCATAGATGCTGGCACCTAATCGGTTGGTCCTAAGGTATTCCAACTGCGTTTTGTAAGGGCCTTCTACTCTGTGCAAGTATGGCACTCCTGAACTTCCTGTAGGTCTCTCCATACCTTGAGACATCTCGGATTCACTAGTCTCAGAACTTGGGTAGTATGAGTGGTGGCTCAACTGCTGGGCCCACGACCTAGCAGTGTGGTTGACACTAGCCTCTGAAGACCTAAGGCTTTGTCTATCCCTTACTAGATGTCGCCCTGATCTAAGGTTCATAAGCCTAGCTGAACAGCCCAATTTTGCCCAAGTACAACCTCGTTGCAGAGTCCTTTTGTATCAGTTACTTGATTCTTTTTAGTTGATTCCCGTGTTAAAATTCTTGTCTGATATCACGTCGTAAGGTATATTTGAGTGTAGTTCCGCACTTAAAGCTGATCGTTCCACGTTAAGTTCTTTTCCTTTAAAGTTCTCGATAGTACAAAGATTATGTCCTTGGCTTGAACTTGAGAGTTTAGGTCTGCTTCAACTTGATAATTGCCTATCGTCGCCCTGACTTACTCCTACCTCTAGTCGTTCTTAGCCTAAACTAGGAATTGACAGAGAGGGTTGAAAGTTTCCAACCTTTTGTTTCCTGCTTGGTTGCCCTTGAATGCCCAGGAAGTGTGTTCCCAAGCTTGCACTTACACTTGCTTCGAACGCCTTTCGATGCTCTCAATAGATCTGTAGAGTTCCAAAGTTAGCTTTAATATTTAAATTCCAAAGACAGAACCAATGATTCTCATTCCTGTAGCACAAATACTAATTTGCATAGTGAATTTTAGGAAAAACAATTCTTAAGACCCCTGACTTTGATCCCCCTGGGTATGGTCAACTTCAAAATACCCTAGCTGAAAATCAATGCATTATCCTTATAAAAAGCTGTAGTATATGCCACAAGCTTTCCAACAAGCCCTAGAGCTCAAAAAATGGATTTCGTATGAAAAAGTTATGACCGTTCAGGGTTCTAGGGTTAAGACAGGGTTCAAACAGGATCACTGTGCAACAGGTCTTCCCCAAGTTGTTTTCCTAAGGCCTCCTTATGTGCTCTAGAGTAAAATGTTTATGCCCAAAATTAGCCCAACTCTTCAATTTAAAAACCCTAAAAAATTTGGCTAAATTTGGCTAAAATTGGCTGTCAATCGCGATGGACAGGGCTGTCAATCGCGATGGACAGGGCTGTCAATCGCGATGGACAGAGTATCAATCGCGATGGACAGGCAGGTCAGTCAATCGTGATGGACACGGTGTCAATCGCGATGGACAGGGTATCAATCGCGATGGACAAGGAGGTCAGTCAATCGCGATGGACAGGGTATCAATCGCGATGGACAGGGAGGCTATCAGTCGCGATGGACAAGAGTCAATCGCGATGGACAGGAGGTCAGTCAATCGCGATGGACAAGCAGGCTATCAATCGCGATGGACAGGCAGTCGATCGCGATGGACAGGCTGTCAGTCGCGATGGACAGGAGGTCAGTCAATCGCGATGGACAGGCAGGCTATCAATCGCGATGGACAGGCAGTCGGTCGCGATGGACAGAGCTGTCAATTGCGATGGACAGAGCTGTCAATCGCGATGGACTGAAATTTTGCAAGATTTTCAAAAATTTTGGTGGAAATGTGGTGTGCAGGGTCTCTAGTCCACTGTGGTGCACTCAGATTTACCAAAAGGTGAAAATTTCTGTCAATCGCGATCGACAGGAGTCGACGACTGCGAGAAAGTTCTGCACATTTCCGTACCTACGCGACGTGCTGAAGGGGATGATGATGCTGAAACCTGCAAGAAACTCCAAAAGCATGCAGAAAATAGCACACAACAGTTCGCTCTCTCGCTCTCTCTCACAAGTGAAATGAGGGAAATGAGGTGGAGAAGGTGATATAATCAAAAAACTGAAATTTTCGCGATGATGGAAGTGGAGGTGGAAGATGGTGATGATGATGATGGTGATGATGGTGGTAAGGTAAGAAAGAGAAAAATAGGAAAAGTAAAGAAATTACCTACAACGCAAACGTCTCCAATCTACGTCTTACCATCACACGCTCATCCTCAAAGCTCGATCCCCGGCAACGGCGCCAAAATTTGGTGTAGCTCAGTGATGAGTAGCACCTCCTTTAATGTCAATCCGGGAAGACGTGAGGATGGTATGAAGACCTCGAGCAAGTGGAGGCACAAGTGCGTGAGTGAGAAGCACACAAACATGCACACACATACACACACACGCGCACACACGGCAAGACAAAGAGGGAGAAGCAATGGAGTTCTTAGATTACTTTCAAAAAGCTCTTACAAGTTCGTTTCAATTACAATCTAACCTCAAAAATGAGCTCTCTAGCTCTTTTTATAGTTTTTGACTAGGTTTTGGCCCTGTCCAGACCTAGTGTCCGGCCTAGTTAAAAATTAGGTTCCAGGGCCAATTTGAGGGCTTAAACGGAGTCTAAAAAATACGAAAATTGATATGTAGGTACTTCTAAGGCTCCTCAAGCTCAAGGACTCCTTGGCTTGCACAAAATGGAGCTACAAAAATATGAAATGGTATTTACAATGATTGTTAGTGATAACAATCACTGTTATAAAGATGTTGATTTGGAAAAAATTTGAAGGGCCTATCTGCTAGATTTGCGTCGACTGCTTTGTCTACTTACTCCTTCACCTCGCTCTGACTCTCTCCGCTGGCTTCCTTGTCTAGTCAGTCCTTGGGTGCCCATACTGCTCTCAACACCAGTCCTCACATCTCCTTGGATTGACAAGTAAAGGAGGTGGTGCTTACGCTTGAGCTACACCAAATTTTGGCGACATTGCCGGGGATAGAGCTTCGAGGACGAGCGTTGTGATGGTAAGATCGTAGATTTGCGACGTTGGAAGGTAAAAAAACTGTCATTTTTGTTCATTTTCTGATTTTGCCTCTTCATCTTCATCATCATCACCATCTTCATCTTCTTCTTCATAGAAATTTCTTGTTTTTAGTGCATTTTTATCATTTTCATACCATTTGTCATGCATTATTGTGTGGGAAGGAGTTAGGAGATGCAAGGGAGAGCAAGCGCCTGTGTTTTTTCATGATTTTTTTGCACATACGGAGCTCGCCATTGCCCAGTGCTTAGAAATTTGAATTTCCCACCAAAAAACACGATTCTGTGATGAAAATCACGATTCTGTGAAAAATTCAAATTTTTTTAAAAATCGTGATTTTCTATTTCTCGCCTAAAAATTTGCTTAAAGAAACACGATTATGTGGTCATTCTCAAAATCACGATTCTCTGGTTGTGCTCAAAATCGCGATTCTCACAAATCACGATTTTCAGCCAAAAACACGATTGTGATCAAACACGATTCTCTGAGACAAAATCGCGATTCTCAAAAACACGATTCTTTGTTCGCAATCGCGATTTTCAAAAACACAATTTTCATCCAAGGTACAAAATCGTGATTCTCTAGAACATGATTCTCTGAGACAAAATCGCGATTTTCAAAAACACGATTCTCTGTTGGCAATCGCGATTTTCAAAAACACGATTTTCATCCAAGGTACAAAATCGTGATTCTCAAAAACACGATTCTCTGCTGGCAATCGCGATTCTCTTGGTTTCACAGGATCGCGATTCTCTGATTTCACAGCATCACGATTCTCTAATTTCATATCATCGCGATTCTCTGATTTCATAGCATCGCGATTCTCTTGGTTTCATAGGATCGCGATTCTCTGATTTCATAGCATCACGATTCTCTGATTTCATAGCATCGCGATTCTCTTGGTTTCACAGGATCGCGATTCTGTGATTTCATAGCATCGTGATTCTCTTGATTTCACAAAATCGTGATTTTTTCCAAAAGATCGTGTTTGCTTGTTTTGACCCTCAGACATGCATATATGTGGAAGAGTGAATTGATTTTTCCTCCACCAAGATCCAATGTTTCCCATGGCCTCCAAGGAGTAGGATCATCCCAAGCTCATGAAGCCCAGAGAGAAAGAAATAGAGAGAGACATGAGGTAAGTTTTGCACACCCTGTGGGTAGGAATAGATCAGGAGCTGAAAATGAAAGACCAGAAAGAGAGAGACATCAAGCACATAGGCAACAAAGAGATGAACAGGATTTCCCATTGCCTAGACCCCGAGAGCACACAAGAACCCTTAGATCCACTCAAGTGATCAAGGCAATGAAAAATTATTTTGACGGGACAAGAAATCCTTATGATCATGTGGCCGAGTTCAAACAAGTGTTAAGAGCTGAAGAGGTTGAGGATTTGTTCACCCAGTACGAGGCATTTGGTTTGACTCTTAAGGGCACTGCCTTAGCTTGGTTTCAACCATTGAGTATTCGTAACTATCACGATATAGGTCAGCTGCTAGACGAATTCATTGTAGAATTTTCGAAGAGTGGTATCAAAAATAGATGAGATAGCTGAGCAAGTTGCCAAGAAGCTGGGAGTCCAAAATAGACAAACACAAAGAGTCACCTCATTGAACCGATGTTATACCTGCAGAGAGGACATGGCTAACATATTCCCAATGCAAAACCAAAACATTAGAGAAAGGAATGCTCCATATTGGACTATTGAGAGAAAATACACGAATCACACGACTCAAGATTGTCCCTACAATAGGCAGGCTGTTAGACAAACTTATCAGCAACCTTACCAACAAGGTAGGTATCAAAACCAATACCAATAGCCATATTATCGACCACAACAGCAATATCAGGCACAATATAGGCCACAACCAATCTTGGGAAACCAACCACCAGCTCCTGCCAACGTGATTCCAGTCAAGTATGCCGTGGGAGAGGAAAATCCAAATAGAGCATTGGTCCCACTTAGCCCATTGATACCAGATAATGACCCTCATGCTCATAGTTCAGACTACTCCCATGAAGGTAGTCCACATGCTTATTACACTAAGTCGCCTGAGCATAGTGAGATTTACTCGTATCAATATGAGGCATCACCTATGGAGCAAAATTGTGAGCCAGAATACTCCAATGTCATGTACACAAATCCTAACCCTAGGCCCCAATTGAGACAAATGAGACCACAAGCCCCTAGAGGATCTTGTTTCAGATGTCAAGGTGACCATTTCATTCGTGATTGTCCCCACCCACCATCTCCGAGTCAAGGTCAGGCTATCACAATACAAGCTTTTTGTCTTGAATGTGGCAAAGACCATCTCCTCAGAGATTGTCCAAGAAACCCCTCCAGTGCATCCAAGATTACACCCATTAATGTGGTAGGCTTAGTGGCGGCTTCAAGTTCAAGTAGTAGTAATGCGGCTCCTATACAAGCTGTCACTAGAACACAAGCCTTAAAACAGGATAAACGAGTAGAACAATTGGAGACGAGTGAATCAGGAGAGCCTAGTAAGAGGAAAACAAGAACATGGAAGGATACCAGAGAGAAGGCCAATCGCAAGTGGAATAAAAAGTTATCGGAACTAGAAGAAAGCTTGAAAGACACAAAAACAAAAATAGAAGACATTGCATCTCAAAACCCCTCGCATGCCGAAACTCCATCCACCCCACCTCATCCCATCCCACCACCCATTGTAAATAGACCACAACTAGGGTCTGTTCTTGCAGATCCAACCCCAAAAGGCTTGGACATGATGTTCAAGGCCTACCAGGATCGTCTACAAGAAGGGCCAACAGCTGCAAACCTAGACAAGAGTTACCCTAGAGCATATTTAGAGATTGAACGGATGAAAATGTGCATGAAGATGGTAGAACAAGCTCAAGCTATACTCGAGACTAGTCAAAAGTTCAATCAGACAAACTCTGTCAAACCGGATTTGCATTTCCAGGGCTTACTAGAAAGATTAGAGCAGTTGGTAAACAAATCACAAGTTTCTTTACCTCCACAGGCTCAACCAGTTATTGAAAGAGGAAGCTCACCACCAATGGGAGCTTATGTTCCTAATTCCACGGATGTTGCAATACCTCCTTCAATTCAACAGTACTCTTAAATACAAGAAGAGAAATGGGCCAAGGAGAAGGGTAATTCCCCTCCTATTCGTGAGATTGATGACCCTCATGATCAATTTCCCCAAGACATTCCATCTATTTACGAAAATGAAGTAGAACAACAAGAAGACAAAAGATTAGATTTTGAATCTAATACCTTAGAAGAACTGCCTCAATTTCCAGGCCTTTGGGAATCTGAATCTCTTCAGATCAGAGCTCCCACAATACTGGTAAGAAACGAAGACTCAGTGGTTCCAAGGAACACTGATGTCATGAAGAACACTAAGGTTCAGTGTCATCTCACTGTAGAAGAGCTGCTCAAAGCAAAACCTGAGCTATGGAATCATGTGAAGGATCAGGTCCCAGAACTTGATTCCAATAGGCCAAAAATAGGCTCTAAGCAAAAAGTTCCAGAGATACCTCTCGATAAAATAGGAGACATGTGTGAGGGTGAAGTGTTGGGGATGTAAGGGTCATGTGACCTTACCCCCATATTCATATATATACATCATTTATAGAGAATTGCCTCAAGAGAGTCCATTATGTGGGTTTCGAGGCTCCCATGCATGTCTGCGCGTCGTTCCTCTCTTCTCTCTCCCTCCATCTCCTCCTTCCTCCTCTTGTTTTGCAGACCAAAGCCCTTCATTGGTATCAGAGCATGTTGAAAGCTGGTGTGCAAGAAGCTTCAATGGAAGCTTAGGTCAAAAGGGGTAGAAGTGCAGGTCAGCATCTTTTGACAACAGTTCAGTATTTCGGCCATAACTCTAGCTAGGAAGCTCTGATTGATGCGTTTTAAAGTTCTCTGCGTAGCTAACACAGAGAAACTTCATCGAAGGCCACAGAACCGGGTTCAGAGTTTTAGATTGCCAAAAATTTGAAAAACGCAGACTGTTGTAGAAAGCGAATCTACATTCACTATGATAGCAGGTCAGTTTTTGGGTCATAACTTGAGTTCTACGGCTCAAAATGAGATGGTTCGACTTGCTGTGTGTCTGCTTAAAAAGATAGCTACAACTTTGTAGAAGAAGTCAGATTCAGATTCTCAGTGCAAAGTCACCGAAGCTGCAAAATACAGAGCAGAAGTGTTGCAGGTGAAAGTGAAATTGATAGCAGGTGCTTGTTTTGTGCATATCTTGAGCTATGCACCTCCGATTGAGGTGTTCTTTATCTCGTTATGTAGCCAAGAATAATTTCTCCAAGTTTGCTGAAGAGCAAAAGTTCAGAATCAGAGGTTATCGCCTCTGAAACAGCAAAATACAGAACAAGATATTTTTGCCATAAGAACCCTAATTGCGCTTGGAGATTGAATTTGCTTTGGAACTTCTTCGAGAGAGAATTTTTGCTGTGCAAGCTCTTATTTTTAGAGCTTCAAGGCATTGTACATGTATGATCACTGTGGTAGCTCCTCCATATGAGAGTAGAGCATGATCTTGCCACGTGTTTGGCATGTAAGATGACATTGTGGTATACTCTTTTTCTGAGATTTATGTCATCATGAGTTCGATCATGGATGTATTGTGGTTTATATCTTGCTTATGCCACTTGGTTACGAATTTACTTACCGATTGCACATCTTTTATGAGAGATTGTTCGGATCTAGATTGGTACTTGTATCTTTGTTTTCTTTTCAAGTACAGGATCCAGATTGGAGCCTCAGTTACACGTTTGTTTGTCACCATTATTAGCATTTGGTCATTGATTGATATCTATTTGCCAGTGTGATTCTTGGCATATGTGGATGATGATTCCCACATGGTTATTTTGGTTCTAGAGTCCATTCTACAGAGGAGATGCTGCCGAAATTTCATCGGCTTTTATGCTAGAAAGGAGTTCTAGTGGATCTTGAAGCTTGTGCGATAGCTTTGGATCATTGTTTATCTCCATTCAGTTGGACTTGGTCACACATTGTTCGTGATAAGTTGGACCATCTTGCAGGATTTATTCTTGAGTGGGAGTTGTATTGCCATTGTATTGGCATGTATTACCATTAGTTTTTTGGCACATGTAGTTGGCATTATCTTTTTTTATTAGATCACTGACAGGTGGTGACAGATTACTCATTGTTCTTTTGCTATTGGTTATCTTGTTTGATTGGTCAGTTTACAGGGGATACTCTGTCAAAATTTTCCCAGGATTCTTTCACATCTACTTGGTCACTTTGGAGACTTGGTGAGCAAGCTTATGCTCATGGTTTTATGTGCATGCTAGATGCATGGTTATGTGACAGGTGGTTCACATGGTTTTCTTCTCCACAGAGACATATGTGATGTGAGTTATGCATAAAGATATGCAGGTGTGATCCTATTGAGGATAGAGTATTATTTCTAGTCTCTTGTTACATTGCTAGTCTTGGATTGCCAGCATGGTGTTTTCTCGATTCGATGGTACTGACTTTCCGAGATGGAAAGCTCAGATGTGGCATACATTGGTTCGTGTAGGGTTACACATGTATGTGCATAGAGATACACAGAGGCCTCATGACATGCCCGACCAAGTATGGATGGATATGGATGCATTGGCCAGCTCCACTATCCAATTACAGCTTGTGGATTCTATATATGAGTCCGTTATGTATGAGGAGAGGAGTAGTGCATTATGGCAGAGACTACATGATATGTATGCGAGTCCATCGACTCATGTGAGACATAGATCACGTCGACGACTTCGATGTTGGCATTGTGGTCATGAGGGCCATATTCGACGACGTTGCTTCAGGCGGATGTGACGACAACGTCAGAGATATGCACGTGATGCAGGTCAGGTAGTGATTTCAGGAGAGTCTATGGCAGTTGATTATGCTAGTGATGGTGATATTACTTTCTCCTATGGTTCATCTTAGGATTCCTCTTGTTCTTTGGATAGCACACATATGTCTTGGTTACTTGATGCATTAGCCAATTTTCATGTTACTCCACATCATGAGTGGTTTTGTTGATTCTCAGGTGAGAGTCGTGGATGTGTGCACATGTCTGATGGTATGACATATGATATTGAGGGTGGAGGAGATATATGCCTTATGCTACCTAGTGGAGCATCACCTATACTCAAACATGTACGCTATGTGCCTTCATTCCCTATGAGCTTGATTTCAGTTAGCCAGTTACAGGAGAGCAGATGTTATGCATTCCTTGGTGAGCATCATTTTCAGTTGCAGTTGGGACAGCTTATGCTTGTCAGAGGTGCCAAGGTTGGGCACAGGTATCCACTACAGGTACTTCATGTGAGAGACAGTCTCGTCTCAGTGGGAGTTCAGTCTTATGTGCGATGTGAGACTCGTCATGTCTCATTTTGTCTACCTACAGATAGGTCTATGGACATTCTTGATGCATATGTATGGCATGACTCAGATGCTCAGATGGATGCACATGTAGAGCATATTTCGGATGCTCATGATGCTTATATAGAGCATGCTTTTCTTGATCATATGAATGCTCATATGGAGCACACTTCGGATGATCATTTAGATGCTTTAGAGCATGATGTGGATGCTCATGTAGAGCATTATGATTATACTGAGTTAGAGTATGATCATCAGTTTGACCTTGGTGTTGATGTTGTGCAGTTAGCTCATGTGGAGCATGATGATAGAGCAGGATAGTTCTCATGGTACAAAGTGTATACCAGAGCATACTAGCTCTCAGGATGCATAGCTGGATACATCCTTGGTTGCGAGCATGGCTGATTTAGATGCTGAGGAGTCAGCACTTATGCAGTCATTCTTGGATTCGCTCATGCCAGATGTTGACACAGATATGTCAGGACATGTTGGTCTTGATGATGGTGCTTTGGATGCTTTGGATACAGGCATGGCTGACATACTTAGGTTAGCCAGGATAGCACATGTTTCGTTAGCATTCGAGAGTCTGATCTACGAGTTGTTATGCTTGAGACCAGACATTGCAGTTGCTATTAGAGCATTTGCACTTGGAGTTGTCAGTCATTCGATGATTGACACAGGCATAGAGCGAGTGGGAGCTTTGTAGGAACTTCATCAATTCTTGCATCAGTCAGATATGAGCTCAACTCTTACCGATATGAGTCTAGAGAAGTTTGAGGTGGATGGATACACCTTATTCGAGGCAGTTGGTGTAGGCTGATCCGTATGGGTTGAGATCCGGACTCTTCTTGTACATTAGTGTATAGTCCTACATCATTCTTTGGATATGTTTTTCCACTTATGGTCACATTGACCCTTAAGTGGGACATTGTTGGGGATGTAAGGGTCATGTGACCTTACCCCCATATTCATATATATACATCATTTATAGAGCATTGCCTCAAGAGAGTTCATTATGTGGGTTCCGAGGCTCCCACGCATGTCTGCGCGTCGTTCTTCTCTTCTCTCTCCCTCCATCTCCTCCTTCCTCCTCTTGTTCTGCACACCAAATCCCTTCATGAAGAAGGTAATACTTATCTTCCGATCACCTACCAAGATTACACAACCAAAGCAATCATAGCTTCAAGTGCTGGTGTTGCTATTGCGACCACCTCCTTGTGGAAGCAATGGGGCAAGCCCACATTAAGACCAACTAGAATGAAGCTTCAAATGGTTGATGGTCATTTTGAAAGACCTCTAGGATTGCTAGAAGGGATAACTCTAACCACTTGTGGTGTAGAGTTTGAGCACACATTTGCTATATGTGACTTTGAGAAAAATAACGTCTATGAGATGATCCTAGGAAGACCCTTCCTATGCCAATTGCAAATAGTACAGGATTGGGGAACCAACTCCTTCTACTTACAACACTTAGGGGTCACCACCAAGGTCAATTTGAAGGATTACTCCTTCAGAGATGTACCACCCCTACAGTGGAATCCTATCCACAAAGCAAAAGAAGATTCCATCTCTGTGCATTCAGAAAGTTTACCTGATCCATCATGGCTGCATGAAGATACTCATTTGTGGATGTGCAAGATCACAGAGGAAGCGGAAAAACGTTAAAAGGCAAGAGAAGGAGGAACTTCGCCAAGAGATAGACCAGTTAGAGACCCAGCCTACACACCGATGATCTTTCCAGATGAGGAATTTGAGCCTCATGGCTGGCCAGAAATCTTAGCCACCATGGACATTGCTATCAACGAGGAACAGTGGACACCTCATTGTGATGAGGAGGGTTATGATATTTCAGTGTTCATGTGTCAGCCCTTGCTAGAAGAATGTGACCCTAGTGATGTCATAGAAGAAGAAGAGAATGACGATGATATAGAGTCCATTGTGATGGATAGTTGCTTTACCTCAGAGCAGCACTATCTAGAAGATATAGGAGTGTTCACCCAGAAAGAAGAAAAGCCTCTCACAAGTATTAAAACGGTAAATTCAAAGGATGGAAGTGAGAGTAGTCAAAAGAAAAAGAAAAGAAAAGCAGTGAAACAAGAAGAGGAGGAATCATTGTTTGAAGTACCAGAAAACTTCAAGAAACACGAAGTTGACGACCGCAAAATTTTGGTACGAAAGAGAGAGGCCATCATAGGAGGATCATATGATAATAAAGAAAAGACCAAGAAAATTGTAGTGACCATTGAAGAGAACGAAGAGAGATGCACATATATAGGAGATGACCTAAGTGCAAGAGAAGAAATGGAGCTCGTAGCTCTATTAAGGGAATATAGGGATGTGTTTGTGTGGCACTATAGAGCCTTGAAAGGGGTAGATCCAAGAATTTTCTCTCATACTATCCCCATGACTGCTGATGCCAAGCCCACCAAACAAAAGCCCTACACATATAATGATACATATGCAGCCAAAATAAAAGAAGAAATTGATAGCCTGATTGAAGCTGGATTCATCTATGAGATTGAGCATACTGAATGGGTGTCCCCCATCGTAGTGGTGCCCAAGAAGAACGAAAAATTGTGAGTGTGTATTAACCTTAAAAAAGTTAATGCCACTACGATCAGAGATAGTTATCCACTTCCAATCACGGAACACCTATTGGAGTGTCTTGCAGGCAAAGAAGTTTATAGCTTTCTTGATGGATTTTCAGGTTACAATCAAAAGCCATTGCCCCAGAAGATCAACACAAAACAGCTTTTGCCACAGAGTGGGGAATCTTTGCATTTCGTGTGATGCCATTTGGGCTCACCAATGCACCTGCAACATTCCAAAGGCTCATGTGTCATGTCTTCAAAGAGTTCTTGTGAAAGAGCTTAGAAGTGTATGTGGATGATTTATGTGCTCATTCCCAAGAAAGAAGATTTCACATCCCTGAGCTCAGACAAATCTTCAACAAGTGTAGAGAATATTGAGTGTGTCTGAACCCAGAAAAGTGTGTGTTCATGGTGCGTCAAGGTAAAATCTTAGGTCATATTGTTTCTAAGAATGGAATCTCTACAGATGAAGATAAGGTACGAGCCATAGCGGAGCTGCCAAGGCCAAGGAATCTTAAAGAGGTACAAGCCTTTATGGGCCATTGTGGATATTACCATAGGTTTATCCACATGTACGCGATCATAGCTAGACCCCTTTATGCCTTGTTGTCTAATTTTGAGTGGAACGACGAATGTGAGAATTCTTTCAATGAACTGAAGAAACGTTTGTGCATAGCACCAATACTGACCACTCTTGATTGGAAGAAACCATTCCATGTCCATGTGGATGCATCCAATCACGCCATAGGATGTGTGCTAGCACAACCCACCAGTGAAGGAAATTTAGATTTACCCATAGCATATGCTAGCAGACAGCTAACCGTAGCGGAACGAAACTATACCACAACTGAGCGAGAGGGCTTAGGCATGGTATATGCCGTGAAGAAGTTTAGGCACTATCTATTGGCCAATAAGTTCAAGTTTTTCACTGATCATCAAGCTTTGTTATATTTGGTCAATAAACCTTGCAATACAGGACGTTTAGTAAGATGGTTTCTCTTACTAATGGAATATGACTTTGAAGTTGTTGTTAGAAAAGGTAGAACCCACCTCCGGGCAGATCACCTTTCTCGCATTACTTCAGGAGAGTCATCGCAAGGAGTGTCTGATGAACTACCTGATGCTTATCTATTCAATTTGGAAGTTGTTCCTAAATGGGCAAATAAGTTGGTACCAGTCCTCACCTTCGGTCCTGCAAATAAGAATGTGAAAACATCACAAGAAGAAATTGTAAAATCACAAAAATATCACATATTAGCAGGAAGCATGTACAAACAAGATACAGAGGGTGTATTAGCTTGTTGTGTTGAGGACGATGAACATAGTAGTTGGTTGCAACAAGCTCATGAAGGATTGCTAGGAAATCATTATTCTAAACAGTGCACATTACAAAATCTGAAACGTTTAGGAGTGTGTTGCCCTAGCATGGACAAAAAAACACATGAGTGGATTAAAAATTGTCCAATGTGCAGAGAGAGACCACCAGTGGAGCATGCCACCCTTTATCAAGTGTCATTAATTCCTGATTGGAGTGCTCCATTGGTAGAGTTTATGAGATCGAGAACCTTACCCAAAGAGGCTAGTCTAGTAAGAAGACGAAGCATGGAGCAAGAGGCTTAGGACTATGCTTTAGTTGGAGACAACTTATATCGAAGAGGCAAGGATGGTTATCTAAGATTGTGCGTTCACGAATCAGACTATTTGAAAAGCTTAGAAACTGCACACAATGGTGTTGTAGGTGGACACTTCGGTCCTGATCGAGTAATCAAGACCATTTTATCTCAGGACGTTGGTGGCCCACTCTTCATATGGATGCTCACACCTATGTGAAGAAATGTGACACATGCCAACGTGCACAATATCCAATTAGAAAAGACGAGATGCCTTTGAGGCCAATGATGGGAGGGCGTGCATTTTCGAAGTGGGGCATAGACTTCATAGGTCCTATTAACCCCCCAGCTAGAAACTCCCATGCAGAGTATATTATTGTCGCCACAGACTACCTTACAAAGTGGGTAGAAGTGAAAGCCACAACAAATAATGATGCTCAGACTACGGCTAAGTTCTTATTCGAGAATGTGTTCACGAGATATGGGCTACCAATAGAGTTAGTAAGCGATAGAGGCACACACTTCTTGAATGAGGTCATTGAAAATATTCTCCAAGAATTCTTGGTGATACATAAGAAGTCTGCCCCTTATCACCCACAAGCTAACGGACAAGCCGAGAGCACCAATAAGATCCTCTGTACGTATTGACAAAACTGGTAAATAATAAACACTCTGATTGGGACAAACAACTTCATCATGCTGTTTGGGCTTATCGAGTTGCCTACAAAACGGTACTCAACGCCATCCCATTTCAGATGGTCTTCGGACAGAATGTTGTTCTACCATTGGACTTTCTCATCCCAGCCTTAAAAGTAGCACAAGAGCATGAGTGGAATGGACATGAATTTTCCTCTAGGATCTTTGATCTAGAACGCTTAGGTGAAACAAGGCTACGCGCAGTGGCAGGCATCTATGCTGCAAAGAAAAGACAAAAGGCATACTTTGATGCACACATCAAAGATAAAGGATTGAAAGAGGGAGACCTAGTGCTGGTTTATACGCTAAAGCAACATGCCCGTAAGTTGGAAAAAAGAGGATATGGACCCATGATCATTAATAGAATTTCCAGTAGCGGTGCAGTTCAGTTGGCCACTCTAGAACGAGATATCTTGCCAAACTATATTAGTGGATGTAGAGTCAAGTTATACCAAGAACCTCTTACAGAGGATATGATAACGAGACTAAATATTGCTAAGAAGCGGAAAGACGAAGAGTTGAGGGTCAGAGAAGAAGCACAAGCAGAAGCCAGAGAGCGTATTAGGCGAAATAAGTTAAGGCGATTAGGCCTAGATGTCAACTCAAAAGCCCCAAAATATCACATGGATATGTGTCAGAAATCAGGCATAATTACCTCTCAAAGCATTGACCGACGTCCCTTTGTGACCATAGAGATAGGACGAGGGAAGGGTGCAAGGACTATGAAAGCATTGATTGACTCAGGTGCAGCAAGTAGTGCAGTTAGACTATCCTATTGTCAAGACTTGCAGTTGAACATCAATCCCATAGAAGCTTATCTCATAGGATTGGGAGGTGTGGAAACCCCTTGTTTGGGCGAGGTGGAACTTCCCATCTACCTTCAAGATGTTCCAATGAAAGTCAAAGTGCTAGTGTGTCAAGATGAGAACCTTATAGAACCACTTTTCTTGGGTCAAGATTGGATCTATGACCATGCAGTTAACTTAAACCTAAGAATTCAAATTCTTCAAGTTTGGGTACATGAACAATGCATTACATTAGAATTAGAGAACTGCATGCTCACAGATCATGGCACCACACACTCTCTTAGTTCCTCTAAGACTAATCTTCACGAGCAAGATGTTGTATGTGTCAAAAGATCTATGATCCAGAAGGACTCAATCAGGGAAGGACAGTCACAAAGGCAAGCAAACCCTCCTTCTTTTTCGAAGAGTAAAGCATCCCCATTAGTTCAACCTAAGAAGCGAGCACAACAATTCAAGACAACTGCTATAGCAAATGGAACGACACCATTAAACAAGAAAGCAGTTCCAAGCATGAAGCAGATCTGGGTACGCAAAGGAGATCAACCACCAGCCTTGCCCCCACAAATCCCATCCAAGCAAGCCAACCAGGCCAAAAGACGAAGGAAGAAGCTCGAACAAGCTCAACCACAAGGTATCCGACAAGTTTGGGTGCCTACGCAATTAGCTGCAGCTCAACAAGGGCGATTACAGATGTGGGTACCTAAGAAGCTCTTACATCCACAGCAACCTATGTTCTCCCACATGCAAAAGGTCTCAACAAAGAAGCCAAAAGGAGGAAAGGATAAGAACCGCGTATAGAGACCGAAAGAAGACCAAATCACCTCTTCGCTTATAGTAGGAAGACATGCAAAAAGGGTATGGGTTTGGAAGCCAAAAGTACATGTAGCCTCCACCAAATCAAAGCGCCAACCACACTGGATACCACAGTTCAGGAAGTATCCAAAGATGAAGACGCCTGAAGTGATCTCTGCAGTGCCAACTGTTGTTCTAGAATGGACCCCAATAAGGAGGATTACATCATTTCGAGATCCAATGGATACCTCCACCAAAGTCGGCATCAACATCTACAAGTAACATCGAAAGCCTCACGAGCGACAACCATGTGCCTCTTGCACAACCCTATCTTTTGCACCATTCAGGTCATGCATTTCCAAAGTCTGCATTAATATAGGGCCACATTACACGGCCGTGCATAGACACATTTGCGAGTCCCATGCACAAGAGCACATTGACATATTTCAACTATTGTTACTGATACTAACATCTGTCTTCTTGTTTTGTGACATCGCTCCAAAAAAAAAAGAGAGAAAAAAAAGGGAGCAGAAGAAAAAAAGAGAGACATAACTTGTTCCCAGGTTTCGCTCATGAAACATGAATGAGCCATGCTGAGTTGAAGGTGGAACTGTTGATTACTGGGCATTTACCAGCTTGGATAGAAGTGTATCTCCGCTAGCAAATGATATAATTGCTGCCTTATCTGATAGATGTCAAGAACTTGGCACGAACATGGCATCCACAACTATGGTTTCCTCTTACCATGGTAGCCGTGAAGAGCTTGAAGGTCCGCAACTTGAGTGATGCTTAACTACTGCATATACGAGAGCATCCAGGGAGATATCTGCAAGAGTTACCCAATGTTGTTTGTCAAAGAATATAAAGAAATTCAATTCTCAGTATTTGGCAAATGTTGCTTTGAAAAGAGGAGACAGAACACGGCACTCACAAAACAATTTCATTAGTGGACCATCAACAGGGACATTCATCGACAATGTTCCATCACAAATGCCAAGTGTACAACACGAAGAGATAAACATCGATCGACCCTTCACCGTGGTAAGTATCTTTACTTTGACAACACCATAACCATGATAGATTAGGAAACCTCTTCGTCGGCATACCCTTGAGCACTTACCTCAAGACCCCCAATTTTCGCACCATACTTCTTCCAATGCATTTTCCAAGTAAGCATGGATAGGGCTACATTATAAGGCCGTGCACAAGTCACATATTTTCCTCAACCCATGCACGAACACACTTACCCATCATCCATTAGGGGATACCGGTACTTGGCATGTCTACTATGAACATCATCTTTGGAAGATCTAGACGTCATCAATGGAGACTCACAACGACACATGCTGAAATCCAAGGATGAAGCACATATCATGAGATTAACACTTGCACAGGCTCAAAGAGACAAATGAAGAACTTGCCAATCAACCCTGCCAAATTTGGAAGGTAGATGGCTCTTGTTCCTACCGAACAAACACTACCTCTCAAAGCACTACATGGAACAACCATTACAACAAGGGTCTATCAGGGACGACAGCCTCGAGAGGGGGGGGAGTGTTGAAGCTGAAGTTCAAGGACAAAGCACAGGAGCACATCAAAGAGGTGGACACACAAGAAGAAGGAGCAAGTAGGGAGCTCCAAGAAGTGTATGTCAAATTTTCAGAAGTAATCCCTATAAAAATAGTGATTTTCATCACTAAAAACCATTGTAAATACCATTTTTTATTTTTGTAACTCCATTTTGTTCAAGCCGAGGAGTCCTCGAGCTTGAGGAGTATTAGAAGTATCATCCTACCAATTTTCATAATTTTTAGACTTCATTTGAGCCCTCAAATAAGCCCTGGAACCTAATTTTTAACTAGGCCGGACACTAGGTCTAGACAGGGCCAAAACTAGTCAAAAACCTATAAAAAGAGCTAGAGAGCTCATTTTTGGGGTTAGCTTGTTAGAGAATAGAGCTTTGTAAGAGAACTCTTTTGCAATAGAAGCTTTCCATTGTTCCTCTCTTTGATCTTATCGTGTGTGTGTGTCTGTGTGTATGTGTGTGCATGCTTGTGTGCTTTCACTCACACACTTGTGCCTTCACTTGCTCGTGGTCTTCATACCGGTCCTCACATCTCCTTGGATTGACAAGTAAAGGAGGTGGTGCTTACGCTTGAGCTACAGTGTAGGACCAAGGAAATAGTTCACCGAGGTGAACATTGAAAGGGGGGGGGGGGGGGGGATGTTAGAGTCTAGAGAGGCTCAATGCCACACCTCTCATGATTTGAAGGGGAGGAAATCAAATATTGGTGTGTACATTTTTTTCTTTTAATACAACTATAGATTTTGGTGTGAAAAACAAAAAGAAAAACGAAAAATATGGGAACTTCATGTCCGCCTGTATCGTCATCGATGCCATGGCGCCGATCTTCGTCGTCGTCGAAGTATAGGGGTAAGTTTCGCAGATTCTTTCTCCGTTCGCTACTCTCTTCTTTCTATCCTTCGATTCTCCGCTTCCCTCCTTTTCTGTTCGTCTCAATGAATCGCCTTCCTTGGTCGTAGCGCAGTGCCTCTATATATGACATGAGAGAGAGAGTATGTCTGTGAGAGAGAGAGAGAGAGTGAGTTTCTGTCAATACGCAAGAATCGCATTATCGACGGAGTAACCTTGAACGGACATCTTAACTGTGAATTCTTATCCACCTTTCCCTGATCTCTCTATTTGCAATCTCTTGGGGCTCTGTATATCGTCGTCAAGGATGAATGCCTCAAGAAAGAAACTTCGATTACGATAATTAAGTGTATTCTTTACCAGTTACCATTGCATCGGAGCGTTCAGGCAACGTTTATCTCCATCATTCCTTACTGTTGTACATAGAGTGAACTCGAATACACGTTTCTGAGAGTTCTGCCTACTGATATTGACCCATGTTTTTCGTCTATAGAGAAGGTACACTTTTTTCATGTCTGTAGCATAGTTTACACGATGTATCCTGCAGGCTCCATTGAGAGAGAGAGAGAGAACACGAACATCTGTACAGTCCTTTTACTAAGTTCTCCTCAATTTACTAAATGCATTCCTTTTCAATAGCGATCAATATTTATCAACATGGCCTAATAAACTACATTCTGTAAACGTGCCCAGTCGTTATATGCTACTTTTTTTTAACACAGCATTGGAGAAATGTTCTCCACACTATGTCTCGGCAAGTTCCATGACGTATTATCTTTAAAAAGGAGATTCTAGCCCAAAATTTAGTTAGTACATCATGTTGTGTTGTTCTCATGCGCATACTAATTCATGAGACAAGAGTATAATCAAAGAAGTTTCTAACACACGCGCACACGCACACGCACATCGTGTGCGAATTTGAGAATGTATGTGATATAAGTGGGCACACTTTTTATCAAATTCACATGTGACTTATTCAACCTGAGCAGCAACATTACGTGAATATATTGCATGCTATCTATTTTAACAGTGGCAATTGTTTCCCTTCCCTATATTCATGATGGGAAATAACACATACACAATAGCAGTAACAACAAATCTCGAATTTCTTACTTAGCTTTCAGGTGACGTAGAAATTCTACTCGATTTTAATCATACAGCTCCCTTATCATTGTAATTAGTTCTGCTGGAATTCTTACATTAATGCTCCATATGTTACATTAATTCTAAATATTGTGTACTGTTAGCAAGTGAATAAGACAGGTTTTTGGTTTCATGGCATTTTGCAGATAAGTTTTGTACTTAGACTGTAAGAATTTAAGGCAGGATACGCACGAGAAGTAAAATAGCCTTCACAAATGGAAGAACAATTATCAGATTTGGCCCCAAGTGAATTGTTAAATTATATTGCGTTCCTTGAGAATGAGCTTGAGATGACGAAATCACGAATGGATTCTGCACAGATAAAGCATGCGGATGAGAAAGCCCTGTTAAAGGCACAAATTAAACTCGCACTAAATAGGTCACATGCTGCTCACAAAGAAGCAAGATTTTTGAGAAACGTCAATCAATTAACTAGATCGACATCCTACGACATGGAGAACGACGTACTTGGAAATAAATACTCTTTTGAAGAGGAGAGAGAGAGAAGGAAGGTACACATTTTTAACTCCTACATTAATCTATTACTTTTCTGAAATCGACAAATCCTGAACATCAATATGTTTAATTTAGCTGGAAGCTCATTACGAGTCCTTAAAAGAATCTTATCAGATCTTCAAAGAACATTAAGTCAAATAAGGATCCATTAGGCAGCCTATGCCATGATTCCTCGGCCCAATAACCAGGCTTGCAAAAACTGTTCTGCAAACCAATACAACACTTTTGTATTACTAACTTCTTAGCAATCTGTTGTGTATCCTGTAAGTGATCAGCGTGACTATAGGAGGTACTTTGCTTGAAGGATGATTCAATATCTCTCATTTATTGCCGTTAAACTTCTTATCGATGTGTACGCGACTCAGGAGCTCTTTTCTCACCCCAAAACTTTCCTAGCACCGAATTGAGACGTAGCAACATAAGACATTTCTATCGACCAAACTCCTCATTCAGAATCACAAATCTTTTGAACAAATTTCTTCATCAAACAGTGCAGGGATGATATTAGTTTTATCTTCAAGGGAGGATATCCCAGTCTGCAAGTCGATTACGCTGACAAGTCTTTTAATCCTTCAGAGAGGAAGCTTGGCCTTTCGAGTTCGCCGTCGCATTGACGATGAAAATAACGTGCGGTTGTGCACTTTTTCTGTTCCCCTAATCAAACCATCCAAAATATATTAGTCTGAATCAAGTCATCAAGTAATGACTTGATTATGGTTTTCTTCCTCTCGTGAGCAATATCAGCTTTGAAATCACGCTTTCCTTTATTCTTGATAATTTCGCGGTTAATTGTTTTCCTGGTTAATGTGGATCATAGGTTCTTGAGAGCAAAGTACATTATTTGGAGTTGGAATTGGAGGCGAAAAACAAACTCATAGATCAAAGGTGGAAAAGAAGTGAAAGACTCAGAAGTCAGCTTGAGAAAGAGAACGCTGTTCTTAAGAAAAAAGTAGTGCTTGGATGGATGATTGGGTGTCTATCTGGTGATAAAAAATACTTAATCAAGCAACGTTTGCATTTATTCTTTGAATTCAACCTTTTATTCGAACTAAGGGATTGAAACGTCTTTGCTCTATATTTGACTACCTTCATCCATCAATGCCAATACGTACTCACAACTGTGCATCATACGTGCCAAAACATAAGGATAGCTATTGCATCTAACTTTATACAAGGAGAGTTTTTCTATTACAGTACAAGGGTAGGGAGTCTGGTGGCCATGGGGTCTATCCGGTCGCACCATCATTTTTGGACAACATGTAAGGAAGTTTTGTAGTAATAAACATAACGAAAAAAGATAGTTTTCACTCCACCATAAGCAATGCACTTCCATTGGCATAAGTTACAGAGACTCATGTCTTCAAATTTCTCCAGATTGCTCTGCTCTTGATGATAGTTTCGTTTATGATACTTGGTATATCTTGAATTTGGGTATTTTCTGCTTGCAGCTCCTTTACAAAGTCGCTTCTCTTGGAATTTAGGAAGGCTAAAATCTTCTTTGAAGATTGAAGCCCTGCATAGAATTATTGCTCCATGGATAAGGATTGTACGTAAGGGAAAGAAACTAAGGGCTATCATTGTGTTGTTATGTAGAGGTATATATGCTGTCCGCACCAAATGACCTCGCACCTCCGCTGCTCAGAATGGTGAGAAGCATCCAAAGGGAGCTCGAAGCTGATCAAAGCGTGGTTCATGGTTTTGCTAAGGATCCTCTGCATGTGAAGCTTCAACACGTGGAGAAAGCCATTTTGACACTCATTCAAAACGCAAAGGACAGGACACTTGAAATAAAAACGAGTAATGAATCTTCGAGAGGCAGGTTTGTGGCTGTGCATTCACTGATCTCAACTTCTCTGATTACGATAGTCAGAATGTGTGGATTCTTTGGCGTGTCTATCCGTCGCATGATGAATGGAGGATCGGATGCTCTATTCCTCATTCGCGCTGAGTTTATTATAAACAGCAGCCTAAATTGATGATGGAGTCATTCCTTATGAGAATTTCCTTCATTGGGGCGATTGTTCTGCAACGCTCTCCAAATCTCGTCCTTTGAAGCTTGATGCCATCGCCCAAGCTTGATTTCTCGCTTGCTTGAACAAGGAATTTCACAATTAGTGCGATAAGATCGCCCATCTTTCAAGCTCTATCTCCAGCCATCTTGCAATTCGTGCTAGCTCTTCGTTGTCGTTCGCATATTATACCGTATGAGGGAGAGAGAGAAAAGGAGACTGTATAATGATATCAGGGATGAGAAAAAAGACGAAGAAGGCCCATGCTTCCTCTTAACTATACGCAAGGCAGATCGTGATGAAGAAAGGCGTGCGAAAGACAGGCAGAGGCATAAGGAGAACAACGGTTGGCAAGCTGTGGATGAGGAAACAAGGAGATATAACGAGAAGAATGGGCAAGAAGAGGATGAGGATCAGGGGCAGGAAAAAGAGCAGAAGAAGGAAGCAGAGCAAAAGCTGCAACGTGCGCAGGACGAAATACGCGAAATTCTGCAAAGGCTGGAGGTGCGCATGTCACAGCTGCTTTCATATAGGAACGCGCAGGGACAGGACAAGACATGCCCGCAGAACGATGAGGGAGAGAAGGAGAAGGATGTGAAAAATATGGCAGAAGAGGAGGTGAAGAAACAGGAGGAAAAACAGCCGCAACAGATGCAAGTGACTGAACGTGGCATCGATGACTTCCTCCTTAGCCAAGCTCGTATGCCATCAAAAAAGAAGAATCGCAAAGGAAAACCATCATCAGGAACAGCATCAGGGGCTTCTCCGAGATCGCACAGGATCACTGCAGACTCCAAACTGCCTAAGCCTAAACCATTTATACCTCCAGGGCGTACAAGGATCAATTGATGCTTGGATAAGTTACAAGGTCTCGCTACAGCAGGATTTTCATTCCAAGCTGTACGGCATTTCTCGTCTCCTTCTTCTTGCAAGCTGGCAATGCCAACCTGTTTTGCATGGTATCAGGGAAGGGTGGGGGATTGAAAATGGAGGCAATTCATCTACAAAAATGATGGAAAAGCTGAGTTGGAGCAAAATACAAATGAGTAAACTCCGCATTAGAAGGTAGCTCGTGCCTGTAGATTGAGAAAATAGGACAGGAATAAAATCGGAAGCAATGAGCATGTCAGGTGGGTCGTTGCAGATATCACAGCTGATGATGATGATAGAGTATAATGATCACAATGGACAATAATGAGTCCTACGAGGAAACAGAGAACAAAGACGGAGAATCTAAATGTCCTCATTTGAATTCCAGTATGCGATAAATCATTCCCAAAACCTGATTGAAAACCTTTGAAAAGCCGTGGTCTACCTGATCAGTTCTGGTGGAAGCAGCTTCAAACACCTGTTGAAGGCGTTTCAATCTTCTGCAGAATTAGCTTGAATGCGTTTAGATACCTGCAAATATGAATCACGTCTCTTGAAAATCCATATTCATCTGGTACAATGGACCTTTCAAACACCTGTTGAAGGCGTTTCAATCTTCTGCAGAATTAGCTTGAATGCGTTTAGATACCTGCAAATATGAATCACGTCTCTTGAAAATCCATATTCATCTGGTACAATGGACCTTATGATCATCATATAACCAAAAAGATAATCGATTGTTTCATATAAAAGTTTGAAATATTAGTATCATATTTAGGAAAAGAGCAGCAAATTATAAAAAGACAATTAAGATAGAAGGTAAAGATACAGTGCTCTGGGTGAAGGTGAGAACAGACCTATCTGAACAACGATGGATGAAGAAAAGATCTCAGAAACGATGAGAACAGATCTATCTGAAAAACGATGTATATCAAATGTATAGCACATATTGTGTGTGCGTGCATGTGTGTGTGTTTGAAAAACAGTACCATCTTTAAAAGACTTGGTCTAGAACCTTTAGGTGATACATGTCTAAATGAACGAAGGAAGCTGACGGTGTCCTCATCAGTGCACGCAGCATCACCGCTTTCCGTTGTTACAACTGTCGATCATTGTCGTTAACTGAAGCTACCGGTTGTCAACTACTTGAGGTTGGTTGCTGTCAGAGCGCAACCTTTGTCATAAGTAAAAATCAAAAGATTTGGGAGATCCTGAACGTCAGGTTCCTCTTCATCGTAATGGCGCATTTTCAAAGCACTTCAGTGTTATGGACTTGTGCTCAGCTGTATCCACACAGCGAGTGGAATTTTCTGTATTTTTTGCTATGTTCAAGCGGAACACAGAGAAAATTGTCCTGCCATCTCATACTTGTTCAGACAGAAGGGTGGAAGTTGGAAATGCACAAACTTTGCTTCGAACTACTATCCTATGTGAACAACACAGATAACAAAAAACAGTTTGAAATATGCAGATACGTGCTACACTCAAAAGGCGAGGGGATGAAGCCAAATGAAGTTTTCAAACTGTTTTTTTTTTTTTGAATGGAGGTCCGGCCGAGGCTGTTTTCAAACTGTTTGTTTTTCCATCCCCTTTTTTTTAAGGAGGTTCAGGGGGCGCTTACTCACCTAATTTTAACTTTGAAAGTACAATTATATAGGTGAATGGGCAGGTACAAGTGTATAGGTGAATGGGCAGGTACAAGTGTATAGGTGAATGGGCATAGTATCCCGGGGGAACTCTCGTATTCTACAAAGCAAGGGTTAGACTCGATTATAATTGGTAAGTTGCATTACAACTTGTTTAAACTGGCCAAAACCATTACATGTCCATCCTGGAGGTTAGACCGTGAACCTCTGCCTCAAGAGGTCAAAGCTTTAGCGAACCACCTACGGAATGTAGACATATGTTCTCCACCTGTTGTTGTGACATATGTGCATATATAATTGGATGTCCATATGTGCATATATAATTGGACCAGTATGGCGTACATATATAGTGGCTAGTAATGCGAGCTTTCCAACTTGTCACTCTCCCAAGTTTTTCTTTTTAGCTTAAGTTTTTAATGTTTTCTTAAGGCTGGTTCATCCTTTGAGTAATTTATTGGTAAAGAAATCAAACCTTAGCAGAAAGAGCTCTATAATTGTTGTAGTAATCCCAAGCACACATTCAAAAAAAGTTATTAGCTCCAAAGGAAATACCACCTCCATCCTCCCATGGAGGAACTCAACAAAGGTAATGTGGACTATCGATGTGAAGAACTAGAGGAATTAGCACCATCATCTAGAAGAGGATGACTCTCACTCCCAATCTGATGCCTCCTTATATGACTCTTTCTAAGGGACTGCCTTGTCTCACACATTGATCCTATTCATCCAAGTGTGATCCATGTAACTACATGAGCTCCAATTTTCTACTTAACTATAGTTAAAAACTCCATAACTTTAGGCTTGAGCTTGAGTGAAATATACTCAACTCCCCCCCTTCCTTGCCAAAATTGAACCCAAGTGTTAAAAAGTAGCTTGACAAGGCTCATGATTATGATAAAATTAGGGACTTTTGAAGTATTAAATGACTCATAAGTGTGGAGAATGAGTTCTCCTATACGCAACGAGAACGTGTAGTGAGCCCTTGTATGTCCAGCACTTGGACAAACAGCTACACCTTAGATAGCTTGTTGCTCTCAATACAAAACTCAAATGGAAATGTGCCTTTAGTCAATCAAAGTAGACAAAGAGAGCTTTCTAACAAGCTACAAATGACTTAATTTAGACAAGATATTATTAAAAAATCCAACTGATGAAGATGAACTACCTATCCATACAGGTATGCTAAAGAATTGAACTTCACTCTTTGATAGATATCTCATAGAATATAAATCTTTTGAATGATATATTTGGGATAGAGAAACTACCTGCAAAGAGCTTTCTAACAAGCTAAAAATCAAGCAATTTGGATGCGTTTTGGTTGGAAAACTTAACCAACCAAAATAGACTACTGGTCCACATAGGTATGCTAAAAAACTGGACTTCACTCTTTGACTGATATCTCATAGAATATATAAGCTTTGAAGGAGATATTTGAAACAAAAAAAGTGCACAAGATAAGTTTTCCAATGAGTGTTTAAATGCAACAAATGGTTACATATACACTGAGATATGAGCTTCACAACAGAGTTGTGTACAAAATGACGTGCGACTGGAAGGAGTCTATGGGAAGACAAAATGACAAAATGACTAGATCCGATTATTGAGAGCTCTTACCTCTTTCTCTCCTTGTTTAGAACATGATCACACTCCATGTTTATAACCAATGAGCATGTGAAGAAGTTTGTGCCTCCTTCTTAACTCACCACTTTCATTTGATTACCCACTACATGCCACTTACTACAAGGTAGATATTGTATCTTTTACTCATCATGAATTTTGACTATACTTTTTTTTTTCTTTTCTTTTCTTTTCTCTTCTTTTCCTTTATCTTTATATTTGGTAGATTTATCCAAGCATAGCTCATGTGAAAATCAGCTTGTACATTTA
This sequence comes from Ceratopteris richardii, assembly GCA_020310875.1. NCBI lineage: Eukaryota > Viridiplantae > Streptophyta > Polypodiopsida > Polypodiales > Pteridaceae > Ceratopteris > Ceratopteris richardii. Next base: position 16,722,036 of record CM035429.1, read on the forward strand.
TCTTCAACACTCCCTCTCAAGCTCATTTGGGAGTTATCTTCAACCATTTCTTGCAAATTTATCACATCCTCGAAACCTTTGAGTTTAGAAGCATCCAAGAACTTTGTAAACATATTTGTAACCTGCTCTTTGGTTCTGATGAACCTTATCTCCACATATTTGCTCAATACCTTCTCCCTTACATAATGGTAGTAGACCTCTATGTGCTTGCTCCTTGCATGAAACATAGGATTGCTTGCCAAGTAAATACTTGACATGTTATCACTGTATATAGGGATGGTTCCAACTTGCACTTCAAGATCATCCAAAAGCTTCTTAATCCACATTGCTTCACATGTGGCAAATGCTAATCCTCCATATTCAGCCTCCATGGATGAAAGTGCAATAGTAGGTTGTTTCCTTGAGCTCCATGTGATAGCTTTGCTTCCTATCATGAACACATAACCTAAGCTTGATCTCCTATCTTCCTTTGAACCTACCCAATCAGCATCGCTAAAGCCTTTGACCTGCAATTCTTCATCAAACTTGTAAAACAAAGCATGATTAATTGTATGCTTTATGTATCTCAACACTCTCTTGGCTGAATTTAAATGTTCACTTGTCGGGGCTTGCATAAACTGAGAAAGCACACCAACAACATAAGATAAATCAGGTCTTGTAATGCTTGCATAGATTAATGATCCTACAATGCTTCTGTATGTCATTACATCTTCCAATACTTCTCCATCATTTGAGCAAACCTAAAAAGAACATCCAACAAGTACCTCCTTTGCATCAAGTAGATGCCACTTTTTCCATAAACAACTTCAATTCCTAAAAAATATTCCAAGTATCATTCACTCATTCCAAATCTGAAAAGAACATCCAACAAGTACCTCCTTTGCATCAAGTAAATGCCACTTTTTCCATAAACAACTTCAATTCCTAAAAAATATTCCACGTATCCAAGATCTAAAACTTTAAACTCTTTACCAAGTTTCCTTTTGATATCTTTAATCCCTGTAACATGATTTCCTATTATGATGAGGTCATCGACGTATATGCGAATATATACCTCTCTATTTTCTTCCTTCTTCATGTACAATGAAGGATCTGCACTACTTGAGTTGTATCCACACATGGTTAAATATTCTACCAATCTCTGATTACATGCCCTTGGTGCTTGCTTCAAGCCATAAAGTGCCTTTTTCAACTTGCAAACAAAGTCTGGATGGTTTTCGTCTTCAAATCCAGCCAGTTGACTCATGTATACCTCTTCCTGTAGTTCTCCATTGAGAAAAACGTTTTTGATGTCGAGTTGATATAATGGCCATCTCCTTGAAGCACCAATTGCTATTAATGTTCTAATTGTTCCCATCTTTGCAACAGGGCTGAAAAATTCATCATAATCTATGCCTTGTCTTTGTTTAAATCCTTTGGCAACTAATCTAGCTTTATATCTAGCTAGTGAACCATCAGCATTCCTCTTTACTTTAAACACCCATTTGTTTGGGATAATCTTCATACCTTCTTTCTTTGGCACTAGCTTCCATGTGTGATTATCTTTGAGAGCTTTGATCATCTCCTTTTTCATAGCTTGCTTCCATTCCTTTTGTGTGCAATCTTCTTCATATGTCTCAGGCTCTTTGTCTTTGATAACCTGCATCATGTATGCAAAATGTTTCGCCATGAAACTATCATAACTCAGCCTTTGAGTTGGATACCTTGTCCTTGAAGATCTTCTTTCATTGCCTTTCAAAAGTTGCTTCTTTAACCTATTCAGTTTTACCTTCGGAGTGATTACCTCTTCATATTCTTCTTCACTTGCATCTATCTCACTGTTTGGAGTAGCACTTGCTTCTTCGGCTCTACTATGAGCTGAATTTGGAGACAAAGAATGACTCCCCCTCCATGTTGAACATTCTTCATTTGGTGTAGATGCCTCTGGACCTAAAACCTTTGTGCTTGATTGTTGAATTTCTCTTTGATTTGTTCCTACATAATCATCACAATATTCTTCAAAGATCTTTTCCTTTCCTTTATCTTCATATCATGGTCTTAGTCTGTGATGTATTCGTGATGTTGTGCACCTATTCATCAAGTAAATGGCAATTGTGGTAGCTTCAGTCCAATAGTACAATGGTAACTTCATCTCGTTGAGCATGCATCTTGCAATTTCAGCAATTTGCTATTTTTCCTCTCAGCTACTCCATTTTGTTGTGGTGTATACCTACAAGTAAACTACCTTTTGATCCCATTTTCTTGTAGAAAATCTAAAAATTCTTTGAAGAAGTATTCTCCTCCACCATCGTACCTTAAGGTTTTGATAGACCTTCCTGTTTCTTTTTCAACTTCAACTTTGAATCTTTTGAATATAGAAAACACCTATGAATTTTTAATATAGCCATACCTTTCTTGAGTGATCATCAATGAAGGTGACAAAAAATCTATTACCATCCATTGATGCCTCTTGGGTTGGTCCCCATACATCTGTATGTATCAAGTCCAAGACATTTGGGGCCACATAATTGCTCCTCTTGAATGGCTGTCATGTTTGCTTTCCTAGTTGACAAGCTTCACATAACTCATGTTGTCCAATGCTATTAAATTTTGGAAGACCTCTTACCACTTCATGTTTGCTCATGTCCTTCAGCTTTGGAATGTTGATGTGTTCTATTCTTTTGTGCCATACGTCTAGCTCTGAAATCTTCTTGTTCCCACATTGAATGTACATGACCTTTCCATGTGGATGTTAGACGTCCAAAGTGAACATCCTTCCTTCTCTTCTACCTCGAGCAATGACCTTGAAGCCTTCCTTTGGATTCTTTATGAAGCACCCATTCTCATTTAATATGACATGATAACCCTTCTCTACTATTTTTCCTACTGAAATCAAGTTCTTTGAAATTGTAGGAACATGAAGAACATTAGATAGTACTTTTGCTCTGCTTGTATCTCCAAGCGATATATCTCCAATATGTTCAATCATGTGTTGAGTATCATCACTTGGTTCAACACATCCTTTTCCACTTGGTACCTATAGATTAGTGAACAAACTTCCTTGGCATGACATATGGTTACTACAACATGAATCAATATACCATTTTTTGTCATCTTCACAACAGCTTCTATACTCATGTCTCATTGCAAGTAGTGTGTCCTTGCTTCCTTCACTTGAGGTGCTTGCATAGTTGCTTTGGCTCCTTTGATTGTCTCGATTTGGTCTTCCATTCTTCAGCTAACAATCACTAGCATAGTGTCCTACTTTACGACAATGATAGCATGTTATACATTTATGAAGATCTTGCCTCTTTTTCTACTTGTTTAGAATGTGCTCCCACTCCAGTTTTATAACCAATGAGCATGTGAATAAGTTCGTACCTCCTTCTTAACATTCATTTGATTGCCCACTACATGCCACTTACTACAAGGCAGATATTGTATCTTTTACCCATCATGAATTTTGACTAGACTCTTTTTTTCCTTTTTTTTATTTCCTCTTCTTTTCCTTTATCTTTATATTTGGTAAATTTATCCAAGCATAGCTCATGTGAAAATGAGCTTGTACATTTATCTTCAACAATAAGTTTAGCCTAGTGGTTAAGTATCAAGGATGGGAAGGAGGAGGTCTTATGTTCGACCCCCATAGGAAACATGGGGAGATTATTTTGCTTAAAGACTCTCTAAATCCTTCTACTCAAAGTAACATGAGTTAACTTGAATTCAGAGACAATTAACTGAAGTGGTGAGTACACTTATGATCAATAGTGGACTCCAATAGAAAGTGCCTAAGCAGTGGTGGTGATTGCACATGCATTGTGGATTCCAATTACCCCAATGTTTACAGTTAGTCCCCAAATCTATATAATGGTAGGTTGGGTGGTGGTGATTGCACATGCATATGTGGATTCCAATTACCCCAATGTTCATAGGAAAATCTCTCAAGTGTAAAGGCTAAGTTTTTCACATTGGCAGAGCCTTGGAGCCTCCATGGAGAACTTGAAACATCCATCATGTTCTTCACCATAGTCTTCTGGATCCTTATGAGCCATAGTGTTATCTTGGAGACTTTTACATCTCACCTCTACTAGAAATTGTGTGTGAGCTTTTTCATGGATTAATGGATCTTTTTGTGAATATGATCATCAACTTTCCTTCTCGAAATTTGCATTTCTTCATGTGTCTCTATCTCTACCGAAAGATGCAAAATAAGAGCTACTTGGTACATATGAGAGCAAGGATTGAACTTGAGACCTCTTAAAAGAGAGGGAACTATTATAACTAGGATTTTCCTCTACCTCACGTTATCGTCGAGATTTTCTCTCCTCTCTCACTTGTGAAGGCCTACAAAAAACATATTTGGTGAAGGTAGCCAGAATTCCCCGAGAAGTCCAAGATGCATCAAGGATGTCAAAGGAAGGTCACATACAAAGTTTCAAAGAAATCAAGAAAGTCCATGGTAGCGGTCAAAGTTGGTCAAAGCTGGTCAAAGTTGGGAAATTAGGGCAAAAATTTCATTGTCACCAAATTAGATGAAAATCCATATTCTTGTAAAGATTGTCAAAGGCAGTCTATAGCCCAAATTTCAGCAGAAAATGGATTTGGTAGCACATTGATATGCTATGTTCATTTTGTAAAAATGTATTTTTTCTAGTTTGACCCTACAAATTCTTGTATAGAAATTTATGTTAGCCATATGGTTTGGCATGTATAAAGACCATATGTGGCTACATATTTGTATAAAGTTTCAAGGCTATCCGAGCTTCCTAGACACCTTAATGCCACCTTGCAAGCTTCCAAATGTAGTCAAACTTGTACAAGTTAGATTCAGATGGGAGTTTTTTCTGCATATTCCTGAAGGAGATCTTTGGAAACATAGTCCTACAATGTTTCATCTTCATCAAAGACTTTTTGGAGGGTCAAAGAGCACAAAGTCCAGTTTTCAAGGTCACCGTAGTTTTCTAGAATAAGAAAATTGAAGGCTTGAATGTCTGCCACATGTCAAAATATGATTGAACCATGTTGTACGGTCAAGATGAGCTCATATTCAAGGGTGGAGATGCACTAAAGCATAAAGGAAGGAGGATCCACGAATTTTTTCCATAAAAGAAGACCTTTTTTACAATCAAAGATCAATAATGCAGCATTTCTCCAAAAATAGTGGCTTATCTTATCCGAATTGATGTCAGCACTCATCCGACGGTCCAGATCATCCCCAGATCCAATGGTGGAGAATGAGGGCGCCTAAATTTCACTCCTTTACACTAGATTTGATAGAAAGAACAATTCCAAGCCATTGATTTGATTAATCAAATGGTTGAATCGAAAGTAGTGATCCTAGAGTTGAGAGTTGATTTCTCTAGATCCAAGGACCCAAATTCATTCAAAAAACTATATAAACCCCCCTCCAAACTCCTAGAGCATCATTGTTAGGCATCCATAGGGCTCATGCTAGCTTACGGTTTCCTTGAGACGATCACCCTCGGTTGAGCGAGTGAGGATCCAAGGTGAGCTAGTATGAGTATAGAACCTAATTTCAAATTTAAGTTAGAACTCCAATCTAGGATAGGCTCTTGAAACCAGCATCTCTATCTTGACTCACCCTCGGTGGAGCGTGTGAGTGAGTTAGAGCTGATTTTAATGAGTCTTAGACTTCTTTAGTTAGACGTTACGAGCCTAGACAGACATAGGGTCACTGGAGTGGAACTCACCTTCTTACGTGTGACATTCGGTTGAACTGTCATGGTTTGAGGGTCGGAACGACCTTTGATCAGTAGACTGCTTAGCATGACGTACCACGATGATATTTTACATGTAACTTAATTCAAATCCTTTTAATTCATGTCACTTGTCACTTGTCTCTTGTCTCCTCTCTCAGTCTCTTAAGTATTTTTACATGTCTTCTATTTCTTCTATGTGTGAGAAGGCTCCGCAGTATTGCATTGAACCAGTGAGGATGTTTCTTTGAGCTTGTGAGTAAACTCTATCATCATAATTCACTTGCATGCATATAATCCATACATACCCATACATATTGATTAGTTTCTAAAAGTGTATAAGAAGCTCCAATATTGGACCATTCTTCCTTTCGAAACTGGTTTATGTGTAAGGGTTCCATCTATTCTCGTCATGCATACATATCATCCAAAGAAGACTATGCATATGGATTGGAATTAGGAAGTGTTTAAGAAGCTCCTTCAATGGACCATTCTTCCTTCCAAATTTCATTCGTATGTATGGTTCTCTTTCATTCTTATCATTCATGTTCATAAATCTAACTTGCACTCCTACATTCCTATTCCCATAATCATTTCAACATCTCTCTCTTCTCCATACTCAACATTAATTTCACTTTCATGTCCTTAAAGCTTCCAACATTCATTAGCTTCATACATCCTGTGTGTGCCACGACCGGACCCGATCCACCCGGATTGCGATCACCTCCACAACGTGAGAACAATGCACTAATTTCCTTTGTTAATCATCTTTTTCCCCTTCATAGCAAGAAGCATAAAGCTATTGTATCGAGAATGAGCAACCATGATGGCAAGTGAACTCATGCAACCTGATGAGGAGGTTCCTGCACTATCCATGACATATGATATATTGCATGTGTTCCTTTTCATTGCATATCTTAATTATTTAAGGTTCTATGCAATTAAGAATGTGCATGAGGCATAGATTCCTACAAAAGAATGATGCTTAGATGGGTGGTGAACATGCAACACCAAAATACATAGTGAATGCACTATCCCAGTGCCCATCCAACCAACATACTACAATTATTAATCTCTTTTTATCTATACTTCTCTCCATGTAGCCAAAGAGAATCAAGCTTAGAGTGTTTCCAATTTCATTTCGAACACATCCCATGAAATTTCACATATGCTAACCAATAGGATAGATTGTCACATGTGAAATCTAGCTCCCTCTTTATATCTATTTGAAAACATCTTGAGATCTTCAAAGATAGAATTTCAAATCATGAGAGATCAAGCTTATGGATTACAAGTTGAAGACAACTTGTTAGCATTGAACAATCTAAGACATTCTTAGAGTATTATATGGAGTATGAATCTTCCTATAGACCAAGGGAAGGATGTAGCCCATAGTTAACTTGATGTTTGGTTTTATTTTTTTCTTCATTACCTTGCACTTAATCTTATTCGAAAGTTGAATTATAGGAAATACTTCAATAGATTAAGCTTAATTTTAGTTCAACATGATGAGATTAGATTATCATTTTAAGCTTTATCTTGCACATAACAAGAGTTTGTTTTTAAAAGAATGTTTGTGCATAAAAGAATGAATCCTTCTTGCAAAAATCAAGATTTATTTTCATTATATTAAGTTGTAATTGTACCAAGAACATATGTTTTAACATGTTTATGCATTAAGAAAAAGGAAAAAAAATGTATGATGCATGTAAAAAAACAAAATAATATTTTCTTTAACTATAGTATGCACATGTATTTGCATGAATCAAAGTCATTAATATGCTTGTTTGCATACACCAACACATCTGACATGCATGCATCCAAGAGGAATTATTGAGTATACATGCATGAAAGGATATTAAATAAAGCATCTAAAGGCCTTTGGTGGGTTGAAAAAGAAGAGCAAGGAGGACATGGAGGGACAGAGAGAGAGAGAGAGAGAGGAAGAAGAGATGTGGACACTTAGGTGGAGCCTCATAACCCACATAATGATGTTTTGAGCATATTGTATAAAAGATATATGTATAAGAATATAGGCGTAAGGTTACATGACCCTTACATCACCAAAAATCTCCCATTTAAGGGCCAATGTGACTAGAAGTGGCAACATATACAAAGAATGATGTAGGAATATACAATACTATACACGAAGGGTTTGGTCAACCAATACCAATCAGCCTATACCAAATGCCTCGAACAAGGTGTATCCATGCACCTCAATCTACTCTAGACTCACATCAACAAGCATGGAGCTCATATCCTACTGATGCAACAACTCATGAAGTGCCTAGAAAGCTCCCACTTTCTCTATCCGTATGTCAGTCATCGAAGGACCAACAACTCCAAGTGCAAATGATCCAATAGCAATTGCAATGTCTGGTCTCTAGCATAACAACTTGTACATTAGACTCCCAAATGCTAATGAAAAATGTGCTATCTTGGTTAACCCAACCATGTTAGCCATGCCTATATCCAAAGCATCCAAAGAGCTATTATCAAGAACAACATGTATTGATGTATCCATATCAACATCTAGCATGAGTGAATCAACGAATGATTCCATAATTTTGACTCCTCAACATCCAAACTAGTCATCCTCTCAACCAACAGTGTATCTAGCTATGCATCATAAGAGATATCCTGCTCTCATATATAGGGTGTACCATAAGAGCTATCCCTCTCTACTAGATCAAGTGTAGCATCATGCTCCAAATGAGCTAACTACACAACATCAAACTTAAGTTCAAGCCGATGATCAAACTCTAAATGAGTATCATTATAATGCTCTACATGAGCATCCACATGGTGCTCTGAATGAGTATCCGATTGGTGAGTGTGCTCTACATGATCATCCAAACTATGCTCTATATAAGCATCACGAACATCCAAAGCATGCTCTACATATGTATCTATGTGATCATCTAAATCATGCCATACATATTCAACAAGAATGTCAATAGAACTATCTATAAGTAGATGAAATGAGACACGATGAGTCTCACACCGCATAAAAGGTTGAACTCCCACTAAGACAAGATTGTCTCTCATATGGAGTACCTACAATGGATACCGCTCCTCAAACATGGCACCTCTAACAATAATAAGTTATCACAAGTGCAATCGAAAATGATGCTTACTAGGTGATACCGGACATCAACTATCCTGCAACTGATTTGCTTATATCAAGCTCATAGAGAATGCTAGCACATATCATACATGTCTAAGAGTAAATGATGCTCCACTAGGTAGTATAGATCTTCATCACCCTCAATACCTAGGACTCTCACTTGAGAATCGATAAAACCACTCATGATGAGTGTAACATGAAAAGTGGCTAATGCATCAAGCAATCAATCCATATGTGTACTATCCAATGACAAATAGGGATCCTGAGAGACATATCATAGGAGAAAGGGACATCACCATCACGGGCATAACCAATCACCATAGGCTCTCAAGAAATCAAAACGTGACCTATATCACATGCGTGCATTTGACATCAATTTCACATCCATCTAAACCAACATCAAAGCTATCAATGTGATCTTTGTCCCACATAAGTCAATCTCGCATACATATCATGTAGTCTGTGTCATAATGCGCTACTCGTCTCCTCATACATCACTAAAGTTGTAATCCACAAGATGCAATCGCATAGTGGAGTTTGCCAATTGATCCATATCCATCCATACCTCGTCGGGCATGTTGTGGGGCCTCTCTGCATCTCTATGGACATGCATGTGTAACCCTGTACAAAATAATTTATACCACATTTGATCTTTCCGCATCAAAATTTTATTACCATCAAATCAAGAAGATGCCATGTTGACAATCAAAGACTAGCAATATAACAAGAGACTAGAAACAAAACTCTATCATCAATAGGATCACACCTTCATATCAATATGCATAACTCACATCAAAAATGCCTCGTTAGAGAAGAAATCATGTGAACCACCTATCACATAACCATGAATCTAGCATCTATGTAAAACCATGAGCATAAAATTGCCCACTAAGTCTCCAAAATTACCATAAGAAGATATAAGGAATACTAGGAAAAATTCGACAGAGTATCCCTTGTAAACTCAGTGATCAAAACAAGATAACTAGTAGCAAAAGAAGAATGAGTAACTTGTCACCATCTCTCACTAATCCAAGCATAAACAATGGATAATGTGCATGCCATTAAATTAATGGGAATGTGTGCACACATCCTAATCCAGAATGAACCTAGTAAGATGGTCCAACCTATCACAAATAACTTGTGATCAAAGTCCAAGTGAATGAATGTAAGAAATGATCCAAAGCTATCACACAAACATCAATGGTCTACTGGACCACTTGCCTAGCATAAGGGCTAAAAGAAGTTATTATTATCTCTTAAAAATGGACTCTCAAATCAAATAACCATGTGGCAATTACCACGATGAATGCCAAGAATCATGGTGGCAAAAAAAATAATCCAATCAATGATCATATGCTAATATAACAGTCAATCAAGGTGAAAAATGGGTGTGCAACCCATATTCTATGTTGGATCACATACTTGCAAAGAAAAATAAGAAAGTGCAAGTACCAACCAAAGATCCAATCGAACTCTCACATAACTATTTGCAATGGGCAAATATAATCATATCAGAGTGCCATAAAACAAAATATGACAACAATGCCTCTATACATGCACAGACAAAACCGTGATCTCAAATCAAAGAGGAAATGTTATAAACTGAAATCAATACAACAATGCCATCATACATCACATGACTCATTCTACTCTCATATGGAGAAGCATCCATCATATACCATACATATTCAATGGCCTCAAGCTCTAAACCAAGAGATCGCACACAAGAAATATCTCTCACAAAAGTTCCAAGACAAATGAACCTCCAAAAGCAATTAGGGTTCCTATGGTGAAAATCTTATGCTTTCTATTTCACTATTTTAGAGCTCCTAAGCTTTGAATCTAAACTTTTTTTATTCATTAAACTTGAAGAAATTTTTTTCGGATATGTAGCAACACTTATAACACCTCAATTAGAAGTCCATATCTCAAGATACAAGAAAATGCACATCTTCTTTATTATCATCTTGGATTATAGCATTGTCTCTTTATATTTTGCATTTTTAGCAACATAGATTTTTGAATCCAGACATATCATATAGAAAATTCTAGATGTGTTGTCGTGCTATGCATAGCATTTTGAATCACTTCAATTTGACCTATATAACTCAAGTTATTGCTAAAACACTATTTGTTATCAAAGTGTTTACATATCCAACTTCTAAATCACTCTTTTTTTTTCACATTTCGACAAAGTATAACTTTGAGAAAGTTTTCATGACCTTCTATAAAGTATTAGCTCTCTTCATAAGTGACATGCAAAATTTAAAACGTATCATTTGGAACTTCCTAGTAGGATTTATGACCAAAATATCGACATGCTTTCAAGAAGATGTCAACCTAAAAATTCATGTCCTTCCCCTAATCTTCCATTCAATCTCCTTGAACATGATCCTTCAACATGCTTTGATACCAAATAAGGGATTTTGCTGAGCTGAACAAAAAGAATACGCAGGATATAGAAGGTGACAAAGAGAGAGAGAGAGAGAGAGAGATGAAAAAGAGATGTGCACACTTACATGGGAGTGGCAAAACCCACAATGATCTTCTGAGGAAATACTATATATATATATATATATATATATATATATATATATATATATATATATATGGGTAAGGCTATATGACCCTTACATCTTCAACACCATCTAAAATTGAAGTTTAAATTAGAATAAAATTTGATTTGAAGGAAATGAGACCTTCAAAATATGATTGGAAATAATCCAATATTTCCTCTACTAGAATTTGAATAAATTCTTAGAAATAAATTCATATCCTACTAGCTATATCCAAGTCTTATGTGAACAAGAGATAAATACAAAGATGGGATGATGAAGTTTCATGATATAGAAACTCTATAGAGTCTAGCAGTAAACTCTAAGAGTTTATATGTACTTTATTAGTAATAAAATAGCATAATTGTCATATAAACTACAACACTAAATAAGGTTATGATTCCTTAGGAAAGTATTCCACAAAGTAATTTTAAGTTCATTATTAAGAATGGAATAATATACAAGGAATACCAAGGTTTACTTTAAGAATGTGAACTACTTAAATAAAAACATTTGGAGCGAATCAAGGAAGACCATAGTGTTGGCCTTCAATCAACTATGTTGATGACAAAGAAATGAACAATTCTTGAAAGAAGTTTTACAAAGAATGCTAGCAATTTGGAATCATAACTTTTAAGTAACAAGGTCTTGATAGATTTTGGTAAAGATATGTGGTCATGTGAACACCGTTAGAATTTTCCCTCTTTAAGAGGTTTCTTCCCCCAACTTGTACATATGCCTATAAACCTAATTGGTCACTAATCTTTTGTACATTCACTTGGTAATACATAAAATCTTGTATTATTCTCCAAGTTTCTTCTTCTTCCTTGTGTTTTTCATGTGCTTCCACATACCTCAAACTCCAACAATTGGTATCAGAGCAAGTGGCTACTTTCTTTAGGACATTGTCGACACCCCTCAATTATAGTCTTAGAATTGCACAAAAATGGGTGAGTTCACTTGAGGTGATTACAATTTCAAAATGGATTCTCTCTGTAGTGGTGAAAATTTTGATTTGATCTTGTTTCAACATCCAAATTCACTATTGTAGTGACTATAAAGGTAATTTTGTCCTTTTGTGCCAAGCATATGTACATGTTTCCAATACAAGTGCCTCAAAACCTGTTATAGGTCTAATAGAGCTTGACATGGTATTTCTATTCAACTTTTTGGGATACGGTCAATTTTCCAGATTAGGGTATTTAGTCATTGGCCATGGTTGAAAGTAATGATGTATTCCATATGTTTTATGTTGAGGATAAGTTGCATGGTACTAATTACCCATTGTGGGAATATATGATGCAATGCATTGGTCACAAAAGGATTGTGGATTAGTGCAGGGTGTTGAGGTTTAAATGAAATAGAAAAATGATGGAGAAAAGCAAACATCTTCCACGACATAGATGTTAGAAACCCGTTTAATGGAATGCTATAATTATGAAAGATGGGATCCCAAAGAGTGTTTTTGACCCACAAAGTTTGCCAAAGCATGCCCAAGTCTCCACTTCTATAAAGGATAGTGTCAAAATCAAAAGGATATGTAGTTCCAAAAATATAATCTTCAAGCGATGGCAAGGTGGATAACAACAATACTGCTTTCATTTCATTATCCATATCCATTTTCTAAGCCTGTAACTGAGAGAATATAGCATCAAACTCATTCAAATGAGCAGCAACACTATCTGTGTCCATACGAAGGTCATATAATTTTCTCATCAGATAGACTTTATTTGATGCCGTCTCTTTTTCATATGTATTGCATAACTTCTTCCAAAGATCCTCTGCACTTTCACAGTCTAATACTATAGAGTAAACATTATCTGCCAGGTGCAAGCGAATGGTAGACCTGGCCATTTCATCTAACTCATCCCAATCATCTTCATCCATGTCAGCAAGCTTCTTTGAAATTCCATTTACTGGCTTCCATTGCCTCCTTTGAATCAGCACATCTTTAATCTGATTTTTCCATAGATCAAAGTTTGTGCCATCAAATTTTCGGATCTCAAAATGGTCTTTGCCCTGCAAGTTATAGCTCCTCCTCGGAACACTAGCACTAGACCTTGATCCACCACATGTGCCTGAGATCTCTGATGCCATGATGGTAGAGAACTGAATAGAATGATAATGGAGCTAGAAGAGTTCGAACACCAACCAATAAGTGTATCAAGGACTAAATCGACCACTATATAGTTGACAAAACTAGAAATCTAGAAAAATTTTGCTAGAGTATCCTCTGCAAAATGAGTGTATGACCAGTATCAAAATATCATAAAACTGCGAGTACTGACATGTTTTCCTGCATAGTGAATCACTAACTCCACTGCATATAATCAGTTACCCAATAGAAGCCAACTAGGCTTATCGAGCACCTATGAACAACTATCATACATCTCCTATCTGGGTAAGTCTTCCACCTGCATCACCGAAGAGACCCTGACATCTGGGTGTCTCCCAGATAAGAAAACCTCACCACAACCCTCTTTATCAAAAATAAAAGGCTTTATGCAAAGAATGTAACCGCTATATCAATGACCACATGGACGTACATAAGCGGTATCCACAGAAGTGTACATAGTGTGTACGTGCTCAATATATGCAGTAAAATGACACCAAAAGCTGAATACACAGCCCAAAAACTAGCCAATAACACTTGCAAGTGTCTATCAACTCTGATATTTTAGACTAAAAAAACCTGCATAAATTTGCAGCAATTGCTCCCACCAAAACTGAAACCTTTCAAGAAACCTATATTTCTACGAGTGTGGCTGAAAACATAGCCCTAAAGGTTGATATTTATTGTTGGAGAAGTACAAAGAACGCTCTTCTTGATGTTCTTGGACATGTGTGAAGAGAACTATGTGCGGAAGTACTCCAAAATGGCTCCAAAAGACACCCAAAAATGCTTCAAAAATAGGCTTTGAAAGCAAAGAATGAAGCTTTAAGGGACCAAAACATGTTCAAGGTAATGTCAACCTTACCTTTCCCCTTCTTCAGACACCACAAAAGTGTAGCTTAGTGGAAAGAGATTGCCACGGTTAAGCGAGCTCTGGGGGGAACAATACTGGGATGGGTGACCTCCCGAGAAGTATCGGGAACCTCTGTATTCCTTGATCGTTGAGGTCCTCCCTCGCACGCAGCCAACGGCGCCAACGGTGACTTCGGTGACTCGGATGACAAGGTATGCCAAGGTCTATGCCTTGGTCACCACCTTAGTCGTAAACCTTGGAGAAAGCCTAAGGGGGGGGGCCCGCTTCACGCGCACAAAAGGAACAAAGCTTTTGCCTCGAACTGCTCTGATACCAGTGAAGTATTTCGATGGCGATGCACCAGAGTGCGCTCTCCTTCTCGAGAGCTTCACGACGATATGCTCGGAGTAGAAAAACCGAGATCGTAAGGCCGCACACAGTACTCCACACAGAGGCTGCAGAATATGCAGAAAACTCAGTACATAGGGAGCACGAAGACAGACTTCTTAGGTCCTACAAATGCGGTCGAACTTGCAGTCTATCACTGACCAGGCCACTATATGTTTTATTAAAGAACATACACAAAGAAGTGTGCAGTGGCCATTTGGCCTTTCACATGGACACTAACGATAACATAAAGTACCTTGATGCAAAAAATTTCTTGTATCTCAAAAAGTTGAACAGAATTGCCCAGATGAATTTTGCTAAACTTGTAGCAGACTTCGAGACACTTATACTGGTGAAACGAAATTGGTATATATCTTTGGCACAAAAAGATGAAATAGCATGCACAAGCACTATGATAGTGCGTTCGGAGGCCGAAACGAGCTCAACTTACAATTTTGGCCTAAAATGAGCTCTGAAACACCCTGAGTATGCTCACCAAAATTCGTGCAATTCTGGGACTGCAACCAGAGAGGTGTCAACGATGCCCTATATGAAGCGGCATCCTGCTCTGATACCAATTGTTGGAGTTGACGTCTGCGGAAGCACACAAACAACACAAGGAAGAAGAAGAAGCTTGGAGCACAACACACAATACTGAATGTATTACCACTAGAATGCACAAAGATAAGTAACCTGTTAGGCATATATACAAGCAGGGGGGAAAAAACCTCCTAAAGAGGGAAAAAAGTGCCCCGATGGTCCTAGTGTGTTCACACACATCACTACCTAAATATATGAACAAACTTGAATAACCAATCAAAAAGATTTCACACTTCTCTAAAAGATTTTTGGAGAATCTAAAGTTAGGACTTTGTCAAAGAAGCCAAACTAAGCCTTTGCGCTTCCTACATCGGACAATTATGAAACTCGGTTAGATTTTATTTGTTCTAGTTGAAGTTGGGTTGATAAGTGTAATGGAACACTTCTTTTCTACATTTTATCAAGATATTAAAGCCCAAGTTGGAGACAATAGCTCTCCAGTTGGGTAAAAGGTCAATGGATATTGGTTAGAAGTGAACCCTAATAACAACCTATGAGTTAGATGTTCTATTCAAACTTCTGCTTCATTTATTGAAAGCAAGTTCAAATGAATTTCAGGAGAGCTTTGAAAATCTTTAGACTAGTTTGAGAATTCACCCATTTTCTTGGGTCCATGCACAAGTGATGCATAGAAATGGACCAAGATAGCAATTATTGGTTCAAGATAGACTCTACCTAAATCACATGTTTGTGCTATAAACGTGTAGTTTGTACATAATAAAATAATGAATTAGTTAGGGATACCATTATTACCATACTTTGCACTAGATTCAGCCTATTAGGTGCAAAGGTAGATGTTAATTAGAATGATTTGGGAGCTATCAAACCATGTATTGATTCTTCTCTTTTCAAATAGAGTTTGAGATAAAATCCCCATTTTGTTCAAAGAGGCAAATTAGAGAGATGACAACCATGCTCCTCAGTTTGGACCATGGGCTTGAGGGAGAAGCTATTATATATTTATGTGAAGCATATTTTTTAGGACAAAAATCCTCTTCAAGGGGGGATCGGGGGGAGGATGTTATAAAGTCATGTGACAAGGCTCAAGCTTATGATAACATTAGGTACCTTTGGAGCATTAGACAATTCATAAGCTTAGCTTACTAAATAACTCTCAAGGATGGGAAGGAGAAGGTCCTCGATTCAACCTTAGGGAGCATGGGGAGAGTATTTTTCTCAAAGACTCTTTAAAGCCTTCCACTCAAGTTAATGTCATTGAACTTGAGTTTAGAGAGATGTAACTCAAGTGGCAAGTACGCCTACCACTAGTGGACTCTAGTGGAAGGTTCCAAAAGCAACACTGGTGATTGCACATGCATATGTGGACTCTCATTACTCAAGTGGTCATGGTTAGGCTCCAAATATATAGAATGGCAAGTTATGTGGAGAGTCATAGGTCTTTCTCCCAAGCATGTAGGCTAAGTTTCTCACACCAAGACTTCTTGCTAGAATCTTAAACCATGTAACCACTAAGCCAAACCACTTTATTCGTTTTGGAGAGCACATGAACCTATAATTAAGTCTGATTTCAAGACTTTGATCCTACATAATAATGAAAAAATGATGTCTAATTTCGAATCTATCTGAATTAATTGGAGAATCATGTCATAGACCATTATTTCCCCTTGGAAAAATATTTTCTCCTTAGAAATAGAGCTATAAAAGCTATAGGCATACCCTCAAACCCATTATCCAAATGATATTGAGCATGATTTCATGTTTTTGGTTGGATTCGTCTCATATTCAAAGTGAATAAAGAGGGACCTACTCTAATTACTTGTTCCCAAATACTATTTGATCCCTGTCCAAATGATCCATAATACCATTATCAAATGACAAGGGTTGACCAAAAAACATCATTTCCTAATTCATTGTTTGCACAATGTACTAGCTTGTGCACTAATATGTGTAGGTAGATGCAAAACATCCCTAAGAAAATTGCTATACCAATCCATTTTTTAATATCATTAGTATATGGGCTTGGCAAAATGGGTGGACTTAGACTTTTAAGACTTTGAGAAGTTACTGAAAATTCATGTTGATTTGGTTTGGAAAATAAACTATAACTATGGTTGAGCCAAACAGCTAATTCACATGTTTGGACCATGATCCACTTCCAATAAACATTTACTTATTATCCAATTAAAGGATTGGTTCGTCCAATCGGGCTTTAAGATCCTAGATAGAAAGTAGGTTCAAGTATTCCATTCACTTTTGGTCAACATTACTTTCAAGAAAGAAAATTCTGAGTGAACTTTCTTCCACTCAAGAAACTTTTCTCAAAGACTTATCTCAAAAGCTTAACTTCTTTGGAATTTTTAAATCTATGAGCGATTCCTAAATCTTTTCTCTTCAAGAGTGTTCTAAACTCTTTTAGTAAACTCCTTTAGAGAAATATGAAATCCTTCTTTATCAATTGTAGTTTTGTGATGAGCACTTTGCTTGAAGCAAACACAGATGAATGATTCAACTTAAACAAGTTAACACATGGAAAGTATTTTTGAAGATTGAATGGGTTCTGCACAAAACATCTCTTTGTGATGTTTAATCCGGTTACCTATTCCAACCAGCTAAACCTAACCTTTACTAAAATGAGTCAAATAATTTATCTAATTCAAGTACAAAGGTTTTGGAAAGGGGGAAGAAATAACCAAAACTCTAGTTGTGTAACCGATTCAAACTTTCTAAGATAATCTGATTTGAGCCAAACTCTATGTGGCTCAAAACTTTAACTTTTTAAGGATCTATTCTCACAAGGTCTGAAAGCACTTTATCTAGCTTCAAGACAACTAGATTCCCAAAAATATTCTTGGAGTAAAAATTAAACCATATTCCAACAAATAAGAATTGATGTGTTGACCCACCAATCCCTTATTCATGATGATTCACCTTTTACTCAAAACATTAATGCTTCAATTATGTCTAAGTTACTTATTGCTTTACATAATCTCTTGAGACTCATTACTTGAAATGAAACTCTGATACATAGCTTTTAGTCAAGGGATTGATTTCACTGAGTTGCACTATCAATTAAGTGCTTCTAACTAAGTTAGTCTATCTAACCTTGGTTGAAAGGATCATCAAAGTTCTAATATTTTAGACATTTTATGCATCATTTCTAATACAAATACTTTACTTTGAAGATTTACAATTCAAGTAAGACCATACTTGTCATACTTGAATTCTAAATGAAGGTCCTAGAAGTCACATAGTACTTCTTGATATTCTAAATTACCTATTATCGTGTACTTGAATTGTTCTTTCAAGTCACGCTATTGACCACCTTGAACTTGAACTTCATCTTTGAAGTTTCACTCCCCTTCCACCTTGAATCTGAACTTCACCTTTGAATTTTCAATCCCCTTGGGGATTCAAACTAACTTCAAGATTCATTCCAAGATGAAAAGATACGTACCATCCCAAAGTTCTATGTCCCATAACATCTTTCCTACATCAATGTGAATATAAAATTTGGTAAGTATCAACATTGATGTGTGGGTGATATTTATACTAGATTCCGAACATATCTCTATAGAGTGCCCTCTTACTCAATTCCTCCAATCAAGGAATTTCATTCATTTTGTTTTTACTATATTTTGTCGAAGCTTGAAAAATGTTTTGTTTCAATAAACATTCATCCTTTTATTCTAAGGTCTTCAAAAGAAAACCCATATAGTTAGAAATTACTTGAATTTTTAATATTCAAGATCTGTTGGTTCTTACTCAACCAACTTTCAGCAACAAGAGATTATTATTGTCTCTAGATTCATTTCTAATGGAATATTTAAGTAGTTACCCATGGGATTTTGCCAAACTCTCTCTACTACTTAAACATCCATTAATGCTTTTGGATTTCACATTTAAGGAATCCCCATAAGGATAGGTAAACAAAATTTTTGCTTTCCATAGATTTAATTACCTTCGCATGATTTCATACTACATACTTGGAACTGCTAATCCTTTTGACTTTTGCGCTTGCCTTTAGAGAAATGGAAACTTTGACATACTTTAACTAACTCTTAGAGATCAAAATTTTCATACCCATAGCATGCCATAACGTTTCTTCTTATAACTTTGGTAAACATCCATATTGTGGAAGATTTTTGTTTTACACTTTCTAACCCATCAGTTACATCAATTTTCTCTATTTTATGGGTATGTCCTTTTGAGAAAGATGTACTAGAAAACAGATCTAAGGTATCATCGTATGATATATTTTGAATTTTTTACTAGATGTCTTCCATAAGGACATCTTCATTCACTTTTTCTAACATATTCATGAGCTTATACTTGTGTATGGGAAAGCTCATGGATCAAGTAAGATCCAATTCTAGGAGCTTCTTACATTTGCAATGGATAATTTCATCCTTGGATATGGTCGGAGAAGTCGTTTAAGTAATGAAATAAGAAGAGTTTTCTATTTTATTGAAGTTATTTTCTTTCTGTTTTATTATATCTTATGAAGATATCCTATCTAGGTTTCATGCAAGTTCATTGCATGAGCAACATAAAAACCATTAAACTCTTTTAAAAAAGTAGATGTTTTTCAAAGTTTAATGATTCATTGGGACTTTTCATCACTACTATAGATAAGCATGTGAAGTAAACACACATTTATTGAACTTAAAATCTCAATTCGTGTTTGAATTCAACTACTTGTATTTGGTTCCCATCATTCCCTTGGATGGAATTCAAATGAAAGCTCTCAGACAAACTTCCCATGAAACTTTGAAACTTTCATCCTTCTTGGGATGCATGAGATATTACACAAGGAAGTGTAAGATCTCGTTTTGAAACTTTTCTTTAAAACCTTAAAAAATGACTCTCTAAGTATCTCCAATAACTTGGAGTAATTATTGAATATTCTAGGTTAGTAAGTGTAATTCTTTGGCCGTTAGCATGGAAAGAAAATGTAACTACTTATGCTTCATTTTTATGAAGAAAAAAAAAGTTCTAAACTTAACGATCTTGAAACTAAGTATTTGATACCTAAGCATCAAATTGGGAAGGAATTGATTAGCTACTAAGTTTTCCAAGTCTTAGAAAGCGTGGATTTTCAAATATCTAGCTTCACTTCTTCTCAAATGTCATGCTTTAACCCTATAGTAAGCTAACTACTGAGAAAGCTACATTGAATTATTTACATTCATATACTTAGCAAGCAAAAATGGTTTTTATTTATGCAAATGCATGTGCTTGCATGTAAATGCATGTTCTTGATCTCCTATTTGATTCAAGAATTTATTTTCTTCCAGCATACTTGCATGCATGCACTTAATTTTATGCACAAACATAATATTTTTGTTTTCCTTCATATAGAAATATGGTAATGCATATAGTTTAGTGCATACAAAATTTGTAATGAAGAAGATATTGGATGTGCATAAAAGAAATCCTTGAGCTTTTATTTGTGCATCAAAACAGTCTTGTGTAAAGAAAGATGCACCCATGCATTTGAGAACAGAAATGCTCATACACCCTTTCTTTTCCATGCATGAAATAGAAAAGACTTGCTTGTGGAAGAATGCAAGTACTTTTTGTGCTTGACTTCCTTGCACTACATAAATATTTGCCCACTAGCTTTCATTTATCATTACCAAAAGTTGGAGTTTACACATGCCTAAATTATGATCCTATGCTAAGATAATGAAAGTTATGGCAAACAAGAATTAAAATCAAGCCCAATTTGGAAAATACTTAGCTTGATCATAAGACCTCCATCCTTTGATCAGTGGGGAGAGTCATCCTCCCTATCGTACTCCAAGAATAGCCTAGATTGTTTGATGCTAACAATTTCTCTTCATGATGTTCCATGGAATAGCTCATCCTTTTATATCATGACTTGGATGCTCCAAAAGAAAAGCCTTCTTCATGGAGTCAAAGGATGCTTGATATCCTCAAGTAATGCTCCTAGTTGGATGTAATAAGTGAGTAGGATTTGTACGCAAGTAGCCACGGATTGGAAACCACTCTACATGTGATTCCGTCTTCCACGTTTTCTTGCTTTTATTATGGATGCATAAATTATTATTTCTTTAATGGAGGTTCAGTCGAAGCCGAAGCCTACTTCTCTGAGTTTTAACTTTGAAATTACAACTATACAGGGTGAATGGGCATAGTAGTTGTGGGACCCCCCTTATCTCACAAGATCACAGTTTAGACTGGTTTAAGACATACTTACAACTGCTCGAAGGCGGAAGCAAAACTAGATTAGACTGACTACACATGTGTGAAAGCCTGGTTTAGATGTCCTTCCAATGGGGAGGGTCGAACCCTCGCCCCGCCTCAAACCACTATCCGAAAAGCATTTAAATTCCATGAACAATGACGTTCTACTAGTCAGGGCACCTATTCAAACATCGATATTTGTGCAAGATTATCTTTTTCTACTTTCGAGCTATGTGTGGTATTTGAGTGCATGAGAATGATAAAATAATCAATTGAAGAAGAAGTATCTTGCACCCATGGAGCGTCATTGTCGGTGAGTTATGTTGAGTGAAATATAGTAATGAAATGTCCACATCCCGTAGGGCAATTGGTTGAGCTTTGGTCTCTTGAGGCGAAGGTCCAAGGTTCAAGTTCCGAGTTGGACATGTTATGGCTTAGACTAGTTAAACCAGTTGTAACCATGTTTCCTTCGGTTGTAATCATGTCTCTTTGTTTAACCCCTGCTTTGTGGAATACGGGGGTCCCGCGGGTACTATGCCCATTCACTTGTACACTTGCAATTTCAAAGTTAAAGTCAAGGGGAGTAGGCTTTGGCCGAATCTCCATTTAAAAAAAAAAAAAAAAAAAATGAGTAATGAAATCATACGTAATGCGTAGATCACAGAGAAGCCTCGGATAGCTTTTCTTCTAACATTAACATTATCCTAAGTTCGAGTCCCGCCATCACTCAATGGACTTTGTCTCTTTGACTCAATCGATGTTTTGCTATGCCTAGATACGAATGGGATCTTGATGTTTTGCTATGCCTCTGCCTATGCCTAGATACGAATGGCATTTGAAAAATTGGCAGCACACATAGATTATGATGTGAAGAGAATCGGATCTATTATCTCCAGCACCTTTCACTCGCAAAGTTACGGGTTCAAATCTTTCTTGTGCCATATGATAGCAAATGTATTCCTTTTGCAAAAAGATACTTCGGAAAAGTGGGAGAAGCAAACGAAATGAACTTTTACTTCTATCTCATGAGCAAGATGATCACATCTAAGGTCTCCATGGAAGCTCAACCAAGATCTTTGATGCCAATGTGAAGAGCTAGAGGAATCACGACCACTGCGTAAACCTTATGACTCTATATATAGTGCTCTCGAAGGAACTACCCTCTCTAGCAGGTTGATACTTTCCATCCAAGTGTCTTCCATGTAGCTGCATGTGCTCCAAGTCACTCCCAATTTATTGGAGTTAGAACCTCTCGAAGCTTGGACTTGAGCTTGAGTAAAATATACTCAACTCTCCCTGGACCTTGTAAGACTTGAACCCAAGACCTCTTTCTAGCGGCTCAAACCATGTAATCAATAGGGTGCGCTACTTTAATTATTTCAGAGAGCACATGAACCTATATTTAAGTTTAACTTCAAAACTTTGGTAAGATCCGTCAAAACCAATCGAAGACTCATGTCATAACCTTACTTTATGACAATAGGTCCCTTTCAGTGGGTTGCGTTGAGACATCACACTCAACATGTGGTGATTGAGACAATTTGGTTACATTGTATGAGACCAATACAAAGGCACAAAAAGTGCAAAACAAGAATGAGCTACATACACTGGAGAAAAAGAGCATGAAGGTAAGTGATCACATCTTAAAAATCAAAATTATATGTAATTTAATTGCATATATCAGTGTGAATCTAAATGATGATAATAAGGTTGAGGTGTGTGTGCCTTCATAGTTAGGGAGGTGCATATAAGCCCAAATTTTTTTGATATTGTATCCATGCTCAAAAGGGAACAAAAGAACGTTGGTGAAAGATCAAACTCCCAGGGAAAACTATTACTAAACATGTATTCTAATTTGGCAGAGGAAGAGAGCAAGGTAGAGGACTTGGAAGTGGATGAGGAAACAATAACCAGGATTAAGTTCAACAGCAAACTAATACAAGAGGTAGATGATGATTTTGAAGTCAGGTAAGCCAAAGAGGCTGCAAAACTTTCCAAAGAAATGATTTAGGTAATGATATTAAGGGATATTGGAATTACAATAAACCTGGTCATGTTGAATGTGATTGTAGGTTGACGAATCAAAATACAAGAAATCAAGAAAACAACTATGTGTCCACAAGTGTAGATGATTCAAAGAAATTGTTTATGGTCGAGTATCATATGGTGAACATAATGTCTATTAATGATCCAAATTCACATGGTAATGTCTAGTATGTTGATTCAAGTGCTTCAAATCACACGACCAATCATGCAAAGTGGTTTACTAGTTTACAAAAGTTATTAGTTCCTAGATTTGTTGAAATGTGTGATGATACATCACATACCATTGAGCATCTAAGAAACATACCAATGTTCATGGAGGATGGGAAGGTAAAACATCTTGTTGATGTATTACATATTCTTAATAAAGCAAAGAATCTACCTTGTTGGAAAAATGGTTGACCAAGGACTCCAAATCAAGTTCAGTTCTCATGGCTTATAGATATAGATTATAAGAAGAATGGAAGGATAATTTCCAAAGGTATCAAAGTGGGTAGGATGTTTAACTTGAATGTGAAAATCCCTAAAATGAAGCCAAACATGTTTGAAAAAAGTGAAGGTGTCGTTACTGATATAAAGACATGCACAAAAAATTGGACATGTGAATTTATGGAGGTTGAAGCTCATGCAATCAAAGCAAGTTCTCAATCAAGTACCAAAATTCAAGGTTATATAGATGCAAAGATTATGCAAAGCATGTCATGGCAAGCATGTTGATGAGAATGTCCTAGAAAAAGTGTGTATAGTTGTTTGGCATCCTGCAAAGACCACATCCATGGGAGGTCTATTACATTCCTTGATGAACCTACATGGAAGTATGGGTATACCCTCATCAAGGAGAAGAGTAAGATGTTTACTCACTTTCATAATTTCAAGTCTATGGTGGAAAACCAAGCAAGGAACCATATTTACACATTAAGATCTGATGGAGGGTGTGAAAATGTATCAAATGAATTTAATAATTTTCTAAAGAGTCATGAATTTTGAACATAATTTTCATGTAGGTACACACCACAACTGAGCACATTGCTCAATGAAAAAATAGACATGTTGTACAAACAGCAAGATCCTTGATGATTGAAAGAAATATGCATCATTGTTATTAGGCAAAACTATGCACATTGTTGTGACCTAAAGAGAAGTTTGTAGGTAAAAATCAAAACTTATCATAGATGAAAGTATTCCCTTGCTTTGCATATGTACATGTTCTATATGAGTTGAGGATGAAGATTGACTCAGAAAATATCTTTATTTGGTACTCCATTGAGCATAAGGGATATAAATAGACAACCAATTCACATGCCAAGTGAAGGTAAGCAAAAATGTGGTGTTTGATGAAATGGAAAGCCTTTATGATGACGTAGAAGAAGGGCATAATGTTAACACAAAAGAAAATGAAAATTATAAAAATTCAAATGCAAAATCTCAAGTTTTGAGTGGATTGGGTGTGTCACATAGCAATAGGACCAACTCAAAACTATGGAGTGGAAGATTTCATGGAAATTTTAGCCCATCAAATCATCAACTGCATCTAAGGAGGATAAAGAAAAGATTGCCTTCTACAAAGTCAAGGATTAAGAAAGGCACATGTAGATGATACAAGAATAAGAAGTTATCCAAGTCCAAGAAGATTTATAAGAATTCAATGCAGTGGATGATGATTACATTGCTCATCATTGTGCTTACCTGAATTAGTTAATACAAGATGTTGAACCCTCTTGTTTCGAAGATTTAATTAGAAATCAAGATTGGGAGAAAGATATGGATAAGGGGATAGTTTCACTTTAGAGAAACGAAACATGGAAGTTGGTTTCATTGCCAACAGGAAATAAATCCATAGTCTAAAAATCCATTACAGATTGCCATGTAAGAAAGCATTCTTCACATCCATCTGATGTGAAATCCATCCTTTTCTTGCATCCAATGCAACAATTTCTCTAGCAATAGCCATTTTAACTATTTGACTAAAAGTTTTATCCTAATCAATGCCATATGTATGCACATATCACTTTGCTACCAATGATGATTTATAATTGCTTATGCTACCATCAACATTATGGTTTACCTTGTAAACCCACTTGCATCCTATGGGTTTCTTTCCTTATGACAATGGAACTAGCTTATGTGCTTCATTTTGATATACTGTAGCCATCTCTTCATCCATAGTTTTCTCCCAATCTACATTTCCAATTGCATCTTCAAAATAAGAAGGTCAAACATCTTGTATTACCTTGTTCATGTAAGCACAATGACAAGCCATGCAACTATCATATGTGAACCATTGGATTGAATTCTGCATCATCCAAGATCTTCTTGATCGTGGGTCACTTCTTCTTATCTATCATCTACATAGGACCTGCCATAGCTCTTTGCCATAGCATCCAACACAATTACAATTGGAAAATATCCTCTTAAGGGAGTGTCATAAATAGGTTTGAATCCCTAATTTACAACAACCAATGAAGGAGCAATAAGCTTAACACTGATTGGATGTCATTCTGATTTTTTAGGGTTGTGTAGAAGATGACCCCGAGATAGTCTATCCTAGGAATAAGATATCTATTATTAATTGTGATCTTATTGAGTGCTCTATAGTCAATGCACATCCTATGTCTTTTTCTTCTTCTCCATTGAGAGAACATGTGCTCCAGAGGGAGAAGAACTAGTCCATGTAAGTCCTTTGTGGGGTAGATCCTTAACTTGATTAGCTATTTCTTTTTTATGTAAAGTTCCATGCCTATAAGGTGCTTTATGGGGAGGAGAACTACTTGAATCAAGTCTATACTATGGTCAAGAAATCCCCTAGAAGGTGGAAGGAAAATCAGTCATAAAACAATCCTTATAAGAAGCCATAAATTATTTATGTGCAGTAGGAAGTGTATGTGTAATCAACTATGTTATTGACAAAAACAAATACATGAGTTGTAGCCTTTCCTAGATGCATGTTTTACTTGAGTATGACTAATTAATGGAAATGGTTGCAATGCAAAACAAAGAAATATCTTGATTGTTAAACTTGAAACTAATTATGTGCGTATGATAATCAATGCATGGATTATAATGATGACGAAAAGGCATGCCAAGAATGAATAGAAATTGTGTTACCCAAGGTAATTAGATCTTTTTCTAGTGCTTCTTTGGTCCAATCCGGTTGAATGCCTTCAAGAACCACCTCCATGTTGTGTATTTGAGCTCTGACAGGCTTCATGTCATTACTTCGGAACCTACATTTAGCTTTGGTATGCCCAAACTTACCACAATGCCAACAAGTGATACGGGGCCTCTTTTGTTGAGCATCCATCGTCATAGTTTGAAGGGTTGTAGATCTGGTAGGTTATAAGGGGGTTTTCTTAGGTACTAGTGAGAAATTGAGGAGCACATTGAAAAGTAGGTGGGTGTTGAAAAGTAGGAGAAGAAAGACTAGTGAAGGGATGCTTGAAATGAAAATTGGGCTTAATTGGTTGTTGTTGTTGGCATGTTTGTTGTAAGAGAATGGACTTGGTAATGGATTGAAACTCCTTCTCAGCATAGAGGGTTCATGTGCAAAAGAAATAGCTTCATAGAGGGTTGTAGGACATAGTGTGCTGAGCTTAGCTTGGATTCCCATTTCCAAACCATCATCATACTTTTGTTGCAAAGTATCTTTAGGGATCATTTCAAGCGAATGAATAAGTAATAGTCGTTGCCAAAAACATTCAGTATAGGTAGACACAATATCTCCTTCTTTCCATCCAAAAGCTTTCCATGATCGACGAGCATATAAGTGGAACTGAAGAGGAAGGAAAGACTCCTTGAACTTTTCTTGAAATGCAATCCATATGGTGGGGCAGTCAGTGCTATGCTGCAAAACATTCCACCATAATTGGGCCTTACCCACCAAATAATTAGTAACGAATTTCACTTTTTCAATTTCAGAATATGGTTCGTCAGAATAAAAGACATCGAATTGGGATAGTCATGAAAGAACAAATTGGCCATCCTTTTGCCCATCAAATCGAGAAAATTGGAAATTTTTTGCACCAATCTTGGACTGCGTGCCTTGTTCTTGAGCAGTGATAATGGTCTTCACCACCCTAACTAGGTTGTTTTCATCACTCTATATTTGTTTGAGTGCAACATCATGTTCTTTTATCTCGTTCTGAGCATGTTAAAGTTCATGATGCAAAAGCTCCAATTGTTGCCCAATTGGTACCCTGAGTAAAGGTGATGTACCAAAATCCTTAGTAATATGGGTAGGGTCCACGGCCTTATATAGAATCAAAACCTAGGACTAAGCATGTGAAAAGAATTTTAACAATAGTGTATATTTTAAAAAAATTTATAATAATAACAATAAAAATAAAAACAATTGAGAGTGTATGATAAATAAATAAATAAAGGGAGGAGAGTCGTAAATAAATGAATAAATAAATAAGCTGAAGAGAGTGTCAAAAGTTATGTTAAATATTAATTAAAAGGAAGGCAGTATCAAAAAGAGAAAATAGGCTAGTGGATAAAGCATATCTCTTGTGAGTGTGAGGTTGTGGGTTCAAATCCCCCACATGCTAAATAAAGAACTAAGTAGGCTAACTAGAGGAATAAGTAAGCTAATTAGGGAAATAACTAAGCTTTTATTGCCACTCATAAGTTTGTAGCCAATGGAACCAAAGTGAACCAAAGTGAACCAAGAGAACTGTGAGCACCAGAGAAGCCAAGGATGCCAAAGTTATGCCATAGATGTATGCTTTAGTCGACGCCTTGGAGTAAGCCGAAGGAGTAACCAAATGATAAATGAACTTGATAAACAAACTTGATAAATGAACTTGATAACCGAACTTGATAACGGAACCGAACTCGACAGTGAATAGTGCACAGGGAGCATAGGGGGTACAAGGAGTATAGGGAGTACAATGAACACAATCAGTATAGTGAGCACAATGAGCATAGTGAGTACAGTGAGCACAATGAGCACACTGAGTACAGTGAGCACAATGAGCTGAAGGAGTAACCGAATGATAAATAAACAAACTTGATAAACAACCTTGATAACCAAATCGAATTCGAACAATGAAGAGTGCACAATCATCATAGGGGGTACAGGAGCTATAGGGAGTATAGGGAGTACAGGGAGTACAATGAGCATAGTGAGCACAGTGAGGACAGTGAGCTCAGTGAGCAGAGTACATTGAGCACAATGAGTATAGTAAGCATAGTATCATAGTGAGCACAGTGTCATAGTGAGCATAGTGCATAGTAACTAATTCGAAAAAAGATATCAGTGAACCAAAAACAAACAAATTTGATAAACAAAAACCTAGACCAGATGATCAAGGTAGATGCCAAATCGTGAACGAACATCGTGAATCACAATCGGACGTCGAGAAACCACCTCCGTAGATGTGCCTTGGATTTGATACCATTGTTGTTTGGATCTTCTAGATTGGGTACAATCTCCCCCCAAATACTCTAACGGATGAGTCTATCAAAGCATGTGTATTTATAGGTATTTTTCATTATGTTATGAATAGAAACATGAGGAAGCACTTCAAAAAGCATGAGTTTATGAAAATCTGCTTTATTTACAAAATTGTCACTTTCTAAGTGATCTACTATTTTTACAAAAACATCGTTTTCTAAGGCGATCTATTATTTTTACAAAAAATAATTAAAATACCATCTTCTAAATATTTTCAAAAATATCTGAATAAATCCATGCGCGTTCACACCCTCATGAGTTTTCATCTACTAAATCAAAACACGAATCACATTAAAAACCTCAAGACATTAAAGTGCATATAACATTCCATTATTCCATACTCTCAGATGTATACGTTGGATCTGTATTGCATATGCAGAAACATTTTCAAACAATTATTTAGACTAGTGGACATATTCCATTCTCAATTATGGTGTTGTCTATCAACTTATGTCTTGTGTAACATATAAAAGTAATAATTTTTCACAAACAGATGCAACTAAGAGGTAATATGTACTGATAACTTTGGTGCTAAAACATATGTACCTCTGTTTTTCATCACAAAGAGACAAGAACTACCCAACACATATGAAGCGTCTTTAGCGATGCTGCAAAACTTTTACCTTATAAATGCATAGCACTAAAAGCCACACGACATTGAAAATAGAGACTTGAAATATCCATACCTACAAAGGTTACATGTCTTCCTCAATGCATTGTAGGGTTATGGGTCTCTTATGCAAATTTTTTGCATAGTTAATGAGAGAGATAAATATATGTTGATATACCCAATGCATGTCGTACCCAATGCAAGAATCATATGAATACATGCAACTATATTTATTATGCAGTTAGATATGAACGAGTGTATGTGTGCATGTATGTATTTCTTCGAATGAACGTATTGAAAAATATGTAGAGAGTACGCATGCGGAAGCAAAATGAAAAGTAAAGTACTCTCACAAAACAAAGAATGTGTGAGACACAAAATGAGTAGACCATGAAATGGATAAACTCATGTGGATTAGAAATGAGCTTGCCAAGAGCATGGAGTAGGCTCCTCAAGCTTCTAACCACCCACAAATGAGGGGAGAGGCCCTCCTTATATAGATTTGGGAGGGGCTCTCAAAAGTACATCATATGTGGGATAAGTCTCCTGAAAGGAGAATGAATACAACTGGTAGAAGCACATGGCAAGGTACCCAAATGCAAAGGAAATACAATATAAAATGGAAATAGGCTAGAAATGCAGTGCCTCCTGGATACAAAATGGAGATGCACTCATGCGGATACAAAGGTAGATGAAGTACGAGCAATCATGTCGTCAACACCCCCTCTGCAGCTCCATTTTGGAGCGATTGAATGCTGCAGAGGTCCACCAAGCGCTGTAGTGCAACCGGAGGTAGAGCCTTCGTGAACATGTCCGCCAGGTTCTCCTAAGAGGTACACTGCTCCAGAGTAATCTCCTGAGATATGAGCTTCTTGTGGATGAAGTGGTACTGGATCTCGATGTGCTTCGTCCGAGCGTGGAACACTGGATTCTTGGCGATGGCCAAGGCTGACTGGCTATCCATGTGAAGACATGTCGGGGTATCTTGAAAAACACCAATGTCAAATAATAAACATCGGAGCCAGATGGCCTCACATGCGGCAAAGCTCGATGCTCGGTACTCGGCCTCTGTAGATGATAGAGCAACTGTAGGCTGCTTCTTACTTGCCCAAGAGATAGGTCCTGAGCCAAGCAAGAATATATACCCAGAAGTAGACCGTCGAGAATCAGGATCACCAGCCCAATCAGAATCTGAATATCCGACGAGTTCGATGCCCCCTCTGTAACAAAGACCATGGTGTCGGGTGAGGGCAAGGTATCGAAGTAGTCTCTGAGCAGCATCCCAATGAGTCTGACGAGGCTGATGTGCAAATTGATTGAGTATACCAACTGCATAAGCAATATCTGGTCTAGTGTTGGCAAGATAGAGTAATGAGCCAACAAGCTGTCGATAGGTATGCACATCCACAAGTGATGATGAGTCGTCCAGTGTAAGCTTGATGTTTGGATCAAGTGGTGTAGAAACTGAGCAACACTCGTCCATGTTATATCTGGAAAGTAGATCAGAGCAGTACTTCTTCTGTGATAGGAATATACCTTCTTTTGTTTGCCAAACTTCCATACCCAAGAAGTAGTGTAGTAATCCAAGATCTGTCATAGAGTACTCAAGATGAAGCTGTGTGATGATAAACCGGATGCGTTCTTCATCTGAGCGTGTCAAGATCAAGTCATCTACATAGAGAATGATGATGGCTACTAAAGACTCCTTTTGATAGATATAGAGATTAGCATCAGCATTGCTTCTGTGAAATCCCTTGTCTTCAAAGAACTTGTGAATCTTTTCATACCAGGCCCTGGGAGCTTGCTTAAGTCCGTAAAGTGCCTTGTGAAGCTTGTAGACTTGATCTTCTTTGCCTTTGATCTTGAAGCCTTCAGGTTGTTCAACATATACTTCTTCTTGAAGATCTCCATTGAGGAATGCAGTTTTGATGTCCAGCTGGTAAATGGACCACTTAAAGTGAGCACTTAGTGCTAAAATGATTCTTATGGTTGTGAATCTTGCAGTAGGAGCAAAGGTTTCTTCATAGTCAATGCCATGTTGTTGCTTGTATCCCTTAGCTACCAACCTTGCTTCGTACTTGTCTAATGTGCCATCTGATTTGTACTTAACTTTATAAGGCCACTTAACTCCTATGACTTGATGATTGGTGGGCTTAGGTACAAGAGTCCAAGTTTTGTTCTTCTCAATTGCATCCATTTCTACTTGCATAGCTTCTTCCCACTTAGGTTGTCCTTGGGCTTCTTTGTAATTAGATGGTTCTGGGATTTGTTGCATCTGATGCATTAAGGCATAATTGACATGGTGACTTTGTTCTCGCTGTCTTTTGTCAATAAGTCTTTGGGATCTTCTTGGATGACTTGAAGTACTTGCTTCTGAGTTTGAGTTTGGAAATACTGAGTCCCCCTCTGAAGTGTAGATAGGTGGACTAAGACTTGTACTTGAATCTTTTCTTGAGTATGAGGAAGCTTCATTGAAGATCACATCTTTTGAAATGGTGATGGAGTGGTTTTCCATATCATATAGATGGTATGCCTTTGATTGGTCATTGTACCCTATGAATATGTGTTTTTTGGACTTTGATTGTAACTTGTTAGAAATCTTCTTTTGGTACATGGACAAAAGCTTCACTACCAAAGACTCGAAAGTAATTCACATTCGGTTTTCTTCCATAGTATGCTTCGAAGGGTGTTTTGTTGTGTAATGCACTTGTAAATCCTCGATTAAGAATGTGAACGGCAGTATGCACGGCTTCTGCCCAGAACTTGTAGGGTAGATCTTTGTGATGAAGCATTGTTCGTGCCATTTCCATCACACTGTGTATCTTCCTTTCAGCTACTCCATTCTGAGAGGGAGTATGAGGATGAGTGACTTGTCTTTTGATCCCTTTCTGGTTGAGAAAGTTATCAAATTCATGATTGATAAATTCACCACCTCTATCTAATCTGATAGTTTTAACTTTAATTGAAGCTTCATTCTCAACTTCCTTGATCCAAGTTTGAAACTTAGAGAATGTATCTGCCTTTGAGTTTAAAAAGTATACCCAAATATAGCGAGAGTGGTCATCTACTAGAAGATAAAAGTAGAGGGATCCACTCAGGGATGGGATATTCATAGGTCCACATAAGTCCATGTGGATGAGGGCTAGTGGGTTCCTCGCTCATGTTGAACCTTCCTTGGGAACTGGGACCCTGTGCTGCTTGCCTTGGGTGCAAGCTTGGTAGACATTCGTAAGTTGCCCTATCTTTGGCAATCCCTTCACAAGTTTGGGATGAAGAGATTTTTGATAAGTAAGAAGTGTGGCCAAATCTTTGGTGCCACAAACTTGAGGTTGATTCTTTGGAGACAAAGCAAGAGAGCTTGTAGAGGTCCTTTTCTTCAATACCTTGAGCAATGACATCCTTTGTATGGGGATCAACTACCTTAACTGAGGTGTTATCAAACCATACTTGTTTGTCCTGATCTGTAATGGCCTTGATGGAAAGTAGATTCATACATAAATTTGGAACAAAAAGAACATTGGATAGATACTTGCATTCGCCCTGATTGTTGATAATTTGAACTTTTTCTTTTCCTTCAATGGGTAAGCTTTTTTTGTTGCCAAGATAGACTTCTCCCGTGTGTTCTTCGAGTTCTTGAAAGGAGTCCTTGTCTTTGCACATATGGGAGGTAGCTCCGCTATCAAAGATCCACTCATGTGGGGAGCTGGAAGTAACTAGGGCATTGGCTTCTGTGGAGATGAAAAGTTCCTCACTAGAGTAGTGGGATCTATGTTGGGATCCTTTGGATGTTTGCCTAGACGTAGAAGCCTTCGATGATTGTTTCTTTTTATAGCAAAACTTTTCTAAGTGTCCTGATTTTCCATAAAAATTACAAGTGAAGTTCTTCGATGAATTATGCGATCCTTGCTTAGATCCATCATTAGCCTGATGTCTTGTGGTTTTGTCCTTATTGAATGGGCCTTTGGCTTTCATGGCAGGCTCTTGGGAGGAAGTCGATTTGGCTCGCGAGTCGTGAAGGAGCAATAGTCGACGAACCTCTTCCCAAGATAAGACTTGACCGCGATTATACAAAGTTGTTACAAATGTCTTGTATGACTTAGGTAACTTGTTAAGAAGCCTAATGGCCATGTCTTCACTAGAGATTTGCCTACCACATAGTTCTAATTTACACTGGTAGTCCTCAAATTGGGATATAACCTTGGTAATTTTGTCGTGTGGCCTGATTGTCAAATTATGAGACTCGGCCTCTAATGCATATATGTTCGAAGGGGTTTTGTCTTCATACAAAGTGGCTAATGTATCCCAAGCATCCTCGGACGTCTTGCAAGCCATGATATGTCCTTTTGTCAATTCGTCGCAGGCAAGTAACAACCGACCTAAAGCTCATTTGTCCTTGACATTCCATACATGCCAATTGTCTAAATTGGTATGCCTATCAGGTTCAGGGTTTGACCCGTCTACTACCTCATGAAGAAGATTCGTGGAGAGATATGCTCGCATGACATCTTTCCATAGATTGTAATTTTGTCCATTGAGGCATTCATCCTTAGGCATAAAAATAGGGGTGAAAGAGGGTAAGAAGTTAGCCATAGATAATGAGCTACCTTCACTTTTGGTCATTACAAAGCTTTGAGGGTAAAGTGTTTAGAAACACTATCAAAGATACTTGCCGAAAACACCGCTTCAAAATAATCACAGAGCTTGAAATGAACAACTGGTCACCACACTTAAAATTCTTGGAGAGGGGGGGCTTAGAGTAGTCCTGCACCAAGATAAGTTGACGCGAGAGGAGGGCTTAGAGTAGCCCGTTGCACACTACTTGAGCCTTAGAGTAATCTTGAGACTTGAAGAAGTTTGTGGGCGGGCTTAGACTAGCCTCCAACCCACAAGTAGGCACACACACAACACTTTTTCTCTTGATGTATAATGAGGGGGCACTTAGTGCCTTGAGTGTGCCAATAGAGTCAAAGGGTAGGGTTCATCCCTTTAGAACATACAAAAGTAACTCCCTTAGTGATTATAATGGGTGCCAATGCTAGGGTGGAAACCTTTGGAAAGGTGTTTGTAAAATAGTGGTTGATTGTGTCCTTAAGAGAGAGGGTTTAATCCTTTAGAAAATACAAAGCGCCCTTTCAAAGGAGGTTTCCTTGAAATGAGGATTGATATGCCCACAACGATGATATCCTAAGAAGATTACAAAGTTTTTTTGAGGAGTGCCAAAGGATAAAATAACCCTTAGGCATGCCAATGTGAAAAGTTAGAGGATCCTTTTACAAAAAATGCCAATGTGAAAAGTTCTGCACGAAATTTTCGCATCATAAATGATGGTAATGGATCATATGAGAACGCGTGAGATGTGGCAGCACTTCACGGCACACATTCATTGATTTAAATGAACCATAGAGGACGTGAGTGCTTAGGCAACTATGGAGCACGCAGAAGAATGGTCCCCAGCAATGAATGGGATTGTAATTTGTGCTGAAGCAAGTGCATACATCCATTAGCGGGTCCACAATTTTGTTAAAGAAAAGTTAGTGCACTCCTGGAATGGCACTATGGTAGACACCACGTCGCTACTATGGTCCTTCACCTGACTAAGGTCTGAGCATCCGAATTCCTGAAAATAGGCATCATGAATGCGACAGCGGGCTGTATCCATTGAAGTGGCTTCGGCTTTGCCTGTAGTCATTGCCAATTCTCATGCTCTGCACACAGGCTTGGAGAAAATCTCGCTTCAGTGAGCCTTGCTCGCTTCGTCAGAGAAATGGTGCACCACCAGTGAGCAGAGAGTTAAATCTGAGATGATCACAGCAGCGCTTGCGAGTTCTCACTGCTAATACTTTCTCTCTCTCTCTCTTTCTTTGGTGCTCTGAGGTGTCCTCCTTAGGTGTCCTCCTTGCTATGTTTATGCGCAAGAGGTTCGTGGCCAAGCTTGTTGTGAGAGAGCTACTCACTCTCTCTTCCTCTCTCTCTCTTTCTCTCTGTGCGAGAGTTGACACAAAGCTAGTGCACGCTCTCTCTTTCTCTCTCTCTTACTCTGTGGCACAGTTGCTTCGATGCTGCAACTTCTTTCTGAAGTTGATTGACAGTGCCTCCTTCACTGATAACTCTCGATAACTCCCGAGAAGCGAGATAACTCTCGATAACTCCCGAGGCGCCGCGCTTCTCTTGCTCGCTTTCTCTATGGCTAACACACACTCTCGAACACTGTAGCATAGTGTGTAGGATCCCGAATCAGAAGAGCATTGCTAGATTATCGTTGGTTGCACTTTAGGGGCTTTGTAGATGCCGTTATTGGATGCAGATGCCGAGCCGTGCAAGGCTACCATAGGTATGAAGCACGACTATTCTGCCATATGCCAGATGTGCCCTCTCTCTGGCTTGTTCTTCTCCAAGAGCTAACACTAGCGGTCTGTCCGTCAGTTTCGCCCACATCAGCATATTGTTGTTTCTCTCTGTCGAATACAGAAAACGTTTGCTCGATACTTCCTCTCTTTCTTCTTCTGGCGCAGACCATAGTATGCTATGTGATCATTGTAAGTGCAGACCATAGTATGCTATGTGATCGTTGTAAGCGCAGACCATAATATGCAGTGTTATCTCATAGTAGGTATTCCATTCTGCACGGTAATTATGGATGGTACTCTAAACGATTATTGTGAGCGATGTCTGCAGCACGGTACAAAGTTTTGAACATATGCGCTACTATGGGGAGGTTCTCATGTATGCTCACTCAAAAAAGGTGAGGCAATGAAAGACCATCAAAGATATATGTAATAATAAAATCGACTTTTATGAATATTATAAGATGAGAGATCTAACGAGATTAAGATCGACTTTGCATGTCCCCAAACTAGGAGTTCTACATAAGTGCTTATAAACACTTTAAATTTGAGATGTATACTGCTAGCTCAACAAATTGGAAGGTCATATGACAACAATATAGAGTGACCACACAAAGATTATAACAATGAACCGCTAAGTGATCACAAAATACTAGCAAATGCAAGGGTGGGAGGGAAAAATGGCATTAAAAAGTGAACAAATTGATTAAGAAAATGGGTGGGAGGGTGGGCGAATTGGGCGAAATGAAGCCTCAAAGAGTAAAGTGATTGCAAAATGCTTCTCCAAAGTGAGTGGAGAGCAACACCACCAAACTCTAGTACCACCACCACCAAAATCACCGCACCTCCACCTAGCGCTCTGATACCATGTAGAGAGTATGCATGCGGAAGCAAAATGAAAAGTAAAGTACTCTCACAAAACAAAGAATGTGTAAGACACAAAATGAGTAGACCATGAAATGGGTGAACTCATGTGGATTAGAAATGAGCTTGCCAAGAGCATGGAGTAGGCTCCTCAAGCTTTTAACCACCCACAAATGAGGGGAGAGGCCCTGCTTATATAGATTTGGGAGGGACTCTCAAAAGTACATCATATGTGGGATAAGTCTCCTGAAAGGAGAATGAATACAACTGGTAGAAGCACATGGCAAGGTACCCAAATACAAAGGAAATACAATATGAAATGGAAATAGACTAGAAATGGAGTGCCTCCTGGATACAAAATGGAGATGCACTCATGCGGATACAAAGGTAGATGAAGTAGGAGCAATCATTTCATCAACAAAATACATGCAAGCGCATATGTGCTTGTATGTGCACATTAATATGTCATTATATAGTAAGGGGCAATTAACCAAGAATGTGTATGATGTATGCATGTATGTGTGTGTAGACAAACTATGAGGGCTTAATCCCAGTAATTATGCATGTATGTTCAACCTCCTATCCAAGAGATGGAACACATGGTGGGGGATGATCCACCATATGGACCACCCCCCAAACCATAAAAGAAGTTAAAGTTTTCTTTACTGATTAAAGTACCCACAATAGAAAGAGTTTACTAGGAGTTCATGAATCTTAGAAAAATGAGGAAATGTCAAGAAAGTCTATGCAAAGTGGTAATTAGTGAATGTTAATAATCTGAGGTTTCCCTCACTCCATGCGTAACCACCAAAAATTAGTCTATGCAAAGTGCTAATTAGTGAATGTTAATAATCTGAGGTTTCCCTCACTCCATGCGTAACCACCAAAAATTATGGATCATTGGTGTCTGTCATGATGAACATGAATTACTTAGTACATTGTCATGAAAATACAACGAAAAATGCTCTATTTCACAAAGCAATGTTCATTTATTCTACATAGGTCAATAAACAAATGATAAACATGAATTACTTAGTACATTTTCATGAAAATACAACGAAAAATGCTCTATTTCACAAAGCAATGTTCATTTATTCTACATAGGTCAATAAACAAAACTGTTAATTTCATTAAATAAATGTAGGACTCCTTCCCTATAGGGATAAGGAAAGGAAAACCTAATGATAATTTTTAGGGCTTTGTTCAGTGAGACATGGCACCATATATTCCATAATCATCCTGACCAAAGGATGAAAAGAAAAATATTAGTGTATGTATGTTCCATAATTAAGCTGGTATAGAATAGATGGTGTCATGACACCCAAGGCGAGAATGTCTAAATAATATTAAATAATAACAGAAACAAACAAGCTTTATTAATTAAATAAACCATATGAACAAATGGGTAGAGATGATTGGATTCTTGAAAATATATTAAAAACAATAGTTTGTACATTAAACAAAATAATGCAGTCGCTTGGTTCAACAGAAAGATAAAAAGCTATCTTACTCAATGGTATATTTGTCTACAAAACATTATAAGTCGTGCCATCCAAATCATTTCTCACAACATCATTTTTCGGCCAAGCAGCTCAGGGAAACTTAATGTAGTCTACCTATTGTACGTTAGTATATCTAGACATTAAAATCTCTTGAACATAACCTTTGGTAACAATCATAGCCTCGCTATGTCTCAAAGTCTGCACCAATCATTTATGCATAGTCTTTGCCTCTTCTATGTCAATTCTTTCACTAATAAGTTCATCATGTAAATCAGCATTAGAAATAGAATGACTTGTAGTATCATTTGAAACTTGTAAAGGGTGAGAAATTTCCCCACTATGAGCAATATCTGATTTTCCACCCGTAAAAACGAGAAGTCAAATTTTATACACATCCTTTGAGTGACTTATGTCTCCTTGGTATATAAAAGTAAGGGTTGTATTGCATCTTCCAGGAAAAACATCACAACTAACCTAAATTGTTTAATATGTAAATCATACATATCATATCCTTTGCTTTCTGAAATCTACCCAACAAGAATACATCTCCCTTCAATAGAAATATGAAAGAAGATTGGAATAGTTTGGTCAAATTGTATGAGACCAATACAAAGGCATCAAAATCACAACTCAAGGATGAGTTGAAAACACTAGAGAAAAAAGAGCACGTTGATAAGTTACTACAGCTTAAAAATAAAAAATATATGTCAGTCACTTGCATTTATTGGTGTCAATGTAGATGATGAAGATAAGGTTAAAGTGTGCCTTCATGGTTTAGGCATTGCATAAGTGGTTCAAAACTTCTACTTAGACAAAGGGGAATATTCCAAATCTTGTTGATCTTGTGCCCATGTTGATGATTGAAGAAAAGAACCTTGGTAAAGATACAAACTTCCAAGGAAAATTTGGTTTTAATTAAGTATTGTACTCTAGTAGCGGAACAAGCTGAGGCAAAGGGCTCAGAAGTGGAAGGGGAAACAATAATTAGGAACAAGTTCAACAACACACTCATGGATGAGGTAGAGGACAATATTGAGGCAAAGGGAGCCAAATAATGTATTCTACCTATTGTATGTTAGTATGGCCAACCATTACAAATATCATTATGTACCAAACAAAAAATAGGTGTTGTGCAAGACGAAGATTGCTTCCTCCTTCATACTTATTAACTGAGCAAAGGTTAACATATGGATTTTTTTCATCCAATAGATGTCATCATCCTAGTAAAGAGATTAACAATGACCAATACCTCTCACATGTACATGTTGAATCCATATTGCATATGCAGAAACATTTTCAAACAAACATCCAGATAAGTATACATATTCCATTCTCAATTATGATGTTGTTTATTAGTTGATGTGATATGTCTTTTGTAACATATAAAAAAAATATTTTCTCATAAAAAGAAGCAACTACGAGGTAATATGTACTTATAAATTAAGTGATAGAGACACATATGTACCTCTGTTTTTCATTTCAAAGAGAAAGGAACTATCGACCACATATGAGGGCCAGCATCTCTACAGATGTTGCAAAATTTATACCTTAAAGATGCATAGCACTAAAATCCACAATACATTGAAAATAGAGACTTGAAATAAACATATCTACAAAGGTTACATGTTTTTCTCAATGCATTGTAGGAATATGGGTCTCTTATGCTAAATTTTTACATAGTTTTCACTACAACATATGAGTCCCATACCAATGCTAGCCTAACCAATGGTCATACCTTCGCATGAGTAGGATTGTTGGAAATGTTTGGAAAAACCACGCTAGCCATACCTATGGTCACTTCGGCATCCGTATAACCGTTGGAAAGTTATCGCCGATATAAGCGTCGGAAAAAGTCACTTTTGGTATATGCATCAATACACACATCGATATATGCATCGGTGTTCTTTTGGGCACTAACAATGCTTATACTGACACATATACCGACATCACGTTTTAATAACCCAAGAGCCAAAAGTCGACTAGTCCTTTGTTTTGAACTTCGATCGATTTTATGTCAAATTTGCATGTGTCTTCATTGTGCTTGATCTCACACATCCACCTGCATTGTGCTCGCCCTGTGCTATTGTTATCTCCCCTCACACATCCACCCTCCTCTATTTCCATACACACACATAGATCTCTCTCTCTCTCCAAACACACACAAAGATCTCTCTCTCTCTCTAATGTATACACACACATCTCTCTCTCTCTCATCTTGTTAAGTGATGCCCGCACTCCTTCAACCTCTCTCTTTCTCTATTTGTTTTTGTTTCCTAATTTTTCTTTCATTTTGTTTTGTGGGAGCTTTTTGGCATCGACTTTTTAGTTGACAAGAGATGATGTTGATTGTGCTTTGATGAGGGATCCGAAGAAAATTACATTGATGTAATTTATTTATGTACATGCATGTATTGTTTTGTTCTTTATTAGAGAGAGAGAGATGAAAAAGAATGAGAATTGAAATTAATGTTTGTTAACATTTAATGTTGTTTTTAGAGCAAACACACACATATACACACACACTCACATCCATACATACACACACATGCATACTCATGCATATGTATGCATACATGCACATGCATATGCATACATACATACACACATGCATACACACATATACATACACACACATGCATACATGTATGCATACACATACACTCTCACATGCATACACACATAAGAGACACACATACACTCACATACACACATATTCATACACACACTTTTTCTCACACACACACATATATGCATACACACATAGACACGTACATATATGCATACACACATAGACACGTGCATGAGTGTGCATGCATACACACTCATGCATATGCATGCATACATACACACACACACACACACACACACACACATATATATATATATATATATATATATATATATATATATATATATATATATATATATATATATATATATATATATATATATATATATATATATACACACACACACATGTATACACACATCTAGATACACACATATATACATACACACACATACACATACACACATGTTTTAGAGTTAGGATTTTAGGGTTAGGGTAGCACCATGCATACACACATGCATATACACATATACATACATATACACATACACATATATATACACACATATACATGTTTTAGGGTTAGGGTTTTAGGGTTTTACATACACACACACATGCATAAACTCATATACACATACACATATATATACACCCATACATACATATACATGTTTTAGGGTTAGGGTTTTGGGATTACTTTTTTAGGGTTTTAAATACATACACAAATACACACATATATATACACACATACACACATATAATGTTTTAGGGTTAGGGTTTTAGGATTAAGGGTTTAGGATTTTTACATACACACACATGCATGCACACATAT
Organism: Ceratopteris richardii; assembly: GCA_020310875.1. Classification (NCBI taxonomy): domain Eukaryota; kingdom Viridiplantae; phylum Streptophyta; class Polypodiopsida; order Polypodiales; family Pteridaceae; genus Ceratopteris; species Ceratopteris richardii. The sequence goes on from CM035429.1 coordinate 16,763,754, forward strand.
ACACATACACATATACATACACACATGCACACATATACATGTTTTAGGATTGGGGTTTTTATATACATACACATATGCATACACATATATACACACATACATACATATACATGTTTTTGGGTTAGGGTTTTAGGATTAGGGTTGTAGTGTTTTTACATACATACGCACATGCATACACAAATATACACATATACACACATATACATACACACATGCACACATATACATGTTTTAGGATTAGGGTTTTATGGTTTTTACATACATACACACATATACACATACACATATATATACACATGCATACACACACATCACATATACATACACACATATACATGTTTTAGAGTTAGGGTCATAGGATTAGGATTTTTGGCTTTTACATACATACACACATATACACATACACATATATATACACATGCATACACACACATACACATACACACATGTCACATATACATATACACATACACACATATTCATAAACACACACACACATATTCATGCACACATGCATACACACATATACACACATGCATACACATATACATACACACATGCACACATATATACATAGACACATGCACACATATACATCTTTTAGGGTTAGGGTTTTAGGATTATGGTTTCATTGGAATGCATACATACATATACATATGCACACATATATACATACATACACATACACACACATAAAGTCACATACATACATATATACAGGGTTGGGGTTTTAGGATTAGGGATTTAGGGGTTTACTCACATGCATACATACATATACACATACACGTATATACATACATGCACATACACATAAACATGCATAAAGTCACATACATACACATATACACATGTCACATATACATACACACATATACATGTTTTAGGGTTAGGGTTTTAGGATTAGGGTTTTAGGGGTCTACACACATGCATACATACATATACACATACACAAATATATCATACATACACATACACAAACATAAAGTCACATACACACATATCACATATACATACACACATACACACACATATACATGTTTTAGGGTTAGGGTTCTAGGATTAGAGTTTTAAGGTTTTACGTACATACACACATGCACATACACATGTACACACACATGTACACACACATGTACACACACATGTACACACACATGTACACACACATATACACACATGCACACACACATATATAGGGTTTTAGGTTTGATATTAATATATATATAAGAGGGTTTTAGGTTTACTATTAATATATATATAAAAATTAAAAAAAATAGTATATATAATGAAATGTTCTATGCATAATCAAATGTATATGAAAATAGGGTTTTAAGATGAAACTTAGAATATGAAAATAAGAATATATAATTACACATATAAAGAACTAGGGTTCTATGATAAATATTATTATACATAATTAAATATGAAAAGAGCTAGGTTTTTTGAATTTAAAAAAAAAATATATATATATATATATAATTAAATATATAAAAAATAGGTTTTTAGGTTTAATATAAATATATATAATCAAAATATATATATATATAATAAGAGAAAAATAGTATATATAATCAAATGTACTATGTATAATTAAATATATAAGAAATTAGGGCTTTAAGATTAAAATTAGTATATATAATTAGATATATAAAGAACTAGGGTTCTATGATAAATATTAGTATACATAATCAAATATGAAAAGAGCTAGGTTTTTTGAATTAAAATAAAAATATATAATTAAATATATATAAAAAAAAAGGATTTAGGCTCAATATGATAAGAATCAAATATATAAGAAAATAGGGTTTTCATATGGAAATTAGCATATATAATTAGACATATAAAGAACTAGGGTTCTATTATAAATATTATTATACATAATTCAATATGAAAAGAGCTAGGTTTTTTGAATTAAAATAAATATATATAATTAAATATATAAAAAATAGGTTTTTGGGTTTAATATCGATATATATAATCAAATATATATAAAAATTAGGAGAAAAACTTGTATATATAATCAAATGTACTATGTATAATTAAGCATATAATAAATTAAGGTTTTAAAATTAAAATTAGTATATATAACTAGATATATAAAGAATTAGGTTTCTATGATAAATATTAGTATACATACTTAAATATGAAAAGAGCTAAGGTTTTTGAATTAAAATAAATATATATAATTAAATATGTAAAAAATAGAGTTTTAGGCTTAATATTAATATATATAATCAAATATATATAACCATTAGGAAAAAAATTAGTAGATATAATCAAATGTAGTATGTATAATTAAATATATATAAAAAAAATAGGATTTTATATCTAATATAATCAAATATATAAAAAAATAAAAAAAATAGTATATATAATCTGTATTGTGTATAATCAAATATATAAGAAATTAGGGTTTCAAGATGAAAATTAGTATATATAATTAAATATATAAAAAACTAGGGTTTTATGATAAACATTAGTATACATAATTATATATATAACAAATTAGTGTCTTAGGAAGAAAATTAGTATTTGTAATAAAATTAAAAAAATTACGGTTTTAAGATTAAAATTAGTATATATAATTAAATGTATCATATATTAAATGCCTAACCTCTCCACATAGTATCAAATGACATCTTTGGATCCGGGGGAGAGAATTTTATGTCCTTGCACTTAGTGCAAAAATATCAAATTTTTCGTAAATGATGGATTTGCATTGGACATGTATGAGAATATGGATCCTTTGATGCAGATCGACTACAAAACCTACACTTCGAGTCACATGGTTCTATTGGTGAGTAGGTCGATCCACATGACATTGCACCGTCTACCTGTCGGCAGTAGAAGAGAATGAAATGGGAGGTAGAAGAACAAGGTACTGGCAACATGATAGAGAATGAACACATGGAAGAAATGCTCGATGCATTTTATGACATAGATGAAGATCACAATGGTGAGACGATGTCGTGGGTTCCATGGATACGATAAAATTTCCATGATCAGAAGCTGACAAAGAACATCATAACATGGGAAGACTAGTTTGTTTACCACTCTACACTGGGGCAAAGATATTTGTACTATGTGTGTCACTCGTGATGCTCAATCTTCAATCCATTTATGGATGCTTAGATAGTAGTGTCTCTAAATTGTTCATATAAAGTACTTTCCCACAAGTATTCTCATAATTCAGCTTCATTTACTCATTCATGTGGTTGATGAAGTTGCAATAACAAGAACTGTCCACAATCGATGGATGTTCTTCTTAGAGCGGTTCATGTTGACACTAAAAGGTTTTGTTCATCAAAGAGCACATTCAGAGGGCAACATGGCAGAGGGGTGGCTCGTACAAGAGTCTCTGGTATTCATAATAGAGTTTCTACACATGTCGAACCCAGAAATGCCTCGCTTATGGACTGACAATGAAGATGTTCGTCTCGTAGGCAATGAGCCCCAAGGTAAAGGGAGTCAAAGAAAAATGGATGGAGTTTTCAGAGAGAAGGCAATGAAGTTTTGCATCATTAACCCAGAGCCTATGTAGAAGTGGTTGGAGAGGTATGAGCTAGAAATTATCTTCACTTCGTAATTTTCATTGATGATTTTTCTAGGCATGCATGGGTATATCCATTGAAAGCAAGGTTCGAAGTGTTTATGTGCTTCAAATAGTTTCTGGTTTTGGCCGAAAATATGTCAGCATGTAAAATGGGCACCCTCCATTTTGATCAAGGGGGGGAATATATGTCATCTAACTTTAATGCATTTCTAGTTGAACATGGGATAAAACATCAGTGTACAGTGCCATATACACCTCAACAGAATGGTGTTGCTGAATGAAAGAACAGGTCACTTATGGAGATGGCGAGGTGTATGGTCAAGATCAGGCTTTACCACATTTCTAGCTTGAGGTTGTCATGTGTGCAACACATATATTTAACAAGTGTCCCACTAAAGCACTACAGTCTATCACTCCATATGAGGCTTGGCATGGTCGCAAGCCATCAGTTGCTCATCTGCATGTTTTTGGTTGTCTGGCATATGCATTAGTGCCTAAGCAACATAACAGGAAATTAGATGATAAAGTAGTAAAATGTATTTTTGTTGGATACAGTTATGAAAGCAAAGGCTATCATTTGTATCATCCATAGACTAAACACATTTTGGTTAGCCGTGAGTTGCTTTTGTGGAAGATGCTATTCAACCGTTACTTTCCTGTACTAAGGAGACATCTGTTAGCTCGAAAGACATGTATGATACTTTGATTTCCTGATGCAGATTTACATGATGCACTTATTGATGAGAGAGCTAATATTGAGGAGGCAAAAACTATGCCAAAACGGCTAGTGCAGACTTTGCATGACAACAAATTAAATGCACCTATATTATATCGTACTCGGTTAGGCTCTCATAGTGCCTCTTTTGCATCAAATTGCTATGCTATGGCTGCCTCTAGTTAGTTTTTGTGATGATACTGAACTTGTTTCATTTGTTGAAGCACAAAATTCTGAACATTGGATGGCTGCAATGCAATCTGAATATGATGCTATCATGAAAAATGGTACATGGTCTTTATGCGACTTGCTTCCGGGAAAGAAGGCCATTGGTGATAAGTGGGTATACAAGCTGAAGCATAAACCTGATGGAATAGTTGACATGTATAAGGCTAGGCTTGTTGCAAAGGGTTATGCACAGGAAAGAGACATTGATTTTGATGAGACCTTTGCTTCTACTTGCTCAATGACTATTGTTTGTAGCATCTGTGCACTTGCAACTCATCATGGTTGGAATGTACATCAGTTGGACATTAAAACAACATTTGTGAATGGTGACTTGCATGAAGAAGTGTATGTTTTTCAGCCCCGTGGCTTTGTGCAAAAGGGCATGAAAACTAGATGTGTAGGTTAAAGAAGGCATTATATGGTTTAAAGCAAGCACCATGTGTTTGGTATGAAATGATACATGCCTATCTAATTGCACATGGTTTTGAGAACATTCCCACTAAAAGCACCTTATATGTTAAGCATGCTAATGATGTAGTTATGATCATTGTTGTGTATGTTGGTGACATGCTGCTCACTAGTCCTCATGAGAAGCATGTTGCTGATTTTAAGGTTGATTTGCATGCCTTATTTGAGATGTCTGGTTTGGGGCATTTGCATCATTATTTGGGCTTCTATGCACTTCGATGGTGGAATGTCTTTGTGTCAAACAAAATATATTGACACATTATTGCAATGTTTTGGCCTTGAAGACTGTAAGCCTATTGCCACTCCTATAAAGACAGGTTTATGATTGAGTCTTCATGATGTTGGAGATGCATTTGATGTTGTTCTCTATCAACAAGTTGTTGGATGCTTGATTTACTTATGCATTACTCAACCAGATATTTAGTTTGTTGTCTCACATATGAGCAACTTTATGCATTGCCCAGGAGTCAAGCATTGGCAGGTGGTTAAGAACATCTTTTGCTACTTCACTAGTTCTTGACTACTTGGATTGTTTTATCCCAAAGGGGTTCACTATTGCCAGATTTGCATGCTTTTTCTAAGAGTATCTGGGCTGGTTGCTATGACACCCGTGTGTCCACTAGTGGCTTTTGCTTCATGCTTGGTAGCTCATGTATATCTTGGTTGAGCAAGAAGCAGCCTGCTATAGCCACTTCTGGTTGTGAGGCTGAGTATAGGGCAACTTTCACAACGATTGTTGAGAGTGTGTGGCTAAGACGCCTTATGGCTGATTTGGGTGTTGGTCAGTCTTCTGCCACCACCATCTTCATAGGCAGTCAGAGTGCATTGGTAGTTGCGAGGAACCATGTGTTCCATGCTCGCACTAAGCACATTGAGATGCATTATCATTATGTCAGGGAGAGGTCCTCTGTTGGAGAGATCAGCTTGGCATATGTGCCCACGTAGGAGAACATTGCAAACCTTTTTAAGTTTGAAGCTTTTCGCAAAGCTTTGGGCTTACTTCCTTTTGTGGATTGATTCTATATAGCTTGGCACTTCCTTATACATGAGTCCTAGCTCCTTGTTCACCGCATCACTCCCAAGGGGGATTTGTTGATATATTTAGGTAGTGACATGTGTGAACACACTAGGACCGTCCGGGCAGTTTTTCCCTCTTTAGAAGGTCCCCCCCTGCTTCTATATATGCCTATAGCCCTAATGAGTTACTTATCTTTGTATATTCTAGTGGTGATACATTCAGTATTGTGTGTTGTGCTCCAAGCTTCTTCTTCTTCCTTGTGCTGTTCGCGTGCTTCCATAGATGTCTAACTCCAACATGCGTTGGACAAAACTTAAAGAAAAGTCAGAGTTTAAACCCTCTACTCTCACTCCTAGCTATGCTAGTTGAGAATTACTATTATACTTGGATGGTTGGACAAAAATGAGCAAAGTCACAAGGGAAACTAGGGTGGTGATATTTGGCTTAGTATTTTAAGCGAGTACAAGTTCAATGATTTAGAAGAGACGATTACTTTGTCATCTCTTTGCAAGCGTTTTATAGAGGCTCTCAATCTATAGATCGGAAGAACATTTGTGAAAAAGTATGCAAGATTATCTTGTGTGGGCACATAAGCGAAACTGAGCTATCCAACAGAGAGTCTCTCCCTGACATAATGACAGTGCACCTCAATGTGCTTTCTACCAGCATGGGACACATGACTCCTTGAAACTAACTACCAATGCACTCTGACTGTCAATAAAGATAATGGTGGGAGAAGACTAAACAACACCCAAATTAGCCATAAGGCATATGAGCAATGAGTACTAAACACCCATTCTTCATTACGAACAAGGCTAGCAGACTCTATTTTAGGTGTAGGGGCCCGTACAACAACCATTCTAGATCCATTTTTCTTTGCCTCTTTTGTAGTTTTTAGGATAGCTCTTGATGACATGATCATTTTCTTTACAATAGCTGCAAAACTATTTCTATATTTTTTGTTTTCTTATCATATTCATCTTCCTTCTTTGATTGTGCAACATTAACATATTTCTGCTTATTACTAGACAAGCTCCATTCACACTTGCTCTTTTGTCTAGATAAAAAAGCTTGATCTACAACATGCACAAGTGACCTGTTATGCCTAGACTTACCTTCTTGTAGCAAAAAAAGCTCTAACTCCTCAAAGATTAAGGTATTCAGATTGGCTTTCATCATCAATCAAATAGTATAAGCAAAACTTTGATAAAAATCTAGAGGACCATTAAGATAAGTCTACACAAGTGAACTATTTGGCAATATTTCATCAATAGAAATCAGATGCTCTTTTAAATCCTCGATCTTTGTGAGAAAATTATTTTATTGAATCTCCTTCACTCATGTGCTCACTCTCCAACTGTTTTTGGAGGTTAGCAACATGAGCCTCATTTTTTGCATGGTATATTGTTGTAAGAGTATCCCAATCATCTTCTATTGTTTTGCAAGAGTGAATGTGAGGGATAATTGTGCGTTTGATAGATAAAGCTATCAATACATGTGCATATGCATCTTTACCATCCCAACAAGTTTGTCTGTAGCAAGTTCAATAGGAACCAAACCATGACCAAGAAATTAAAGATCATCATCTTCAACACCATCTTCATAATCTTCAGTCAATGTATTTGCAAGTGTAGGAGGATATTTTTCAACACCTTGCACAACATTCCCCAAGCCTTTTGCTCCCGATAGATGATGCATCATGTATGATCACAATGGGTAATTTAAAACCATGCAACTCACCCTCAACAACCAACATATGAAATACATAATTACTTTCAATCGTGGATAGTGGCTAAACACCTTGATGCAAAAAATTGACTGTATCTCAAAAGATTTGAACTAAAATACCCACTTGAGCTTCACATAATCAACTTGAGTATGCTCACCAATTTTTGTATGGTTTTGGGACTGTGATTGGAAGGGTGTCGACGATGTCCTAAAGAAAGATGAGTTGTGTTGATACCAATTCTTGGAGTTCAAGGTTTCTGGAAGCAAATGAATGACACAAGGAAGAAGAAGAAGATTGGAGATCAAGACCACTAATTGTATTACCTATGAAATGTACAAACATAAAAGATCCATTAGGCTTATAGGCATACATAAAAGCTAACGAGAAAAAACCTCCTAAAGAGGGAAAAAAGTTCCCCAATGATCCTAAGTGTGTTCATGCACATAACTATCAAAATATATCAACTGCTCATGCAAGAGTAATCCTATGATTTACATTACATTGGAATATTAATTGTGCTAATATTGCCTTCTTAGTAATGGATTGTGTCTAATGAAGGGTTTATTACAACTTTACTATGTCAATATTAGGGGGAAGGAACAGAAAATTTGAAAACAATCCTTATAAGGTCGCTAACAATAGAAAACATTGTCAAAATAAAGAAGGATAATCAAGAGAAAAAGTAACCATGCAATCATAAATTTGATGGTGATAATATTAAAGATGTTATTGGTGAGGATGTGGGTCACACATATATCTCAATGATTCTTTGACAATAACTTGATTTTTCTTCCCTCTATATGACGGCTGGACTATAAAATGTGTAACTTGTTGGTCGAGTTGTATATCCATGCTATGCAGGATACCAAGGGTCATGCCCTTTGTAGAGTAAAAGTTAAGGACCAGTACGCACACAAAGAAAAGAATCATCTCGCGGACGTGGTTTAGCGGATATGCCTTGTACTCCTAGGCAGATGGCCAGGGTTCAAGTCTCCCTTAGGGCTGGATACCTTAGAGTTCCCCAAGATGGGTGCCTCTACCTTACGAGGTCGGGTGTGTCTGTCTTTCTAAATTCATTATACTCTAAAAAAAAAAAAAAAAGAATCATAGTCCATGTCTGCATAGCATAGTGGTCGATGCTTTGAATCTCGGGGAGGAAGTCCTGAGTTTAAATTCTAACTAGACATATCCGTGAGTTCCCAAAGATGGGTGTCCATGAGCTCCCCAAGATGCGTGCCTCTACCTTACGAGGTCGGGTGTGTCTCTTTCCAATTCATTGTACTGTCAAGGGGAAAAAAAAAAATCGCACCTTGAGATGAGACTATTTCTTGAATCTATTTTGCCGCCAATAAAAGAACACGCTTAGCACTGATAATACGAGACCTTTCTTCCGACACGTAATACGCACAGCGACAGAAGATCACCACCACGACACATGCGTGAGACACGTGTCATGATCCAAGTGAGAATCACGTCTTCAGCACCTCTCTTTGCTCAGCTTTCCCTCGGATCGACCTCTTGAGGGCCGTGAATCAATTTTTCTGTTTCCTGCACCGTTATTGTCATCTACATCCATGGCTGCCAACTTTTGGTGCTCTTCTCAATGGTAAGGTTAACGTGCTGTAGTCTTAACTTTGGATGCTTTTTTTTTCACATCGTTTTCATTGTGTTCACATTTTCTTTCCCTCTTCTGAACATAAATTGCCTCTTTTCCCATTATGTTCCTCAGTCTGTAATTTTTATTTTGCTTGGCATGATAGAGCCGAGTGAAATGAGCTTATTTAGTAATCGGGCGATCCGAAGACACTTCTAATCAAGCACCAGCGTATAGTTGGAAGTGTTTGCGGAAATAAACGCTTAGGTTTCCTTTGCCATGCTTCTTTAAGGAATCAATGAACATAACTGCATACATTGTTGGATATGGGATTCATTTGGATATGGATTCATATAGTGTGGAATGAAGAAACTAGAATGATATTGGTTTGGTTTTCAAACGGTAAAATATTCATAATGATACTGACACTTTGTTATTCTCGTTGTGTCTATGCTTGTGAGTTCAGCATTATAACGAGACGTTCTACCCGAGGCAGCTTTTTTCTTTATGTTTCATTGAACGTCTTAATTCACTTGTCCTCTAAGATGGATGGGATAAGATTTCGGTTCTCAACAGTTACATTTTTTTGGTTAACGTTGCAGCAGGAAGCTCCTTGACCAAGAGGAAGTTGGACACTTATCTCCAGCAGATCAAGAGATTGGGATGACTTCAGAGGATGCAAAAATCATAAAAATACACATGACTGATTGTGGGTACATCTACTTTATTTCATTATGTTCTTTATGGTGTATCTCAGATTATAAAGCCCTGCATTAATCTATACTATATATATATATATATATATATATATATATATATATATATATATATATATATATATATATATATATATATATATATATATATATATATATATATATATATATATATGGTGCTATTGGTTTGTGGGAAGGCTGTGCTTCGGTGCCTATTTTCTTTTATGTACTGTTTACAGGCATTTATATTCTACCACGATTCTTGCAATGGAGATCACGTAGTGTTTCTGGGAAGGCTGTGCTCAATATGAGCCCTATTCGGTGTCAATTTTCTTTTATGTACTGTTACAGATGAGTTTGGAAATGTCATTCCTGAGAATGAGCTAGGAGACCTAGAGCAAGTAGATGTAGGAAGAGAACCCAAGACTCCTCGAGGCAAGTCAGTCTTAACCAGAATACTCACACCATAATGGATTCCCCAGGATAACAAAAGTGTAGAATTGTTCTGGAATAGGGAGACAGACGAAGCTTTTTGTAGGTTTAAGATTGATCAACCTAGCAGATCAGGAAATGTGACTATATATGAATTTAAAGATCCTGATACCCTAGGCAAAGTGGTCTACTTAGATAACACATTGGAGAAAGTGCTCATGGTAACAGAACATGGTAGACATGCGTACACTTGGCAGGGTGAATTAATTTTCCCCCCACAAAGATGTAATGTTTCCCAAGGCCTCCAAGGTGTAGGATCATCCAAGGCTTATGAAACTCAGAGGGAAAGATCCAGAGAGAGGCCAGAGGTAAGTTTTGCACACACTTTGGGCAGAGACAGACCAAGATTTGAAGATGAAAGACAAGAAAGAGAGAGACATAGAGCAAATAGGCATCAAGGAGATGAACACGATTTTCCATTGCCTAGACCCCGAGAGTAGCCAAGGACCCGTAGACCCTCTCAAGTGGTCAAGACAATGAAAAACTACTTTGATGGGTCATGAGATCCCTATGATCATGTGGCCGAGTTCAAACAAGTGTTAAGAGTTGAACAAGTTGAGGTCTTGTTCCCCTAGTTTGAAGCATTTGGTTTGACTCTTAAGGGTACTGCCTTAGCTTGGTTTCAGCCCCTAAACAATCGCAACTTCCAAGATATAGGCCAATTGCTAGAAGAATTCATTGTGGAATTTTCCAAGAGTGGCATAACACATCATCCTTGATCCACAACTTCAAGGAGAGAACCGAAGAAACAGTGTGACTTGTAGGAAGACGGTTCTGACAGTACTTAGAAAGATGCCCTGTTCTAGAGTTACCCACACCGGCCAAACAAGTGGCCTTGTTTTTAGATGGCTTACTAAGCACAAAGTTGAGATCATATGTGTACTTGAAAGAGCCTAGATCCATAGAAGAGTGTGTATATGCATGTGCAAAGACATAGAAGATAACCTTGTGCTACGAACTTCTTTTTACTGCTCAATCGAAATCCAACTTCTCGCGCGAGCTACACAGAGAGACGTCTGTAGTTCACCGCCCAACCACGTCCGAACCCCAACTCTAAATATGAGAATATGAATATTCTCCATCTATCTTCTACCTATGTGATAAAGAATCCATAAAGTGCCAATCACATAATGTGACATTAACATATGATGTGACATTTCCTTCCCCTTGAAAGCATTTTCGTCCTCGAAAATGTAGATGAAACGTCCGTAATGGTAGAAGAAAGTGCTCGGACTCCCCTGAATCCCATGTACTCTATGTACATGGTCATCTCTGTGTATTGTTTCCCATATCCTTCCCCTTAAGAAGTCTCATATGAGATGATGTCAAAGGTGGGAAACCGTCTGAATGGGGCCTACTATCTCCCATGTACACTCAACCTCTAAACTATCACTCCATAATATATAACATCACCAAAATGACCTAAGTCCATATGATGTATCCTCTATGGAGTAATAGCATGCCAAGCAAGTGTAAAAGTGCCAAACTTATAAGCTTGACCGTACCATAATGGAGATAATAAACCATAGAATCCTATGAGATATAGAACAAAGTCCCATAACAAGTGACTCCAAACCCATCTAACACTAAATGATAGATTGCCCTCATAACACCCTAGGTCTTCCTAACCTTGAGTGTACTCACAAGTAATAGTTTAATCTAAACGACCTTGTGAATTATGCAAATCCATCATCTAGCTCATGGTGGTAGAATGCAATCTCTACATTTCACTAAACAAGAAGTCTGAGGTTTTTCTTCCATTACATGTGGACTAAGTTCTATTGGAAGAGCATCTATAGGCACTAGTGCAAACTCTAAAATATTCTCTTCCCTGTAGTTTGCCATATGAATGCAAAAAGCATTCTCTTTGAGATTCAGATAATCCTTAAGTGCCCATCGTCCTATTCATGATGTATGTAACATCAACTAAGAGTTTGGTACCTTAATAGGTTAGATATATCCCTATCTCCTAGAAACTCAAAAGAGAAGTATCATCAATCTACTTCCAGTCTAACTAATGTCAATAACTAGATTATCTTATCTAGTCAAAGACCATCGCTGAAAATAGCATAATTGCTTCTCTCAAGAGTTTACAAGTGAGACTTAATCTAACCATCATGATTAACTGATCTCCCTCTTGCCTTTGATAGAAGAGTGCCACTTCTATCTGGACAACCTAAAAGTGAGAAAGTGAAACTCTCTCTCTCTGTTCAATCTCTTCTAAGGAAAAGAGCTCTAGTAGTGGAATGTATTCCACTTTCCCTTCTCCTTTGGAGGAGATTCTGTGGAATTCATTTTCTCTACTCATCCATAGCTGAGAACATGCATATAAGTTCTCCATACTTTTCCTTCCAAAATAGTGGAGAATCACACTACCATATGAAGGAAAATTACATTGAAAAGTAGAGGAAATGAATTCCTTCTGAAATATAGACTAAGAGATGTTTTCTAAACACCTCTTCTTTCTAAAGGAAAACATATTGTATTCTTCTCCTATGAAGAAATCATGTTTGCCTTTCCTTTTTTCTCTCTCAAAGAATAGAAGCTAAAGTGAGACCACTGAACTAAAGTGATATCTATCATCGATCTCTGAGGTGATTCCCACTTTCTCCTTTCCTTAAAAGAGAAACTCATGAATTTATTTAATCCTCTCTTCCGTAAGTAATGCATAATCCCTCATTACATATATTCCTATAAAGATGGAGAACAGATCTCCCCTAACTAATGAAGGTGTATGTAGTGAAGAGTGGAGAAAATAAATTCCTAATAAGGGTCAAAGCCCTCTACTAAAATGGTCAGCAATGATGTGACATGGTACCGTAAACACATGTGTATCCATAGTAAAGAACTATCTCTGCCAACCATACTCTGTGCATGGATCTATACGATCCAATCAAACTGATGGAATTATCCTTCCTGAAAAACGTAAAATGAGTATGTGATACCAATGGTGATAAAATCACCCATCACATTCTCTACTCGAAGAATAGGTCTTCCCTAAACTTTGAAGGATAACTCCCAATCCTAAGGAGATGTCTACTAAGAGCTCTCCTCTGATCTAGTGAGACATGACGCCATGAATGATGAGTCCTTTTCTCCCTGGCCATAGAAGAAGAGTGCTCAAAGGGAAGTTATTTCCACCGTCCCATACCATTGAAAATTTCTTCCAATTCACGGTACCATAGCTACACTAAACTGAATATATATATTCTATATATATGTAGTGGAATATAGAGGTGGACTCTAATGAATCCCATATCCTAAAATCATATCCGTTGACTCAAATGAGTCCCATGTCCTCGAACTAGTTAGTTTGGTTCTCGTCAACATGTGACAATGGATATCCCTTTCTATTCCAAACCAACTTGTTCCTAGGTACCCAGACTAAGTCTAAGTACCTCGTTGTAGATCCCAATATACATATATATGTATTGGGTACCCCAACTATTCCTGACTAAGGGATCTATGCTCTATACGATAGAGCTAGTGCCATGCCTATGGCCTTCCTAACCATCACTCGAATCACATAAGCACCCGTCGATGCTATCTCATGAAACCCATCTATGTGATCCCATCTAATTGGTTTCCTTAGTAGTGTAGCAGAATTGCTTCACTACTTGCTCAAGTGATGTGCATGAGTGGAACTAATCACTCCTTGGGTATTCCTGATAATACCCCATAGTCTCCTAATCATACTGTGAGACTCTTGTGAAGGTAAATAAATCTTCGCTAGCTTGGAGATTATCAAACTGTATCTCCCGTGCCTCTATGCAACTTCCTATAACCTATAGGATTGCTTGTGCACATTCCTAATGGTGAAGGTATAGCTCCTTCCCTTTCGCAATCCTATGGTCTAAAATCCATAAGGATTATATGTAGGGATCTTGTTCCTAATGAAGTTGCCTTATGTATAATACTCTGATGGTACTAAGTCCATCAAGTACATGCTTTACTAGCATGCTAACACCTTTTTAATGTTTGCAGAAAAGGCATGTTACCATGCCATGATATTCTTACCTAAAGACAAGTGCGTATATAACGCCATGCGGTAAGAAAAATTTCGACAGCATTTTCTGAGGAAATGGAATCCCAAAAAAATTAACCATAAGCTCAGTGGCACACGGGCCACCCAACAACATAGGGCTTGACAGGCCCATGGCATGCACGCCATAAACTTATATATGGACTCCATAACCTGCAAAAACATAAAAGCAATTGCTAACAACCATTCTCTGTGGTGCATAGCCATATGATTTCTGCAATCCTCTTTCCTGCAAACAATAAAAAAGTATACTTCTTGCCTTTCGATCCATACTTTAAGAATTTAAACAATGATCAACATTTGATGTATGCAATTCAATTTATGCATGTACATACAGAACATGCCATAATATAAAGTAAAATGGCTGAAGCATAAAGCATACGTCCCTGAGTAGTTTTTGTATTGAAATTGCATGCATCCAATCCTTCTTAACAAGCTTTGAGACCTCTGCACCTTCCTCTTCAGGTCCTAACATAAGCTTTGAAGTGTCCGAAAACATCGGATCACTTCCCAAAACATAAAGCATGGTCAGGTGATTACAAAAATAATGCAAATTTAGTCAAAAAATGCATTAGTAATCCTTGTTTAGACCTGCAAAAATCACTTTAGGACTTGTTAATGTTCATAAACTGAAATATATAGCATGTGCAAAGAAATCGAAGTGAAATTATTCAAATCGCCTTCCCAGTTTGTAAGATATGGCTCTTGGAAGTTAGTCGCCAAAAACTGTTCAGACTTTGCAGAGTTGTACAGACCTGCAAAAATATTTATTTTCCAAAATTTCTTTTCATAAACTGAAAATAGACCTTGTGCTCTTCGAAACGAGCCATAGCACGTCCAATTTGGAGTTTTCTAGCCCAAGATATGGCCATTCCAAGTGGACATGCCAAACTAGTGGATTGTTGGAGGGGTTGGAAAAAGTGTAAAAATGTGATTTTTGGGGTGCCCTAAAGCATTCTTCCATCAAGCAAATCCTAAAATTCTCTCCATAACCTCAGAGAGTGATATATGAAGATGCTTGGCCTATTTTCACCTTTCCCAATCCTCCCTTCGTGCATGCTAATTCGCTCCCCAAAATAGGTCTAAAACAAGATTTTTACTTTTATGCAAAAACTTAAATGGGAGCTCTTAGCAAGCTTCTAATCCACTCCAAATGTAGATTTTTCTTGGATTTTCTTATTTTCCATGGTAATACACATAGTTTTTCCATACGTGAACCATACGGCAAACGCATACGGGTACGGACGTAGGAAAAAAGTATGGAATCTTTTAAAAAATATCATACGCGATATCATACGTCTAGCACAAAAAATATTGAAAATTTGAAATATTTTATATACAATAATATAATATTAAAGATCAGAATTTTGTTGGTTCCTATAGCTTATAGTGTAGTATATATGTATGGTTATAACGGAGAAGAGAAGATGAGAGTGAATTTGAATTAAAACAATATGAAATTGGTATGGATTTGTCCTCAATTGCAATCAATGAGAGAGGAGAAAAATTTGAGGTACGAAAAATTTCATACTCCAACCATACGCATACGGGTACGGAAGTACGGTATTTTTTCCATACGAGTCCGAAAATAACTATGGTAATACATACATCATACTTCATGTATGTATGCAATACTCCATGGAGGGCCTCTTAAATATTCTTTTTTCTTACTCTCAAAAGTGGAGTTTGATAAAAATTAACATTTGAAATTTTTTCAAAAAGGGTGGAAAGGAGGTCTTTGAGGATACAAAATACCTCCTTAACTTATCATTTTGATGAATCTAATGATTCGCCTAAGAATTCCATACACCATACTCTCAGTATATATACTTTTTCCCATCTATCCATAGCTACCACACCTCTTTTTCCCTCTTCCAAAATGGGAATTTCTTAGATTTAGGTGCTGAATTTATTCTCAAACAGTGATGGAAGGGGCTATTGTTGAGCTTCAAACTCCCATCATATTGAGGTATATTTTAGATTTCTTGATTGTATATGGAAGTCAATACACTAAACTATATGTGTGCATGATTTTTCCTACCAACTAAGAAAAATCCTGCTTCATATCCCTTTCCCAAAATGGCTACTAGTCGAAAATAGCTCTTGGAATTTTCATGAAAATCATGAAAGTAGGCTATTTTGGAGATAGCTTAAACTTGGCCTTCTTATATTTTGAGGTAATCCTCGACTCCAAATGAGAGCATATACCTTACACTCTCCATACATGTGATTTCCCTCACAGGTTTGACTCTCAAACCCTTCATAAGATCTGAGGATTTCTCCCTCCTCTTCATCGTCTGAATCGAAGACTCTGATACTTATAATTTAGGTAGGTAACTCACTTATTATTGTCTTCATACAACTTATCTAATAAGTAGTGCAACAGAAAGCCTCCATGTTTTGCATGGTCTTTACACATAACCATCTACCTTCTTTCTTTTCCTCTTTGAAATTTCCTTAATGTCATTTCTTCTTACTCTTGTTTCATGATTATGAAACTAAGCGATGCTTCTCAAGTGACATGATGTAGGCTGATCCTCCAACCACCATCTATAGCTACCCAACAAGTCTAGAAGAAGGGAGAGAAGAGAAGCTATGTCTCCTCCTCCTATGACTCAAAGGCGGTAGCCAGCGGCGCTAGATATATCATATATCGTGAAGAATTACCTTCAACATATGAGCTTGGCCTATTGATAGAATAAGCGCCTGCCACTGCAGCCACGAGGGTTCGATTCCTCTCTCCTGCACGCGCGTAAGCGGCTGGAACTTCAGGCTCTGATACCAGTGCTACGAACTTCTTTTTACTGCTCAACCGATATCCAGCTTCTCGCGCGAGCTACACAGAGAGACTTCCGTAGTTCACCGCCCAACCACGTCCGAGCTCCAACTCTAAATATGAGAATATGAATATTCTGCATCTATCTTCTACCAATGCGATAAAGAATCCATAAAGTGCCAATCACATAATGTGACATTAACATATGATGTGACACCTGGGTGAGGAGTTAGGATTGTCCAAACTCTATAAGGATTCTGGTAGTTCTACTAGTCATACTTCAAGAATCTCCACTAAAATAGATGAGATAGCTAAACAAGTTGCCAAGAAGCTATGAGTCCAAAATAGACAAACACCAAGAGTCACCTCATTGAACTGATTTTATACTTGCAGAGGGGACCACATGGCTAACATATGCCCAATGCAAAACCAAAATGTGAGAGAAAGAAATGCTCCATATTACACTATTGAGAGAAAATACACGAACCATACAGCTCAAGATTGTCCTTACAATAGGCAAGCTGTTAGAAAATACACGAACCATACGGCTCATTATTGTCCTTACAATAGGCAAGCCTTAACAACAAGGTGGCCATCATAACCAATACCAATAGCCATGTTATAGAACACAACAACAATATGAGGCACCACATAGGCCACAACCAGTTTTAGGAAACCAACCACCAGCTCCTACCAATGTGATTCCAATTAAGTATGCAATGGTAGAGGAGAATCCTATTAGAGCATTGGTGCTAGTGCCTCCTTTGGTCTCTAGAAAATGACCCTCATGCTCAGAGGTCTAACTACTTCTATGAAGATAGTCCACAAGCTTACTACACAGAGTCACCTGAGCATAATGAGACTTATCCCTATCAGTATGAGGCACCACCTATGGAAACAAATTGGGAGCCAGAATACCCCAATGTCATGTACACAAATCCTAACCCCAGTGTCAGAAGTGGCCTGCTCCGATGAGCTCCCCAATTTTGGGGCTGTACCTTCACGACTTTCGATGACTCTCTCAGAGATGTTCGCACGGAGATCGATGATGTTCTCTTGCCGCCCAGCCGCGTGATGATTCAATGATTATCCTCTCTCTCTCTACACCCAAAATGGGTCATGGTCAAGGTTCCTCTCATGAGTGCCACTTGGCACTCATGTGAGGCTTGAGCATCATACTCTATATGAATAAAAGGAGGGTCATACCTCTAAATACTATTCATATAGGATACTCCATGTGACATTTCCTTCCCCTTATTTCCATTTTGTCCTCAAAATGGTATTGGAAGGTCTAAAAGAAAGAGAGAAATAATAGAACCACCACTCCCACTATATCCCCATGTATAAAAATACATGGTCCTGTCTCCGTGTTGTTTCCCCATATCCTTCCCCTTAAGAAAACTCTTGGGAAGGTAACCTAAAACTGGGAAACCGTCTCTGTAGGGTGCTGACCCGCTCCCATGTGGCACTATCTTCTGAACTATCTTTCCACTTTACTAGACACTCTTTATACAAGTGACTCCTCGTCCGTTTCTCTCGAGTGCGTAGTATGCTCTCTGGCTCATGTGGAATAGATTGAACAGAAATAGGCTCTACTACCTCACTATCTGGAATGAGGTTGTCAGATTCACCCAGCCTTTTCTTAAGCCGGCTAACATGAAAAACTGGATGGATTTGACTATTCTCTGGAAGTTGGAGCTGGTAAGCCATCTTTCCTATTTTCTTAAGTATTTGGAAAGGTCCACAATACCTAGGAGATAATTTTGGACAAGGTCCCGTCTTCATGGTTTCAGACCTAGATGGAACTCTAAGATAGACTTGCTCTCCTACCTCAAAGTTGATATCTCTTCTCTGAGGGTCAGCATAGGTTCTAGCCCTATCCTGAGCTTTCCTAATGCTGTCCTTAGCAAGTCTAAGCATATCATTCATTTCTTCCAAGAAGTCCTTTGCAGCTTGAACTTTTTCATTCTGCAAGCCAACTGCATAAGGAGCCCTTGGCTGAAACCCATACATAAGCATAAATGGACTATGCCCAGTGGAAGAGTGCTTGGCACTATTATATGCAAACTCTACTACAGGTAAGTACTCCTCCCAATTAGTTTGCCTTTCATTCACATATGCTCGAAGCATATCCTCTAGGATTTGGTTAACCCTTTCTGTTTGCCCATCCGACTGTGGATGCTCGGCCGTACTCATGCTAAGCTTGGTATCCAACCTTTTGAAGACCGCTCTCCAAAAGTGGCTAGTAAACTTCCTATCCCGATCAGAAACTATGTCTAAAGGAAGACCATATAACAGGTATAGGTTCTCAACAAAGAGTCTAGCCAACTCTGGTGTCTTCACTGTAGTATGTGTCGGAATAAACCTAGCCATTTTGGTTAACCTATCCACAATTACCCAGACCGAGTCGTGCCCTCTCTGTGTCTTAGGTAAACCGACTATAAAGTCCATGGAGATACTCTCCCACTTCCCATTGGGAATATCCAATGGGTGGAGTAGCCCTCCAATCCTCAACCTCTCAGCTTTGTTGACCTGGCATTTATTGCACTTAAGCACATACTCTAGGACGTCCTTATGAAGTCCAGGCCAATAAAACTGCCTCTTAACAAGATCATAAGTCTTGTTAACTCCTGGGTGTCCCGCACTAGATGTGTCATGACACTCATATAAAATATGCCATCTCATCTCAGTATCTCTAGGGACACACACTTTACCTTTATATAACAGATATCCATCTTGGACACTGTAATTCTTCCACTTGAATCCTTCTTGAGTACCCGTCGATACTCCATCCTCATTGGAAACCCGTATATCACGATCCCCATTCTCTATGGCTTCCCAAATCTCGGAATATGCAGGATCAAGCCTACATTTCCCTCTAAGAGACTCAAGTAGCTCACTAGTGATCTGAGTAAAACTCAGTCCATTGAGCATAGGCATGCGGCTAAGTGAATCAGCCACTACATTAAACTTTCCCTTCCTATACCTAAGCTCATAATCAAACTCTTGAAGGGTCTCTGCCCATCGGGCCTTCCGACCTTTAAGGTCTGTTTGATTAGAGAGCCACTTAATGCTCTCTTGATCAAACACTATCGTAACTTTGGCACCATATAAATAATGACGCCACTTCTTCAAAGCATGGACTATTGCATACAACTCCTTCTCATAGACGGAGTAATTCTTTTGAGCCGGTTCTAGTTTCTTGCTCTCAAAAGCTAATGGTCGACCATCCTGTACTAAAACCGCTCCTATAGCAAAATCACTCGCGTCAGTCTCAACCACAAATGGTTTATTGGGATCTGCTATATGTAAAAGTGGAGCTGTAGCAATGGCTACCTTCAACTTTTCCATACTTTGCTTTTGTTCGTCTCCCCAGTGAAAGGCTTTCCCTTTCCCTTTAAGCTTTTCCGTCATCGGGACAACAATTTTGGCATAGTTCTTAATGAATCTTC
Organism: Ceratopteris richardii; assembly: GCA_020310875.1. Taxonomy (NCBI): domain Eukaryota; kingdom Viridiplantae; phylum Streptophyta; class Polypodiopsida; order Polypodiales; family Pteridaceae; genus Ceratopteris; species Ceratopteris richardii. The sequence goes on from CM035429.1 coordinate 16,784,534, forward strand.
GATAGAAACCTGATAAACCTAGGAAGATCTGCAGCTCCTCCAGGTTCCGTGGATGTGGCCATTCCATAATAGCCCTTACTTTTTCAGGATCCATCTGGATTCCATCTTGGGAGACTATATGCCCAAGGTACTTAACCTCTGTCTTGAAAAATTCACACTTTGACTCCTTAGCAAAGAGCGAATTTTCCCTTAGCACTTGAAATACTTTTCTCAAGTGTTCCAAGTGTTCCTGTTCTGATGCACTATAGATCAGAATGTCATCTAAAAAATCTACTACAAAGTGTCCTAGATAAGGCCGTAAAACACTATTCATGAGTTTCATGAAAGTGGCAGGAGCATTGGTGAGACCAAAAGGCATCACCAAAAACTCATAGTGCCCATATCTAGTCCTAAATGCAGTCTTAGGGACATCCTCTGCCCTAATCCTGATCTGATGATATCCTGATCTAAGGTCAAGCTTGGTAAAATACCGAGCTTGATGTAACTGATCAAATAGATCTTCCAACTTAGGCATTGGAAATCTATTTTTGATAGTTACCTTATTAAGTGCTCTATAATCTATACATAGTCTCATAGAGCCATCTTTCTTTTTAACTAGGAGCATTGGCGATGCCCATGGTGAGTTACTAGGTTTGATGAAGCCTTTATCTAAATAATCCTGCAATTGCTTCTCAACCTCCTCATGCTGAGAAACACTAAGCCTATAAGGTGGTCTACAAATAGGGTTAGTGTTAGTAACAACTTCTATGGCATGGTCAATGTCCCCTCTCTCAGGTGGTAGCCCTCTAGGTAAGTCAGTGGGAAAAACATCTCTGAATTCAAACATAAGATCCTTAAAACTTTTAACTACACACTCTTGCAAAAAAGAATAGTAGAAAGTCCTGTTCATATTTACATTCAAAGCATGAAAATATACATCAGATGAGCTGTCTATACAATGCTCCATATCATGACTATACAATAAAAACATATCCTGTACATGCTGTGAACAACAAAGACTATACAACTCTAATGATGAGATGAGAGGTGCACTAGGTACATCTCTCTCTCCCTGAATATAAACTGTACTTCCATTCTTTTCAAACTCGAGTGTGTTATTTTGATAGCTGCGTTTAAGTGTATCTCCCAACCCCCGTAGCCACTCTCTTCCTAAGACTAGATCTGTCCTCTCCATGTTCATAATTTGGAAGTCCATATGATCTGTATAATCCTGCATCTTGACTTCCAAATTGGATACCATAGTATCCCATATTCTTTTATCTTGCCCTTGCATCATAGATACAATGTATTTATGTGCACTAGGCTGTTGGGGAATCTTCAATTTCTTGACCAAAGCATAGTTAATGAAATTATGAGTGGCAGAGTCATCTATCATGACTCGCACCCTGGTCCCGTATACACTACCATGTAGCTTGACCAAGTCATGTGGTCCAAACTGCGGTGACCACAATGACTGAGTCAAACAACACGTGTGCTCTATATCCTCGTGCATCACCTCCACTCCCTTGCAGCTAGAGCTGCCATGAATGGGAAGGGTCTTCACTAGGTGGACCGCCTTTTTGCCCCTTTCAGGAGCCGTACTAGACTCTGGTCCTTTCTTCTTTTCTTCCCCCTTCTTGAGTGGACAGTTCCACTGTGAGTGGCTAGGGGATAGGCACCTAAAACACAGGTTCTCTCTTTTGGCCTTCTCAAACTGGTCTGTGGATAGCTTAGGCCCTTGTGATCTTTGTTTTTTAATAAAAACCTTGTTTTTCCCAAAAGGCAACTTTTTCTTAAATTTAGTGGTGCTAAGAGGTTTAAGGGGCTGATCCGTCTCCATAGGAGTATACTGAGGACGGTTATGGTCCTCATATATCTGTGCATATTTGATCGCCTCCTCAAACGCCTTAGGTGCATTCCTCCTGACTTCCCTCTTTATGGCTTTATCCAAGCCCCTAACAAACCCTCTGGTCTTCTGAAAATCATCTAGACCCTTAAGCTTCAAAGTGATCTCTCTATAGTGGGATAGATAAACTGAAAGAGGCCTGCCTCTTTGAGTTATTCTATCCCACTCATCCCAATTCCTCTCCTCTTCATTTTCAGGAAGAAACTCTTTTAGAAAAAGAGTCTCAAACTGAGTCCAGTCACTAGGGATAGAGTTCGCCTCCTTAAGACTCATCCACCACTTATAAGCACGTGGGCCGAGGGAAAGACTCGCCTCTAGCACACGATACTCAGGTGGGGTGCCCTTCAATTGATGCAAATCTTGCCACTTTTGTAAAAAAGTGTAGATTGCATCCTTATTCCTGTCTCGGTCATCCCCCGTGAAGGTTGGTGGTTTTAAGTCTTTCAGGAGGGGAGCTTCCCTAGAGCTCTCTCCTTTATATTTACTAGGAAGAGAAGTCTCTTTCCTAGTAATCTCTAGAGGAATGGTAGGAGTCTCTCTTTCCTTCCTAGCTAGGAAAGAGGTGACACTAGTCTCAAGAGAGATCATTTGAGACTTAAGTTGGTGTATAAGAGATGTAATGCTACCCAAATCTTTCTCTAACTTGAGGGTTTGCTCTTTCAAGTCAATGAATTGGTCACGAGTGACAAATTCATCTATAAGCTCTTCATAAGTATACTCTTGCTGTGAAGGCTCTTTTTCTTCTATATTCTCTTGTATTTCTTGTTCTAACTCTACTTCTTCCATCCTAGCATCCTGATCCTCTAGTTGCTCTCTAGGTGGAGAAGTGGTCTCAACTACTTGTTTGCTTTTATTTTCCATGTTTAAGTACCCTTCCCCCGTTTGCTAACTAGAGAGTATGAAAATGAATGGAAGTAGAGTTTAACTATGCAAGAAGAAGAAAGATATAACACAAGAGCACTTCCCTGATACAAAGTAGAGTTGCGGAAGCTAAATCCAGGTGGTCCTTGATGCTTCAAGCCGCTGATTTTGAGTCCTCGCCAGTCCCAAAAAAAAAATTGGAAATGTCCGCTTGGTCCGGGGAGGTTCTAGACACCATAAACCATCCAAAACAACACCAAAAGTGCATAGGAAAAGCCTCAAACGGGCAAACTGAATGCAACTGAACAATTTCAGAGATTTTCCAATCCTCGCCAGTCCACAAAGTGTTGCCCAGCACCTGCACTTCAAAAATTTGAGACAATCCCAAGTGAAAAAATTGGATTTGGAGTCCGGATGAAGAAAAACTAGGCCCGGGAGTGGCCGCCTAGTTCCTGCTGAAGCGCTGCAGAGAGATTTTGGTAGGGCAAATCTCTTCCAAATCCAACACCGATGGTCTCTGAGCGAAGCTTGAAAGCGTAGCTTCGAAACGTGACCAAGATTTTGAAAATCCGATATGGTATGAAGAAGAAATGGTCCGGAGAAGCGAGGTATGTCACCGGTGGGAGGTGAAAGTCTTCATCTTCATAAATAGATAGGTTTGGAAAGCTCAAAACTGAGGAATGAAAGCTTCTTTCACCAAACCAACACCCCAATCCCATAACCACAGCCCATAATACATATATCCCTCATGATTCTTACAAAATATTGATCTAGATCATAGATTTGAAGCTCCAAAGTTTGGGAAAAAACTCGAAATTTTCTCAATAAAAGCTTTACCTACTGCCCTTTTCGATAAAATTTTGAGTTGATGTCGATGGAGCTTGATATCCCATATGTGTGCGCAACAGGCGGAGAAAGTCCTATAAAGCTAAGAGCATAGGATGATCTTCTCTACCTTGGAGTGGGGAGGGAGGAGCAAAGCTCCCCCTCGTGGGCTGGCGGACGCTTGCTGCTCCTGCGTGAGGTTCTGCGCCTGTGGGCCGTCTCTGATCGCGGGCCGCCTGTGGGCCGTCGGTACTTGATGATCCTTGTCCCGTTCGCCGTCTGGCTCCGATACCAATGTCAGAAGTGGCCTGCTCCGATGAGCTCCCCAATTTTGGGGATGTACCTTCACGACTTTCGATGACTCTCTCAGAGATGTTCGCACGGAGATCGATGATGTTCTCTTGCCGCCCAGCCGCGTGATGATTCAATGATTATCCTCTCTCTCTCTACACCCAAAATGGGTCATGGTCAAGGTTCCTCTCATGAGTGCCACTTGGCACTCATGTGAGCATCATACTCTATATGAATAAAAGGAGGGTCATACCTCTAAATACTATTCATATAGGATACTCCATGTGACACCCAGGCCCCAAACGAGACAAATGAGACCACAAGCCCCTAGATGACCATTTTTTCGATGTCAGGGTGATCATTTTATTCGTGAATGTCCCCATCCACCAACTCCAGGACAAGGACAAAGCATCACAATACAAGGCTTTTGTCCTGACTGTGGCAAAGAACATCTTCCGAGAGATTGTCCAAGGAACCCCTCTGGTGCCCATAAGGTTACACCCATTAATGTGGTAGGCTTAGTGGTGGATTCAAGTTCAAGTAATAGTAATGTGGCTCTTATAGAGGCAGTTACTAGAGCACAAGTAGGACAACAGGCTTCACCAGCTGAACAATCAGAGTTGAGTGAATCAGGAGATCCTAGTAAGAGGAAAACAAGGACATGGAAGGATACCAGGGAAAAGGCCAATCGCAAATGTCATGTACACAAATCCTAACCCCAGGCCCCAAACGAGACAAATGAGACCACAAGCCCCTAGATGACCATTTTTTCGATGTCAGGGTGATCATTTTATTCGTGAATGTCCCCATCCACCAACTCCAGGACAAGGACAAAGCATCACAATACAAGGCTTTTGTCCTGACTGTGGCAAAGAACATCTCCCGAGAGATTGTCCAAGGAACCCCTCTGGTGCCCATAAGGTTACACCCATTAATGTGGTAGGCTTAGTGGTGGATTCAAGTTCAAGTAATAGTAATGTGGCTCCTATAGAGGAAGTTACTAGAGCACAAGTAGGACAACAGGCTTAACCAGCTGAACAATCAGAGTCGAGTGAATCAGGAGATCCTAGTAAGAGGAAAACAAGGACATGGAAGGATACCAGGGAAAAGGCCAATCGCAAGTGGAATGGAAAGTTATATGAGCCAGAAGAAAGCTTGAAAGAAGCGAAAACAAAAATAGAAGATATTGCATCTCAGAGCCCCTCATATATCGAAACTCCATCCACACCACCTCATCCCACCCCACCACTCATTGTAAATAAATCACAACCAGGGTCTGTTCTTGAAGATCCAACCCCAGAAGGCTTGGACATGATGTTAAAGGCCTACCCGGCTCGACTTCAAGAAGGGCCTATAGCTGCAAGCCTAGACAAGAGCTACCCTAGAGCAGATTTAGAGATTGAATGGACAAAAATATGCATGAAAATGGTAGAGCTAGCTAAGGCCATGCTAGAGACCAGTCAGTCATTCGATCAGACAAACTTTGTCAAACCGGATTTGCATTTCCAGGGCTTACTAGAAAGATTAGAGCAGTTGGTAAAAAAACCGCAGGTTTCTTTACCTCCACAGGCTCAACCAGTTGTTGAAAGAGAAATCTCACCACCGGTGAAAGCTTATGATCCTGATTCCCTAGAGGGTGGAGCACCTCTTTCAATTCAACAATATTCTCAAGAGTTCTTGCGGGAAATACAAGAAGAGAAATGGGCCAAGGAGAAGGGTAATCCCCATCCTATTCTTGAAATTGATGACCTTCATGATCAATTTCCCCAAGACATTCCATCTATTTATGGAGACCACGTAGAGAAACAAGAAGATGAAAGATTAGATTTTTGTGGAAACTCTTTGCAAGAGTTTCCACAATTCACAGGCCCATGGGAGTCTGAATCTCTCCAGTTTAGAGCTCCCACAATATTGGTAAGAAGCGAAGACTAAGTGGTTTCGGGAAACACTGACATCATGAAGAACACTAAGGTTTAGTGTCATCTCACCTCTCACCGCAGAAGTGCTGCTCAAAGTAAAACCTGAGTTATGGAAACATGTGGCGAATCAGGTTCTAGAACTTGATTCCAATATGCCAAAAGCAAGCTCTAAACAAAAAGGCCTAGAGATACCTCTAGAAGAAATAGGAGACATGAGTGAAGGTGAAGAGGGTAATACTTATCTTCCAATCACCTACCAAGGCTACACATCCAAGGCTATCTTAGATTCAGGTGCTTGTGTTGCAATTGCGACCACCTCCTTATGGAAGCAATGGGGCAAACCCGCATTAAGACCAACAAGAATGAAGCTTCAAATGGCTGATGGACATATTGAAAGACCTCCAGAATTGCTTGAAGGTATAACTCTAACCACTTGTGGTGTAGAGTTTGGGCACACCTTTGCTATATGTGACTTAGGAAAAAATGATGTCTATGAAACGATTCTAGGAAGACCCTTCCTATGACAATTGCAAATAGTACAGGATTGGGGAACCAACTCTTTGTACTTGCAACACTTAAGGGTCACCACCAAGGTCAATCTAAAGGACTAAACATTTAGAGATGTACCACCACTGTAGTGGAACCCTATCCACAAGGCGCCAAAAGATTCAATCTCTGCATTCTGAAAGTAATTCTGATCCATCTTGGATGCATGAAGATACTCATGTGTGGATGTGCAAAGTTGCAGAGGAAGAGGAAAAATGCTTAAAGGAAAGAGAAGAAGGAACTTTGCTAGGAGATAGACCAGTTAGAGACCCAACCTATACATCGATGATCTTTTCAGATGAGGAAATTGATCCTCATGGCCAGCCAAAAATCTTAGCCACCATGGACATAGCTGTCAATGAGGAATAGTGGACACCTCATTGTGATGAAGAGGGTTATGATATTTCAGTGGATGATTTATGTGCTCATTCCTAACAAAGAAAATACCACATCCCTGAGCTCAGACAGATCTTCAACAAGTGTAGAGATTATCGAGTGTGTCTGAATCCCAAAAAGTGTGTGTTCATGGTATGTCAAGGTAAGATCTTAGGTCATATTGTTTCGAAGAATGGAATATCAACAGATGAGTACAAAGTAAGAGCCATAGCACAGTTGTCGAGACCAAGGAACGTTAAAGAGGTACAAGCCTTTATGGGCCATTGTGGATATTACCGTAGGTTTATCCACATGTATGCTATCATAGCTAAACCTCTTTATGCATTATTGATAAACTGAGTGGAACGACCAATGTGAAAATTCCTTCAATGAGTTGAAGAGACGTTTGTGCACAACACCAATATTGACAACCCCTGATTGGACTAAACCATTCCATGTCCATGTAGATGCATCCAATCATGCAATAGGATGTATGCTAGCACAACCAACAGGTGAAGGAAATCTAGATTTGCCTATAGCATATTGTGTACCTAAGTCACACCTAAGTCAGGAGGTCTTAGGGACTTGTGTCAAAGAGACTAAATCTCATTTGCACCACAAGTGCATAAAGTGGTGGATTGACACACGCTTAATTATCAATCCGAGGAATCACATGAACCAAGTGTATTAGGACGTGTGCACACGTGATGGAAAGTCAAGTGGTTGAGCTAAAATGCATGAGAAAAGACTAACCTACCTCTCCAACTCACTTAATCTCTGGAAATGTCTTCCGCAATACCACTTACAGCAGTAAACATGTTTCTCCTAGCTCTGAACTCCAAATATGGCCAATAGTGGTTCCTTTCGAAGCTCTCGACAAGACACATCTATTGGTGGTATCTTCACTCAAATCTGACAACTTCTCTTCAAGTTATGACCAAAACAGTGAATGGTAGGAAACACCTACACTCACTCCACAACTCGTATTGGTTCACACACACACTATAGTAGTTCAAAAGTGATGGGGAGGGATAGAAAACAGTCCTACACACACATTCCAAGCTTCACACACACACACAAGATCATAGAGAAGATGCAAATCAGCAGGGAAGAAACAAATTCGAAATTTTTGTTCTCCTTCTTCACAATGGAAAAAAGTCTTTACAAAGAGTCACCAAGTGACTTATATACATGTGCCCTAAAAATGGTCTTTTCACACGTGACGGGCACTTTATTGGCTAATCTCTAATTTCCTACTATTTTACAAGAAGTATATTACAATGATTTAGGGTTTATGCATCTAGAGGACTCCTCTAGTGCATTTACATAGCTTCGAGGGAATTTTCTAGAATTTTGAAGAAGAAATTTATGCCCATTAATTTGAAAATTTTGGGGCTCCTCTTTTGTGCTTCTTTTTTTTGCAACACTCTCCCCTTCTTTGTCCCTGTCGTCCCTTGACAGGCTTTGCTTCTTGTTTGCAGCTTGTGTATGGCTCCTGAATACACTCAGTGGTCAAAGAAGCAATAAGGATTCTCAGGCAATTTGTTACTTTATCCAAGATTAGTCCTTTGCTTCTATAATCCCCTTGGTATTCCATACATTCATAAATCTGGGTGGTGGTATTAAATCGGGCTATGCCGTCAGTGGCTAAGAATGTTATGTTCTTAGTCACCCGCTTCAACTTCTCAGCCTCTCCCCTTTCTAACGTTTGGTCTTCTGATATGTCTTTGTCTTCACACCTCTGACCCTGTTGTATTGCTTGGAGCCTTTTTACTTTCTTCCACCGCACACTTTACTCTGCAGGCTTTTGCTCCCTTCTAAGTGAGCATTATGTTTTAAAGGTCCTATCTTAAATCTTCTTTGTCATCCTCTAGGACCTGATGCATTTCTTTCCATTGCACGCATCCAGTGGACGAGGAGATAGCTAGGACCTTTAGACAATTGGTTATCTTATCTGACGAAGAATCCTTTGTGTATTGTCTCTCTTCCTTGCTCGTTTCGCTTCATCGCCTCCACTTGGTGGATGAGGAAGCTGTGTGCAACCTCCCACGAAATGTCCTGGTTGTTATCTTTCTTTATTTCCAATCCTCAGGACCTGGTTCTTTGGTGTTGTCGCCTGATGTGTGCCCCTCCGGGGCTTTGGGCAGAAGATGGTTTATTTTTTTATGAGTTTTTCTTCTTCACTGAGCTGTTTTGTTCTTTGATCTTCTTCCACTTCTTTTCTTGCTCGATTCCCCTTCCACACATCCCTCCTCCTGAACTCTATCATCCTGGATAGGCTTTTTGTGTCGATGTGAGTACATTTGTATGGCTTTCTACTCTCGCTGATTAAGCAAATTGGCATGACATAACATCACCTCTTTCCATTGGCTTGACTTGGCCCCATCAATCTTGTGTCTGTATATGATCTGCAAAGAAACTTAATTCGTAGGCCACAGTCTTGCATTAAGGTTCGAAGATATTTTTGCAAAACTTTCTGAATACATTTCCAAAAACCCTGTGAAAAATGCCTCTTCAAACGTTTGCATATATGTACTTGGCAAAAACATTAATCTTGAGTAGATAGCCATGAGTGTTAATCGGCTAGGTATGGTTGATAAATCAAAGATGAGGGCATCTGATCTCTGGTTAATGCTGATGAAGTTCAAGAATGTGTACTGTGCATGCTGAAATACCTTTATTACTGTCAGTAACATACTCAAAATTTTATTAGTCATTTTGATTGCTAAATCTAGTACAGTTGCGTATCGAGCAATCCAAAATTCTATGGTTTTAACCATGTACTCTTCGGTTGGTAAGTAGTTACGAGGTGGACTTGGTAGTAATGGATAGTTTAGCCATTGATTATTAATGCTTCCTTGGTGCTCTCGTTCCCAAAGTTGCATCGAGGAGTGTCTTCTGGGTATTGGGCAAAAAGATGGATTTACTTGAAGTATATATGGTGATGATTCCCATTGTACTCGTAGTGTAGGATTCTTCTCCAAAAACTTTCTCCTCGAGATAGGATCGGCTTTGTCAAATTCCTCTTGTGTGTAGGTAAATGTTTGCATGCTTAGCTGTAATTTTTTATCTAGCTCTTTATTCGTTGTGGTCGTGATGTATTGTCGTGTTTGTTCCTTTAGTAATGCATATGGTATATTGAAAGGTTTCATTACTTTTTCTAGATTTTTGCTTTCAATCTTTGCTTCTCTCATTACTTGGATTACTTGGTCTTCAAAATCTTCAGTTAGTTGGGACACCAGTAGTGCCCGCTCATTTCGGCTTAGTTTTGTAATAGTAGCCCGAGTATGTCTTTCAGTGTTGGTCTCTGTTTCCTCCCTTATCGGTGAGTGATGTAAGGGGGGAGAAAGAGGACATTTCTCAGTCTCCTCAGTAGCCTCGATGGAGTGTGGAACTACTGGTGTCCCGTCATTGACCTTCTGTGCTAATTGGCCTTGCAATTGCTTTATTAATTCATCCTTTTCTTTAATTTCTTTGGTGGCTTTCATAATCGTTTCCTTGTTTTTTAGTAGCTCCTCTCCTATGGCAGTGAGTTCATTAACATCTTCATTACATTGTATTATATATCGATCTTCTACTACCTTCCACTTCTTTCGAAGCTCCGCGGTGTCTTCCATATACCTTTTCTCCCATTTTGCTATGATGACTTGCTCCTGCCTAAGCTCATCCTCATGCTTTGCTATCCGCTCTTCTAGTGCTTTTGTGTTGTTTTCTGTCATTTCAAGAGCTTCTATCGGTTGATTACACAAAAGGGCTGTCATCAGCTCCTTGTTCTTGTTCCCTAGGTTATCGGCTTCATCCATGTACACCTTGATTTGAGATTCAAGGATCTTGCTTCTAGAATTCATACTTGCCTTTTCTGCTTCGCTAGCCTCATACCTACTTTGTAGGTCTCTCAGTTGGTCTTGCAGCTTCTTGTTTTCGGTTTCTAGTGTGGCACATTGATTCCTTGCCTCGTTTGTTTCTGCCTCCTTCTCTAATATTATCTTTTGTGTTTGAATCAATTTGGCAGATAGATTCTCACCTATTTCTTGGGATTGGTTCTTCTCCCTCATTGCTTTGTCATAATTGGCATCAGCCTCGAGCATTAGCTGTGGAGTATCCATGGCAGTTTGTATCATTTGTTGTATTACTGGCTTGAGTTGAGTGACATGTACGTTCAACCAAGTTTTGGGGATGCTTGGTTATTCCCTTGTTCGTATGTCTTTTTCTGCTCCACGTGTATGGTCTCGTTATGCGGTTGCCTTATTTGGAGCTGTACTTCGTGGTCTCTTCTTTCTTCTTCCTTATTGATTGATTTGGTTGCACTCCCTTGAAATGTAACATCCATCGGAGAGGGTTCTGCCACTACCCTTAATGGTGTAAAGGGTTATTATTCTTCGACTGTGTTGTCGATCTTTTCTTCCTTGGGATTCTTTAACAATACCTCTCCCGCTAGAAGAGTCTCTTTGATCTGGATATTGGATGCCTCATTCAATTTGATAACATGGACTCCTTCTTGAGATGCTTCTTTCCTTGTCATGTCCTTGATATTGTCAACATGCGTCTGATCGACCTTCATGCCCTCCATGTCAAAGTCATCGTTCACTTGATTTAATTCTTCTCATTGACCATCATCTCTTGAATCATTTCCAATATCCACATTCAGCATTGAGGTTTCCTGTTCTTCTTGTGCGTCTGATGATGAGCTAGAATTTGTTAATCCCAATTCTTTGTATCTGTGAACTTTGGATAACCTCTTTCTTTGTTCAAGAGTCTGGATGGGCTTGTTGGTAGTGATGTCCTTGCACTGATAGATTTACTTGTCCTTCCATATACTGATGCGTATCCTCCAGTGCTTTTGTTAATTCTTCCTCCATAATGGGTGGATTTTCTTCAAGCCTAGTCCTTGGAAGAACATGTGCTTTCTTTGGAGCTTGAGCTTCAACTTCCATCTGCATCATTTCCCATAGCCTTTTAGTACTTCTCATTCTTGGTTGGGAGCTCGTTTTTGCATCTTCTATGATCTTGACTCCTTTCTTCTTCCTTGGAACTGTAGCAATCTTCGCATACTTAGCCATTGCTTCTGATGACGACATCTCTTTCATATGTTCTCTAATGCCTAAAGCATGATAGATCAATATAGTTAAGGCAATACTTCCATTCATGAACTTCTTATGATTCCATTGTTAGCCTCGAAGAGTCGTTCTTGAATGTATGGAGTCATATTAACTTGATTCCTAATTTGTTTGATTGCATGAGACAACATTTGCATTATAATCTTCTGTGGAGTAGTATATCTGTGCATGTTGGGAAAGCAGAAATGCTGATGAATGAGTCTCACTTCCTCCTCTATGTCAATTTGATTGATGTCTGTGAATGTTCTGGTCTTCGCTCCTCGACTTTCCTCTTTCAGAATGGTATTCCCGTCCTTTTCCCATCCGAATGCTTCTTTAACTAAGTCATGGGTGAATTCTATGATAACCCACTATCCTGCTGCATCTAGAACTCTAGCTTCAGGTACTAACGGATCATGCAATGCTGGCTGCAAGGTGTTCATGACTTGTGTACACCGTTGGAAGTCCGGTTTGTATATAGGGAGTTCAAAGTATTTGTGGATACCAGCTTTCTTCATGATGTCCACCGTCGATCGAAGTTCATGCACTATCTTGAAGTCTTGAGACATTATGGGGAACTGATGGTCAGTGTTCATGATTTTAATTGTCATTAGGAACAAATAATCCCCTTTCGATTAATCTTCCCTAAACCAGTGACTCTTGAATGGTCGCTTCAGAGTCCTCAGAAGCCATATGCACTCGTAATGAAAAGATTTTTAGCTTCCTATAGAAAGCATGTCTTTAGTGATGTGTGTTATAGTGACATATCGTTCATTGCGTCACTCCGGTTCCCCTTGCTTACATAAGTAAGATCTTTTACCACATATTTTTTCATTTTTATTCCTGAAAGAAAACAAGAATCAGTGTAGCCGAAGCATTTATTTATTTACATAGTAGGTCCATTCCTATGGAAGTAGAATCTATGATCTATTCCCAAGTGGAAATTGTGCACCACTAGTTTTTTTTCACACATCATGTGTCGAATGCATGGCCTCGTAATGTGGCCCTATCATGCATACTTTAGGTGCATTCGATTCTTCATGTGTGCAAATGGAATCCTTTTGGTTCTGTTGTTCCGGTCCTTGCTGCCTCTTGGGTCTCCATATCCATTTTGTAGGTGAAGTACGAGGCTTCGTCTTCTCTTAGTATTGTAGTGCTCTTGGATTTTTTCCTTTCTTTTTAGTAGTCTGAGTAGTTGATGTTGTGTTCCTCCGGTGCCTCGGATGAGTCTTGTTTGGCTTTATGGTGTTTCTTTGTAATTGTCTTTCTCTTGATTCTCCATCTATCTGACCTTCTTCGGAATTCATAGGTGTTGTCGTGTTCTTTGAGGTACTAATGACTTTGGAAGCCATACTCTCATAAGTCTCTTCGTCCCCGATTGTAATGAAGAGGATCCGTTGTTATTCCTTGCCTCCATAAGATGAATGACCGGTATCGGTGTAGACCTCTCTGATTCCCTTGCTCAATCCTTGCGAACCCATTGTAGATTAGCATTTCTTGGTTGCGATAATCGAAAAGTGGTCTTCCACATGGATGATCTTCCCTTGTTTTAGGTGACTAGTGGCGTTGTCTTCACCTTCCTTCTTGGATTCTTCATTCATGTGGGATGAATTCGCCTCAACGTTTGATGCATTGGGGTTGGTAGTCACTACTTTCTTCGGACATTCCTCTGGTAGATTGTTGATTGAGTCGTTTGCTAATTCCTCTTCTAGGATTTGTTCCTCATGCTTGATGATGTCCTGCCTATGAGAGGGTCTTTCTTCTAATAGGCTAAAGATTTCTTTGTGCCCTATCTTGGCAGAGATGTACCCTTGAGCTAGGTGAATGCTTACTTCATTTTCAATGATCCAGTCTTGTCCTAGGATCATGTTCTCTATCAAATCCTCGTCTTTACACACAAGAACTGGTTGCTCCATGGTTGAATTTCCTAAGTGGAGGGATATCATGGCTTCTCCAATGCATTCTATGACTTGGCTCCCAACGCCTATCATGTGTGCTTTAGTAGATGTCATTGTTTGAAGATGCGTGATGACTGTTCTTCGTATGCAATTGAGTGCTGCGCCGAATCTACCAAGGCATCTATTAGCTGGTACTCCATCGTTCCAATCCCTAGGTTTAAGTATGGTTGGGATCTGCTGATATGGTTCGTGTCTAGATTAAATGGTGTAGTCCCAATGGCTGTCTTGTAAGCCACGTGGAAGGCCCAAATTGCATGATGCAATTGTTTGTTCCAATCTGACCTTCCACTATTGTCTATCTTTGCCAATACTGTGCACAACACATTATTGGAGCTTTCCGCTTGACCGTTGGCTTGAGGATGATAAAGGGCTGATTTTTTATGGATTACTAAGAACTCATTCATTAAGGATTCTATTACCTCATTAATGAATTGCGTTCCTCAAATCACTCACTATTTCTATAGGTAGTCGAAAGCGAGTGAAGTTATGCTCAAAAAGAAACTTTGCCGTGGTCTGAGCATCATTTTTTCTAGAAGCTTTTGCCTCTACCCATTTAGTTAGGTAATCTGTTGCTACTATTTTGTATTCAGCATGTGATCCTTTGGTTGGTGGGTTAATGGGTCCTATGAAATCAATGCCCCATTTGGAAAATGCTCTCGCACAAACCATGGGTCTTAACGGCATATCATCTCGTCTAATCGGATATTTAGCTCTTTGGCATGTCTCACAACTTCGTACATAGGTGTTGGCGTCCATTTGTAGAGTTGGCCACCACAATCCCACAAAGAGGATCATCTTTATGGTTCTTTTGACTGAGAAATGTCCTCCTGTGGCATCTACGTGTGCCATTTCTAATATGGGTAAGTATTCTCCTTCATGCACACATAGTCATAATTGATTATCCTTCTCTTTCCTGAATAGTTGTCTTCCCATGACAACATAGTCCTTACTCATTTCTTCTAGGGATCGTTTCCTTGCGAAACTGATTGCTTCCTCATGCTCTTGTGTTTTTAGGAATTTTTCTAATGTCTTACTCCAGTTGGGTGCTATTGTGGAGAAAGGTAAAGATGTATGATCATCTGGAGTGGTTTTCTGACATTTTGTGCAACTACTGACATATTCATGGACATCCTTAGGCATGTCAGGCCAATAGACTCCTAACCGTTTCAATTCTCTTAGAGTTCCATGAGTTCCTTTGTGCTTTCTCCATTTATTTATATGCGCTTGTTGAATCAAGTTCTTCTGTTCGTCTTCCTCTACGCATCTAGACAATATCCCATTGGATTCCTTATGATACAGACTTCCTGCTACAATGTGTAAGTTACGTGATTGTAGGATTTTTGTTCTACTCTTCCTGTTAATTGAGTGTTGTGGCCCATGAGTGAGTATTGGAATTAGCTTTTTTGCCCACTTAGGACATACTTCCAAATTAAATAGGTAACTGTCTCGCAGATCGTCGGGTACTCCGCTAGGTGGTTCTCCATGTGTCAACCTAGAGAGATGATCGGCTCTCACATGGGTATTTCCTTTTTTCACAATTACTTCAAAATCGAACTCCATTAATAACAAAAACCATCTCACCAATCTTCCCATGTTACATGGTTTATTAACTAAGTACAACAAGGCTTGGTGATCTATGAAGAACTTGAGCTTGTTGGCTAGAAGGTAGTGTTTGAATTTTTTAACCACGTATACCATCCCTAATCTTTCTCTCTCCGTAGTGGTGTAGTTCCTCTCGATTTGATTCAGTTGTCTTCTTACATAGGCAATCAGATGGTCCAATTTTCATTCGTCAGCCGATTGAGCTAAGATGCATCCTATGGCATAATTGGAAGCGTCCACATGAATATGAAAAGGTTTGTTCCGATTTGGTGTTTTCAAAATTGGAGCAGTGCTAAGTCACTTTTTTAGCTCATTGAATGCCTTCTTGCATTCGTCCGTCCATGTGAATTGAGTCAACAATCCATACAATGGCTTAGCAATGATGGCGTACATGTGGATAAATCGGCGATAGTATCCACAGTGACCCATTAATGCTTTCACTTATTTTGCATTTTTTGGTCTAGGAAGTTCTAGAATTACCCATAAATGCTTGCACTTATTTTGCATTTTTTGGTCTAGGAAGTTCTAGAATTACTTTGATCTTGTCTTCATCCATAGATATTCCGTTCCTAAATACGATATGTCCTATGATTTTTCCTTGCCTTACCATAAAAACGCACTTCTCCGGATTTAGACATACTCTATATTGTCGACATTTTTTAAATATTTTTCGCAATTCAGGAATATGTTCTTGCCTTCGATTGGAGTATGTACATAGGTCGTCTACATATACTTCCATACTCTTCCTTAGGAATTCTTTGAAAATTTGACACATCAACCTTTGGAAAGTGGTAGGAGCGTTAATGAGCCCAAAATGCATCACTCTGAAAGCATAGACCCCCCATTTAATCGCGAATGCGGTCTTATGTTGGTCCTCAGTAGCAATAGCTACTTGGTTGTATCCAGAGAATCCGTCCAGAAAGCTATAGACTTCCTTGCTTGCAACTCTTTCCAATAGGTGGTCGGTGATAGGTAATGGATAACTATCACGGATTGTGGCTGCATTGACTTTCTTTAGATTGATGCACACTCTCAGTTTTCCGTTCTTTTTGGGCACAACTACTAATGGTGACACCCATTCGATGTGCTATATCTCGTAAATGAATCCGGAAGCTAGTAGCTTGTCTATATCTTCTTGAATTTTTGCTGCATAAACATCATTATATGTGTATGGGCGTTGTTTTGATGGTTTTGCATCAGGTGTCATTGGTATTCGGTGAGAACAAATGGAGGGTTCCACACCTTTGAGATCCTTGTAGGTCCATGAAGACACATCTCGATATTCTCTAATCAGTCTGATCAATTCTTCTTCTTCTTCCTCGGGTGACACATCCTTTCCTATGTATGTGCATCTTTCTTCTCCATTTTCTATGGTTATTATGATTTTTTTCGTTTGTTCCTTGTTTTCATTCGCTTCTCCTTCTCTCGCCTCTCTCTTAGGCATCTGAATAGCTATCTTCCTTTCCTCTACTTCATATCTTTTGAAGTGTTGAGGAACCTCAAAAAGATCCAGAGTTGGTTGTCTTACTTGTGGTTTCCTCATGGTTCGGTACTATGGGAGCTGCTTGGATTGCTAACAGTGGGTGTTTCACACTTGTCTTCAGCTTGAATGGCTTCTAGATAACGTTCCTCTGAATCGAACTCTGGTTCCATTTCTATGCTCTCATATTCTTCTTTCCATTCTTTTTCTAACACTTCTCCTGCGTCTACTTCCTGAAGGACTACCATGTAAAAGCTTACGTCACAGCCTTCTTCATCCACACATTCATTCAGGGTCAATACTTCTTCGTTTACACATACATCCAAAGGTTGCTAGAATCTCCATCCAACCATGCGGTTCGAATGTTTCATCAGGGAAAACTTGAGGCATGTACATTGGGTCCTCTATGGGTCGATAATTTTGATGTCCTATGGGCCATAACGGCAGTTTTTTATCCTTTTTCTTCGCTTCCTTACACATCCATAATTGGGCATCTTCGTGCATCCATGATTGATCACTTGATCCGGCACTATGGATAGACAAATCATCTTCTTGCTTGTGTACGGGATTCCATTGTAACGGGGGTACATCCCTGTATGCAAATTGATCTTTGTGGTGGTTCCTTGATGTTGAAGGTATAATGAGTCTCATCTTTTGAGTAATATGTCACTATCCGACCACCTATAGGAAGTCAGTACAACCAAAATGGGCTTCGAACTAGTTGATTCAACTAGTGTACGAAGGAATCGGGGATTTGAGAATCCACATGAAGGATAGTGGTTTATCATATGCATGGGAGGATTGCATGGTGCGGCAATTGATTTGTCACGAAATTAAATTGAAAATATACTTCTTTGACCATTAGGTCTTGGAAAATTCTTACATGGGTAGGGAAATGAAAAGAGGCAATGTAAGTATGTCTCCGTTGTTACTGGAGAATGAATATTCTCTTTAGGACATTGATTTCAATTTTCCGTCCATATACTCGTTCAAGGTGTGTATGGATGAGGGATTGATAAGCGTGTTGACACCTGTGAAGAGTACGATTTTTGTTTGTTTTGGAACTCCTCATTATTTGGATAGTTCCAATATCCTTTGGATTTTACATTCCATAAGATGCAAAAAATGATATAAAGCATTTTTTGACACTATTATTAGAGTTATTTTGCAAAATAGATGTCCATGTGTAGAGAAATTTTGGGAAGAAGTTTGAATGTACATTAAAAGAGTCCATTATGTGATTGGTGAACAATTCTTATGGAATTAAGAGACAAGGTTTAATGTTTGAAGTAGCATGATTGTTCTAAGTAAAACATCCAAACTAGATATCTAACAAAAGGCTCTCTATCCAGCTATTCCTCAAAATCATGGGATATTGTTGTTATTAGTATTTGAATTTTGAATATTATAAAGGTTGGAGAGGTTTAAGTAGGATCCACATAAACTTTGATATCTTCTTCAACTTTCTTAGCTCCAAGTTTGAGCACGACAAGAAAATTGCAAGTACTTGCTACCTTGAAGTTGGCAAATAGCTTTTGCAATAATGATCCATATATGTTGTGCATTGCCTATGTTCTTCATAACGTGATGAGCTCAGTGATAAATATGAACTATCCATACCATGAATAGAAACCTTTTAAGCTTCTATGCATAAAGGAGTGCAAATTGAAGCATTATCCGTGACTACTTGGATTCTATGTATGGGGAAGCTTGAGGAAAGATAATGATCATATTTGCATTATGCACATGAAAGAGAGAGAACTAGAATTACATGTAAATTATGATATAGGATTCATTACAATTCATCTCAAGTATACATGCCAAATATTTGAACAGATGAAGGCACAAATCACCTTCTTTTTTTCTACTCTAGCATTCAATGCTAGTGAGAAATGAGTTCAAAGAGGATATGACTTAAGGATATTGATGATTCCTTTTTTGTTTTTTCATGATTTTTCCATCTACACAAGTTAGAGAGACAGATAGATGTCTCCTCTTCTAGCTTGTGTGTTCACAACTAATTTTAAGCAACTTATACCATTCCTTACATGGGCCAACACATGCTATTGCTTTGACCATGCATCCCCATCAATCCACTTGAATCACATCAAAGAAAAGATTACATCCATTGATGCTTCATGCAATCTCTCTCTCCATAAGACTATGTTGCTCTATTATCATCTTTGGGATGTAACATAATGATGTGAGTTCCTTTGAGGAAATTAGATGCAAGTGAATTTACCACCTTGCCCACATGAAATGAACCTTAAAATCTTTGGATAATATATTAATGCCTGCATGGATCTCTACTTTGAAAAGTGCAACCATCCCTCTTGATGCATGAGAGGTGCTTTCATCCATAGGGAGCTAGAATAACTCTGGTTGAAAGTCCTCTATAGAAGGTAGTCCTTGTTTAAACTTTGATCATTGGTGTCTCTTGGTGATCAAAATTGCATGTCTAGTCTAGTATATCCTCTAGTTTTCCCATGGTGTGTTTATGAAGTTCCATTGAAATTACATATTACAATGCATATTGTACTATTTGTGTTTTGTGTCATGACTATGGCAATTGCATTGCATTATGACTGTAATGATTGGTTTATTTCCTTTTGATAGTCTCCAAGATATAGGATTTGGATGTTGATCTGTCCAAAAAAATGGAAGAGATCTTTAAAGTTTGCATGATCACACAAAAGTTCTCTCTAAACTAGAGCTTTGTTGGATTCTAAGTGCACCAAATGGAGAAATCACTCGTATTTCACGATTTTTTTTGGATTATTGCAATGGAGAGGGATAAGTTTAGCAAGATATATGTTGGAGTGATGAGGATTTGGTTAAGGAAAATTGCAATAGTGTGAGGAATAGCTGATTATAATACCATTCTTCTAAATTTTGAAGAGAGATGAAGCAAATTGAAATGATATACCAATGCCTTTGAAAGGTTGGTTTGAGCTATGATAATAGAAAGTCACATCATGATGGACAGTACATATTTTTTGGGAGAGAGGAGTGAATGTGAAGGATAACAATAAATATTAGCAATTGAAAATTTTGAGGATCTGACAAGGTGGATAGTTAGTGATCCCCATAAAAAGTCCTATTTGGTCGTGTTTTGTGTGTGTGTGTGTGTGTGTGAGAGAGAGAGAGAGAGAGAGAGAGAGAGAGAGAGAGAGAGAGAGAGAGAGAGAGAGAGAGAGAGAGAGAGAGAGAGAGAGAGAGAGAGAGAGAGAGAGAGAGAGAGAGAGAGAGAGAGAGAGAGAGAGAGAGAGAGAGAGAGAGAGAGAGAGAGAGTCATATTAATGTCTTCCAAAAGGCTAAACTTGGCCCATGAGACAAAATCATGTACAATTGTGGTCATCCTTGTGTAGCAATGAAAAGAAAAATACTCATTGCAAAAAAAAGTGTATAGGCTGGAAACAACAAAATGCTGGTGTACCTGGTACTGGTGGAATAGTGAGGATAAAGTAGTGCTGTGTTTTTGGGGGGGGGGGGGGGGGGGGGGAGCGTGGCTCTAACTTCGAAGATAATGGCTACCTAACACATGGTGACCTAGAGGATGGTGCAAGTGGTGGTGGTGCACCTCTGCTCCATCACGTGGTCGTGCGCTATCTTGCTGTGTGAGATATCCTCTTGATGCAGTCATGGTCGTTGGTACCCCACCATATGTGGTCTGTGTCTCACTCTTTGTGTCGGAGCTTGCTCGAGAGTGAGCTTTATGCCTCTGGAAGGCTGGTCTGTTTGATGTGGCTCAAGTCGCTGGAAGAATTGAGTAATAGTTTGCTGAGTAATAGTCTGTTGGGTGCCCACCCATATGTGTTGTGTGCGTTGAAGCATCTGCTCTTGTCTCTCGTATGCTGCCGTAATGAAGCGGCCCATCCGTTGGTCTCATGTGGTCATGCACAATTGGAGTGAATCCTCACATTGGAACTCTGCTCGTAGGTCTGCATATGTTGGGCATTTGGTAATCAAGTGCTCCTCACCCTGTCATTGTATGGCATATTGGGCACCGCCTCTCTTCTTTTTGGGGGGGGGGATTCCTTTGGCCCGACCTCTCTTGATCTCAAGCTGATGTGGTGAAACTCGAAGCTTCCCAATGACGACACGGAGGTGGTGTGGTAGGTATGTCTGCATGTAGTGCGGGGTCTCAATGAAGCCCAGATATGAGATGTGCAAGAAATGCTCACGGTACTAGAGCATTTTCAATGGCAATGGATCTCTTGGGCTGACCCATGTCTTGTGTATGTATGTCATTCATATCTCCTTACGGATGATCCAATTCCTCTCTTGGTGGGAGAGCATCGAGCGAGTAGGTGGGGGTGTGGGAGTCCTATCGTATTGGTGGTAGTTTGTCTATGTCACGTCCATGGTTTGCCAACTAGTCTCGTGTATGTGCATACCACGAGGAAGTGTCTCCTGTGAGGGCCATGTCGCGTGATGCCTGGAAAGCTCTGTAAGTGATGCCGCTCTATCCATGCCTTGAATGCTTTGTAATAAGCATATTGTCTAGAAGAGTGCTTCTACTAGCATTGGTGGTGTAGTAAGCTCTTCCCTTACGATATCATGGGGTACCGAGGGTTCGCTGCGGATGAGTATGGCAATCATGAGAACCTGCTGTCTCTCCACCGCTGTCCATGCTGATGTGGATAACCTTGGCCCCCATATGGCTGCTCCATACATAAGTGCTTGGGTAACCAAAGTGTCGAAGAGCCACCCCTTTGTGCAGCGCTCTTGAAAGTAGGCCTGGTAGCATTGTCTATCCATCAAAGCTAATGCATCCTCGTGTGATGCAATCTGTAGGTGCTTGAGACATGGAGAAAACCCTGGAGGCTGTTGTGAATGTCACGCCCAGGTATACATATGATTTGACTACCTCGATGGGTCGGACTTCTTCTGTGAAAGAACTTTGTCTCCTCATCTGTGCTGATGTATGGAAGATAAGAACCTTGGTTTTACCAAGGTTCATTGATAGCCCTCTATGTGTGCAGAAATCATCGTAGAGCTGTCTCTGAAACCAAGACAATATCATCAGCGTATAAAAGAATGCGGATTGTGGCCCCTCGTACCTCAATGCCATCGCCTCCCTGCTGTTGTATGAAGTCCACTATCTCATCAATATATAGCCCAAAAAGGGTGGGAGAGAGGGCACCCTTGCTTCACCTGATGGTGCTAGCTAGTGAATCTAATAGGCCACTTGGACATCTCACTCTCCCGGATACTCTCTCATATAAGGTGTAGATCCCCCATACCATCTCCTTTGGAGCATAGTGGAAAGCAACGTTTTAGCAACGGCAACGCGTTAGCAACGGATTAGCAACGAGGGCAACGTTTGGAGCTATGCGTTGCGATAAAGTGATTTATTTTTCAAAACTTATATATACATTTTTTAGGTATTTTGGGTGCTATGATATATAATAAGGTGGGATATGACTATATATACCATAAAATACAATATATATATATATATATATATATATATATATATATATATATATATATATATATATATATATATATATATATATATGTATGTATGTATATGTATATATATGTATATATATATATATACATATATGTATATATATATATATACACACACACACACACACATATATACATATATGTATGTATGTATATATATACATATGTATTATGTACACACACACATACACAGACACATATACATACATACATACATACATACATACATACATACATATACATACATATACATACATACATACATACATACATACATGCATGCATGCATGCATTTATACATACATACATACAATGAGAGAGAGAGATTATCATGATTCATAACATAACATTTAACATAACAATGTAACATCATGAATCATGATTCATAACATAACATTTAACAATGTAACAAGTTACATCATATATGAATGATGATACATCATACATGATCATTGATACATCATAATAAAAACATAGAGAATCACTATGACAAATCATATGAGTCATGGAATAAATCTTAAGTGGTAAATGATAAATATGAAGTCAAAAGTGTCATCACAAAAGCAAATTAAATAGTGGAAAGCAACGTTGCCTATCATTTCCAAAATATAAATCTATTTCAAGATGATAAGTCATATTTTTTGTAATGCAAGTATTAAAGGTTTTCAGTTACAGATAATTTTTTATCCCTCCTCAGAGAAATATATTTTTTTGGTATTTTTTGGATAAAAGAAAAATGAATGCAAAGCAACGCGTTGTGAACGTAGCAACGTTGCGAAGTTGCGAACCGTTCGCAACGCGTTGCGATGCAACTATGCTTTAGAGCTCCGATGTCGAGTATGCCTCTGAAGAGTCGTACCGTGGGAACTGTGTCAAAGGCTTTTCGGAAATCCACAAAGCATCAATATAATCTCCACTTCCTCACTTGAGCCTGGTTGATCAGGCATCTCAAAGTGAAGATGTGGTCTATGGTAGAGTAATCTCGTTTGAATCCTGCCTTTCCTGGAGCCTTGGTACCCTTCCCCTCGGCGAGGGTGCTTAATTCTGTCTCTAGATCTGCCCCATATAGCTTGGCAAGTGTAGGGCCAATCATGATCATTTGGTATGTGGCTGGATCCAGAACATCGCCCATCGCCTGACTAATGTATGGGCACAATGGTGTGCTCGGTCCACGAGTGAGGGAACCTCTCAACCACTGCTCGGTTGAAGAGGTGGGTGATGAGCGGTGCTAAAATCGTGCACCCATGGATGAGATGCTCTGCCTGTAAACCGAAGTGGTCACGGGCTCTGCCATGCTGAAGGTGGGTGATCGCGTGGCTCACCATTGTTGGTGTAAAGAAGTGGGAGGTGGTAGGGTGTGAGCTCTGAGGCTTGGGGATGGGTGGCTGGTTTGGAATCTGGTATAGGCTGTGCGCATATCCGTGCCATGTGTCTGGCTCTTGAGTGGGTGTTTTTGGTCTCCTCTCTCTCTGAAGTGTCGCCATGCCACTGCATTGTCTCCGCTCATGAGTAGGTGATAAATATCCCAATAGTGTCTCTCCTCCCATTCCCGCCTCTTTTGACGTGTGAGGTGCTGCATGTGGCGGCTCTGTGCCCGTGTGTGTAATCTCCCCACTGTGTTTTGCTGCTCATAGCTGTTTCCGCAGCTCCGGACACTCAATCATCATACCATCAGTTTTGGGGCATGGACCGTGTGCATGGTGGGTTTGCATGTGTGTGGTGGGGAAAGCTGTGTAGAGCTGAGTCATGTAGGATGTTGTGAGTGTGTTGAGAGGTGAGAGTGGGTCTAGTGAGAGTAGGCGGGTGTGTAAATGGTGTATGTAGACATGTGAGAGCTCGTGCATGAAGTATATCGTGGTATGTGGCATGGTGGGTTTTTTTTGTGAGAGAGAGAGAGAGAGAGAGAGAGAGAGAGAGAGAGAGAGAGAGAGAGAGAGAGAGAGAGAGAGAGAGAGAGAGAGAGAGAGAGAGAGAGAGAGAGAGAGAGAGAGAGAGAGAGAGAGAGAGAGAGGGAGAGGGAGAGAGGGAGATACATGTAAATTTTGGGTACCCACAGACTGTCATACATGTAAACATAAGAATGATTATGATTTGTTTCATGTGCTGACAGATATCAAGACTCTGGCACAACAAGTCAAGGTGCGACAAAGGTGGGAGAATGATGTTCCTTCGATTTTTATCCTATATTCTTTTTATGTGTATGTAATGTCTTCTGTTTTGTCTTGACAGGGTAGTTGCTACAGCTATCGCCTATTTCCGGAGAGTTTACACAAGGCATGTGAGGGAA
>CM035429.1:16826636-16841636 GCA_020310875.1 Ceratopteris richardii
ATCCCATGTGCAGTGTGAGCCATGTCTTACTAATGTAGAGCTGCCAAAGATACTGCATGAGCACAACTTTCCTCTCACTGTGGGAGAGGTGGATGTATGGGTCATACTGAAAGGGCAGCAATCTATCATATCGAGTCCATGATTATCAAACCAGGCTCTAACTTGAGTGTACCAAGCTCCCTCATACTCTGACTCATATATTTCTATAGATGCCTCAAATGCACTACGTGTGGGTTTGTCTGCAAGGAGTTCTCGCATCCTCTGAATAAAGTAGATAGTCAAGAATAGTGCATCTATGATCATGGGTGGTGGAGCTAGCTCTTCCTTGATGATGTCATGTGGCATTGACTTTTTCCCACGGAATAATCGCGAGACATACTTGTAGCCTCTGGATCGCACTCCACTAGGTGACTTTGAAACCTTGGGCCCTAATTGTCGTTGCATATATGAGACATCATAATTGGTGGGACTAGTGTGTAAAATAGCCACCCCTTCATCTAGGGCTCTTTGAATCCCTATGGGATGGCTTTGCCATCAATGATGACATGGCCATCTCTGTATGAAGCCGTCTTTCCCTCTTTGCGAGCTTGGTGTCCCCTCGACATGCATGTGCGGCGGTGTGCTACTTGCATGCATAGTTAAAAAAATCTCATGATTTTTTCAAAATAAAAACCTTTTTAATCTCTATTACGATTTAAATATTAGGTAGTGATTTATATCAAGATTGACGCTTTGCTTTATTTTGTTATTGTATTTTTGCACTCAATAAAGGTCGATAAAACAATCAAATCAATTTAATATAGATAAGAGTTTCTTGTGCTCTTGAGTTGTGTAGTGATAGATAAACTAAACTAAAATAGGTAGAGTCTTTAATAAATACATAATAATTGATAAATAAAATTTATTGTATTTTTGAGTCAAACGATGGTAGATATATTAGCTGGGCAATTGGATTCTTATGTAAATACATAGACATAGATAGTAGACCATTGATAGGAAGACAAATAGAAAGATTGATGGAAGTTTTAGATAGATCTAGATGAATGAATAGGTATGTAGGAAGGTACTAGTTAAGCTAGTAGATAGTAGAAATGAAAAGATAGCTAGAAGTAACTATTAGATGAAAATATCAAGATCTATCATTGATTGATTCAAGATAGAAGATGGATTTGTCTTTACATATTGCATGTGTTTTTGTAGCATGGATGCAAAAAGGTGTTTACCCTATATTGTATGTACGCTAGGTGAAAATGTGAAAGATAGTAATCTAAAAATGAATAAAAACCTCAATTTTTATCTTGGATTATTTAAATCTCTATGATTTAAATCCCAATTTAAATCTACGATTTAAATCTCTACTTCGTATTATGCTTGCATGGGTGTGAGATCATCATCAAGGTAGATGGGGGGCTGTCAAGTTCTCCCAAAATCACCCTCTTACGAAGGAAAGTGGACCTTATGTCTTCCGAGGGGAAGTGTTGAATGAGAGCTCTCTTCTTCGTGGGGTCTTATCCCACTCTCCAAAACTTGATGAATTGGGGGGGGGACACGAGAGAGAGAGAGAGAGAGAGAGAGAGAGAGAGAGAGAGAGAGAGAGAGAGAGAGAGAGAGAGAGAGAGAGAGAGAGAGAGAGAGAGAGAGAGAGAGAGAGAGAGAGAGAGAGAGAGAGAGAGAGAGAGAGAGAGAGAGAGAGAGAGAGAGAGAGAGAGAGAGAGAGAGAGAGAGAGAGAGAGAGAGAGAGAGAGAGAGAGAGAGAGAGAGAGAGAGTGTGTTTTTACGTCTATTAGGAGGCCGAACTCGGCCTATGAGATAAATCGATGTACATGGGTGTATCTTCTGTCAATCAGAAAAGAAAAAGTGCTGAAAAAAACTGGTAAAGCTGATATAGATCTCTGTAGTATGCATGTGGAGATACCCATGGAAGTGGGGGGGTGTATGGACTACGAGATCTATGATAATCTATATGCAGAAGGGTAGTACAACAAGCATGAAAATGCATCTGAAATGACTAACTAGCTCCATCCTGTGCTAGTGGGCGGGTGTAAGATGTGATACATAAGTGGAGGTGGAGTTAGGGCCACCCTCATGGCTGCAGCGGGGTCAGCCATCATCTAGGATCGTCTCTCCTCCATGGCACGATGGTCACGGGCCTGGATCTCCGCAATCTGGTGTCGGTGAAGTCTCGGGGCCCTAATATATATATATGTGTGTGTGTGTGTGTGTATATATATATATATATATATATATATATATATATATATATATATATATATATATATAGAGAGAGAGAGAGAGAGAGAGAGAGAGAGAGAGAGAGAGAGAGAGAGAGAGAGAGAGAGAGAGAGAGAGAGAGAGAGAGAGAGAGAGAGAGAGAGAGAGAGAGAGAGAGAGAGAGAGAGAGAGAGAGAGAGAGAGAGAGAGAGAGAGAGAGAGAGAGAGAGAGAGAGAGAGAGAGAGAGATGTCTACCAAAAGGCCAAACTTGGCCTATGAGACAAAACCATGTACAACTTTGGTCATCTCTGTGTATCGATGAAAAGAAAAAAGCTCACTACAGAAAAGAACTATGTAGGCTGAAAACAACAAGATGATGGTGTTCCTAGCAATGATGGAGTAATGGAGATAAAGTAGTGGTAGTGCATGGGGGGAGCATGGCTCTGACTCTATAGAGAATGGCCACCTACTACATGGGGACATATGTGGGAGTGAATATGTATATCCTAACTGGTACAGATGGGTGGAGGAGGGTGGAGTATATGGTACATCGGCGATGGACTCAACAGCTCCTGCAAGAGGGTGACCCAAGTGGTGGTGGTATGCCGATGCTCCATCATGTGGTCGTGGGCTATCATGATGCGAGAGATATCCTCATGATGAAGTCGCGGTCTTTGGTACCTAGTCGTCCGTGATCTACGTTGCACTCTCTTTGCCGCTGCTTGCTTGAGCGTGAGCCCTATGCCCCTCAAAGGCTGGTCTGTCTGACGTGGCTCAAGTCTCCGAAAGAATTGAGTAATAGTCTTCATGGTACCCGCCTGTGTTTGACGTGTGCGTTGTAACATCTTCTCTCATCTCTCATATGTTGCCATGATGTAGTGACCCACCCTCCGCTGGTCTCCTATGGTCATGCATAATTGGAGTGACTTCTCAATCTTGAACTGTGCTCGTAGGTCTAAGTATTCCGGGCATCTCGTAATCAAGTGCTCCTCACTCTCTATCTTTGTATGGCAAATTGGGCACCACCTCACACACACACAGAGAGAGAGAGAGAGAGAGAGAGAGAGAGAGAGAGAGAGAGAGAGAGAGAGAGAGAGAGAGAGAGAGAGAGAGAGAGAGAGAGAGAGAGAGAGAGAGAGAGAGAGAGAGAGAGAGAGAGAGAGAGAGAGAGAGAGAGAGAGAGAGAGAGAGAGAGAGAGAGAGAGAGAGAGAGTCATATTAACGTCTTCGAGAGGCCAAACTTGGCCTATGAGACAAAAACCATGTACAAGTGTAGTAACCCTGTGTAGAAGATAAAATGAAATAAAAAGTATATCGCTACACAAAGCTATATAGGGCTGGAAAAGGCTGGGGAGACGTGGCTCTGACTCTGCAGATAGTGGCCACCTAATACATGGGGGGATCCAAAATGTGAGTAAAACGCCCTAGCTACTGGTGATGGGTGGAGGTGGGTGTAGTATGTGGTACATCGGTGGTGGTCTGAGTGCCTCCTGAAGGAAGACAACCCAGGGAGTGGTGGTACGCCTATTCTCCATCATGTGGTCGTAGGCAATCCTGATGCGTGAGATATCCTCCTGATATAGTCGTGGTCGACGATATCCGCCCATGCGTGGTCCGCACCGTGCTCTTTGTGCTGCTGCCTGCTGGAGCGTGAGCCCTATAGATGGACCTCTCTGATGTAGCTCAACTCGCTGAAAGAACTGGGTAATGGTCTGTTGGGTACTCACCCGTGGCTGATGTATGGGCTGTAGTGACCCCTCTCGCCTCTCGTATGCTGCTGTGAGAAAGCGTCCCAAGTGAGAAAGCGTCCCAAGCATCTCTGGTCTCCCATAGTCATGCACAGCTGGAATGACTCCTCGATCTGGAACTGTGCTCGTAGGTCTAAGCATGTTGGACATCTGATAACAAAATGCTCCTCACTCTCTACCTCTATCTTGCATACTGGGCACCACCTCTCCTCACGGGGAACTCCCCTGGACCGACCCCTCTCAATGTCGAGCTGATGTGATGAAACCCGGAGCCGCCTAATGATGACTCGTAGGTGGTGGGGAAGGTAGGTCTCCATGTATCTCGGAATCTCGATGAAGCCCGATATATGTAGAAAATGCTTGCGGTAGTAGAGCATTTTTGGTGGCAATGGACCCCTAGGGCTCACCCATGTCCTCTGTATGTATGTATGCCATATCTCGTGACGAATGATCCTATTCCTCTCGTGATGAGAGAGCGAGTAGGTGGGTGCATGAGAGTCGTACTGTAGTGGTGGTAGCCTGTCTATGTCAAAGCCATGGTGGGCAAGCGAGTCTCGTGTCTGTGCATACCATGAGGAGGTGTCGCTTGCTAATGCCATATCACGTGATGCCTCGAAAGCACGATAAGCAATGCGCTTTGTATCCATGCTCCGAAGTCTGTGTAATAGGCATACTGTCTTGAAGAGTGCCTCAACTAGCATTGGTGGTGCAGCGAGCTCTGCTCTAATGATATCATGTGGTACTGAAGGCTTGCTGCGGATAAGTCTGGCAATCATGAGGATCTGTGGCCTCTCTAATGCTGTCCATACTGATGTAGCTAATCCTGGTCCCCATATGGCTGCCCCATACATAAGCGCTGGCGCATCCAAAGTGTCAAAGAGCCACCCCTTTGTGCGGGGCTCCTGAAAATATGCCTGGTGGCACTGTCTCTCCATCAAAGCTAGTGCTGCGTACCCACGTGTGATGCGGTCACGGGCTGCCTGAGCCATAGAGAAGACCCCTGATGCTTCTGTAAATGTCACCCCCAAGTAAACATATGATCCGACCACCTCGATCGGTCCATCTGCTGCTGTGAACAAACTATGTCTGCCTACCTGTGCTGATGTATGAAAGATCAAGACCTTGGTTTTACCAAGGTTCACAGATAACCCTTTGTGTCTGCAAAAGTCATCTAGGCCATGTAGATGATGCAGTAGACCTTCTGCAGACTCTAAACCCAATACAATATCATCAGCGTATAAAAGAATATGGACAATGGACCCGTGTACCTCAATGCCATCTCCCCCCTGCTGCTGTATAAAGTCCACTATCTCATCAATGTAGAGACCAAAGAGGGTGGGTGAGAGAGGGCATCCTTGCTTCACCCCGATAGTGCTAGCAAGTGGATCAGATAAGCCCCATGGACATCTGACTCTACGAGATACTCTCTCGTATAAGGCGTAGATCCCCCATATCATCTCCTCCGGAGCTCCGATGTCAAGTAGTCGTGTGAAGAGTCGATCCTTGGGAACAGTGTCAAATGCTTTGCGGAAGTCCACAAAGCAACAATATAATCTCCTCTTCCTCACCCTGGCTTGGTCGATCAGGCATCTCAGAGTGAAGATGTGGTCGATGGTAGAGTAATCTCGTCTGAAACCTGCCTGTCCTGGAGCCCTGATGCCCTTCCTCTCAACGAGAGTACTCAACTCTGTCTCTAGTACCGCCCCATATAGCTTGGCGAATATAGGGCCAATCATGATCGTCCGGTATGTAGCTGGATCCATAGTATCACCTGACTTATGAATGGGCACTATGGTGTGCTCAGTCCATGAGTCTGGGAACCCTTCAACCAATGCACGGTTGAAGAGATGGGCAATGAGCGGTGCGAGAGTCGTGCCTCCATAGATGAGGTGCTCTGCCTGTAAACCGAAATGATCATGGGCCCTTCCATGCTGCAGCCGGGCAATAGCTTGTCCCACCATAGTGGGTGTGAAGAAGTCAGAGGTAGTAGGACGTGAGCTCTGCGGTCTGGGAATGGGAGGCTGGTCTGGGATCTCGTATAGGCTCCGTGCATAGCTATGCCAAGTGCTCGGGTCTCGGATAGGTGTCTGCCGTCTCCTCTCTCTCAAATGTCGCCATGCCACTACACTGTCTCGACTCGTGAGCCAATGGTAAATATCCCAATATTGTCTCTCCTCCCAATCTCGCCGTTTGCGGCGAGTAAGGCTCTGCATGCGACGCTGTGCCTGAGTGTGTGTAATATCTCCTCTATGCTCTAAAATCCGTAGGTGCTTCCACAGCTCACGACAATCTGCATCATACCAACGGTGGGTATGGATCCTGTGCGTGGAGGGTGCATATGTGTGCGGTGTGGGAAGCTGCGGAGAGCTGAGTCTTGTAGGATGGTGGTGATATGTGATGTAAGTGTGTCCAAAGATGAGAATGGATCGAGGGAGAGTAGGCGGGTGTGTAAATGGTGTGCATAAACGTGTGAGCTCGTGTGTGAAGTGTATCGTGGTATGTATCTCAGTGGGTGAGGGAGGGTCTAATGGAATCGGAGATGAGAGTGTGAATGTGATAAATGTGTGGTCAGCACCGAGTGGGCGTCGTCCAATACTAAGTGAAGGGATGAGTGAAGCTCCAGAGGTAGTACCCAAAATGTAGTCGACTGTGCTCTCACCTCCCCCGTGAGGGAAGCAAGTAAATCCGCCTGAACCTTGCCAACGATTCATCCCGTTCCCCCCAGATCCTGTTCTTTGTACCGAGATCCGCCCGGTGGGAAGTAGCATATAGCAATGTAAATCGAGCTCCCCTGTGCTATCTCCATGCGAACCCACATGTATCATGCCTCCTCATCTCTACCTATAATATGGATCCGGCTCTGTATCTCCTGTCGAAATACGATGGCCACTCCTCCCGATCCTCGCGCTGTACTCTGTCTCGTTGTGGTCCTGAATGCAGATTCCCAATGAAAACCTGCAATGCATGGTAGACCTCTCTCTGGGCTCTCGTGTGTCTCTATGATGCACGCAAAGTCATGTGATGCCAGGATCTCCTCGACTCTGTTTGGTCGCGTCCAGAGTGCCTTGTTGCAGTTCCACACTGCTCCTCTGAGTGGTGTCTCATAGGCTGCATGGCCCTATTTGATAGGGCGTCCATCTATGAAGACCTTACCATCACTGTAAATGGCCTTCCTCCCCTCTCGACGTGCCTGGAGTATCTGTGGCATGCAAGCGCGTCGGTGTGCCACCTCCATACGCGTGAGGTCCTCGTCCATGTAGAGGGTGCCGCCGGGTAGTCCACGTAGTACTGATCGACGTCTAAAAAAGGCGGTCCGTGCCTCCTCGGAACTCATCTTGAGGATGAGTGATGCAAACGCGATGTATCCCTCCCAACTCTCCATGCGTTTGTGTAGGGCATGCTCTCGTATCCAAGTCGACAGCATATGTCAGTGGCGTCTTCCTCCGGTGATACCCCTTCGGGTAGGCCTGTAATCCGAATGTGAAGTCTTCGAGTGTGTCGAAGCCTCTCCTTCTCAAGTGTATCTTGGACTCGTGTGAGCTCTTCTTTCTTCACGTCTTCCCTAACTTCCTTCTTAACCCTTTTGTGTATTACTTCCACCCATGACTCTCGAGTAGATTCTACCTCCGTTTTGATTTCCTTCTTTATTTCTTCCTTGAGTATCTCCACGTTGGAGATCTCCCCCTCTTCTTTCATGTGCTCATAAGCTGTCCTCCAATGGTCTCTTTCTTCTGTGAGAGTCTTCACTTGTTCTTCCAGTCCTTTGACTTTATTCATTACTTGTTCTTCGAGTCCTTTGAACTTTTCCATCGTCTTTCGTATCTCCATATTGAGGTTGCGGTCTGCTTCCTTTTTGGCCTCTTTGAGAGCTTTAACGATAAGGTCGTCCACTTCCTTCTGGTCCATGGGAGCCATTTCAAGTTTTAGGATTAAGGCTCGGGTTAGGGCTAGGGTTAGGGTTAAGGTGGGGATTTAAGGTTTGGCTTGAGTTTAAGGTTACTTCGGGAGGCTTTGGCGACGTAAGGTGGGTTGGGTTTTAACGTTTAAGATTAGGGTTATTTTCGGATTAGGGTTATTTTCGGATTAGGGTTAGGGTTTGGGTGGGGGGTTAGATTAGACATGGTGGTGGTTAGGGTTTATGGAGTTGGGTGTAAGGCATGGCGGGAGCTCGTAGAGACCTCGTCGGGCAGAGCTTCGGTCAACAGAGAGGACACCTGTGTAATTGACGCGCGCAGGAGCTACCTGTTGTAGGAGCACGCAGAGCTTCGGGAAGTAGCTTCGGGCAGTAGCTTGACGTAGAGATTCGGGTAGATTCGAGCAGGCGGGCAGAGGTTTCGGGCAGAGAGGAGCTCGGGCAGAGCTAGGGAAGATGGGCGCTAGGGTTTCGAGCAGGCGGGAAGAGGTTTCGGGCAGAGAGAGAGAGAGAGAGAGAGAGAGAGAGAGAGAGAGAGAGAGAGAGAGAGAGAGAGAGAGAGAGAGAGAGAGAGAGAGAGAGAGAGAGAGAGAGAGAGAGAGAGAGAGAGAGAGAGAGAGAGAGAGAGAGAGAGAGAGAGAGAGAGAGAGAGAGAGAGAGAGAGAGAGACATTTTAACGTCTATTAGAGACCAAAATCGGCCTATGAGACAAAACATATCCAATCCACTGTGATCCCAAAAGGAAAATAAAGTGTGGGTACAAAACAGAATAGAATATAAAAGGAGTGGATAATCGCTTGCATCAAGGGTATGGGGTGCTATGGGTATGCACTCTATATGCTCAATAGGTGATGTACAAGTATGATATGCGTAGGGAGGGGAGGTTGAGTGGTGTCATAACACTCTAAATGCCTAGAGTGGGTGTAGGATATAGTGCATCGGTGGGTAAGGCATCGTGGAGATCCTCAAAATGTTCTGCACATCGAGATCGACAAGAGTGCGTTGCTGACGTCTCCGTATCTCCATGTCATGGCGTGAATCGCCTGAATCTCTCTCTGGTGGGGACGGGCTATCCGGAGTGGGGGTCTCGATCGTCGGCGCTGTCGTCTAAGCTCCTCTGCTCTCTGTAATGTGACACCCTGCATCGAGCTGGGTCTCGGGGTGGCTGTGGTTCTGAAGAAACCTGTAATAGAAGTCTGGGGGGCCAAGTGTATGCCCATCCGTTGTTGGAGAAGTGATGCACGGCGGCGCCGGAGCTCTACTAGGAAGCGACCTAGAGGGCGCTTGTCCTCCGTCTCCAATAAAGCCCTGATCTCTCTGGGCCCCCTGAAGAGCTGTGGGTAGCGGTCTCTGATGTCCTCATATGCCTGGCATCTACATGTGTAGTGCTCCTCGTCCTCCACCTCCTCTTGGCATATCCCGCATAATCTCTCGCCCCTGGGGGTATGTGTCGCCCGCCCAACCTCAATCTCCAGCTTTTGTGATGATACTCTGAGCTGCCCAATGGCCACTCTCTCTGCGGGAGCCATGTATGTATCCATGTATCGTGGTCTCTGGATGAAACCATCCGCTGTCACAGTCAGGAAGTGCTCTCTGTAGTGTTGCCTCTTTGTGGGAAGAGGCTCCCGTGGTGCTATCCATGTCTCCCTGATGGGTATCTGTAGTAGGTCCTGACGGATGATCCTGTTCCTCTCCGAACGAGAGAGGGTAATGTAGGGGGGAAGAGAGGTCATACTGAAAAGGGGGGAGATCAGTAATGCTCATGCCATGGTCTGTTAACCATCGGTAGGTCTTTGAATACCATACTCTCTCATGCCTTGTCTCTTCCAAATGTCTAGAGCTCTCAAATGCAAGCCCTTCTCAGAATAAAGGTCACCAACTGAAAGAGGGCCTCCACTAGCATCGGTGGCGTGCCGAGCTCAGCTCGTATAATGTCGTGTGGAACGGAGGGCTTGCTGCGAAGCAAGCGTGAGATCATGGTGACCCGAGGCCTCTCAATCCGCGTCCACATCGCCCCCGTGATCCCTGGTGCCCATACTGCCACTGCGTACATCAATGCGGTGTCACTAGAGTATCAAAGAGCCACCCCTTAGTCCGGGGCTCTTGAAAATGTGGTTGGAAGCAGCGTCTCTCCAATCCTACAAGTGCCGCATAGCCTCGCGTCAATCTATCTCTCGCTGCTTGTGCCATGGAGAATACCCTTGTGCTTCCCGAAAAGGTGACACCTAAGTAGACATAGGAGTCCACTACCTCTATCTGTCCTCCAGCTGCGGTGAAAGAGACGCGATGGCGTAGTGTCCTGGAGGTATAGAAGATCATGACCTTGGTCTTTCCAAGGTTCACTGTGAGTCCTCCATGCAGAAGGTATCGAGTGCATGTAAATGTGACTGTAGCCCCTTCTGTGAGTCTGAAAGCAGGACAATGTCATCAGCATATAATAATATGTGTACTGACGTACCTCCGAGGTCTCCTCCTAGCCCTCCTGCTCGTTGTATATAGTCCGTGATCTCGTCGATGTGAGAGAGGGCAACCGTGTTTCACACCAATGGTGCTAACAAGGCTATCTGATAGGCCGCCGGGGCAGCGCACCCTGCCTGTGACTTGTGCATACAAAGCATGGATGGCCTATAACATGTCTTATGGTATCTGTAACTCATGGAGTCTATGTAGTAGTCTCTCTCGAGGGACCATGTCGAAGGCTTTGCAGAAATCCACAAAGCAACAGTATAGTCTTCGCTTCCTCGCCTTCGCGCTCTCAATCAAGCAACGAAGTACGAAGATATGGTCGATAGTGGAAAAAGTGCGACGGATCCCAGCTGCCTCAGCGTGCGTACTGAGCGCTGTCTCTAGTACTGCCCCATAGATCTTGGCCAGGATGTGGCTTATCATAATAGTCCTGTAGTTCCCTGGGTCCATCATATCGTCGGGCTTATGGATAGGTGCAATGGTATGCATAGTCCATGAGTTAGGTAATCCCTCAACCAAAGTACGGTTGAAGAGATGGGTGATCAGGTGGGAAACTACATCGACTGCATATATAAAGTGCTCTCTCTGTAGTCCTGTGTGGTCTGCTGAACGACCATGCTGTAGCCTATGGATGGCCTGTTGTACCATGCATGGCGTGAATAGGGTGGATATCATAGGACGCGGTGTGGGAGGGATCGGTAATGGCCGTTGTCCTTGCGTCATATAACCTCTGGGCGTAGGTGTGCCAAGTCCGAGGATTCGCTATGGGCGTAGGTGGGCGTGGCTCGCGTAGGGCCCTCCACGCAGTGGCACAATCCCTACTCATGAGAAGGTCAAACAGCTCTGCCTCCTGTCGCTCCTCGAAAGCTCGCCGCTTCTGGCGTGTGAGGGCTCGCATCTGTCGTCATGGCTCCCTCTCTGTGATGGATCCCAAAATATTTTGTGCTCTGAGATGTTGGTATAGTCGTCTACACTCCTCATCGTACCATCTATTCTGGGGTGTATGCCCCAGCCGTGTCGGATGTGCGGTGCTGTGGGTGGTGTATGGGAAGCTGAGAGTAGCGAATGTGTGGAGGATCGAGGAGAAGTGGGCGGTGAGGGTATCCAATGGGGCGGAGGGATCAAGGGAGTAGATGCGCTCTCGAACATGGGAACTATAGATATGTGCTAGCTCATGTCTAAAGTGAATGGTGGTATGGGCATGTGGCGGTATGGTGGCAGGGTGGGATATACATGGGGTGCCGCGTATGGATAGGGCGAGATATGCGTGATGAGCTCCAATTGGTGTGGGTGGTATAGTGAATGAGTTGATGAGATGTGTCGCCTCCGGGGGTCCGATAACATAGTCTACCACACTGCCTCCATGCGGTGTAGTGGGTGGAATGCAGGTGAGACCACCCGAGGTGGGCAAGGTCGCCATCCCATTATATATAATGAGACGGTGTGCTTCTCCCATCTGGAGCAGGTGTCGGCCGTATGAGGTGGGTGTGGCGAGGTCGACTGAGGCTCTGAGTGTAGACCTGTCCTCGATGGTGCGAAGCATCTCAGGGTCATCAAAGTCATAGATATCACACCGGTGGTTGTGAGTGCGGGCATTGAAGTCTCCTGCAAGGAAGACTTCGCCCATCTTGGTATACTCCATAATGGTGTCACTAAGGCAGTCATATGGCGATGCGGTGTTTGGTCCCTCCCTCTCTGAGGACTGCTCAGGGGAATGTGTGAAGCGCGAGCCCATGGGTGCAATATAGTAGACGACGAAATACACTGCTCTCTCCTCTGATAGCTGCTGGAGGCGCATCCACATGAATTGTGCTTCTTGGTCTTTGGCTACCAACGCTACTCTGTGCTGTAGCGATTGTCTATAGAGCACGGCTACTCCTCCTTATCCTCGTGTGGTGTGCTATCTCATCTGTCGGCGGTGAACTGACTCCCACATATAGCCCTCAATCCTCGGTAGGCTCCTCCTGGGGCTCTCATGTGTCTCTGTCAAGAAGATCATGTCTTTGGCCTCCATCACCTCCTCGAGGCGTGCTGGATGTGTCCACAAAGATCCATTGCAGTTCGAGACTGCAAAGCGCACCTCCTTCTGTGCTGTCTCATAAGCCTCGAATCCCTAGTCAATTGGTCGTCCATCGATGATGACACGATCGTCTCTGTATAGGGCACGATGTCCCTCCGGTCGGGCCTGGAGGACACGCGGCATGCATGCGCGTATGTGCTCTACCTGCATCCGTGTGAGGTCGTCATCCAAGTAGATCGGGGTGCCCGGTGTAGAGCGTAGTGCTGCTCGTCGTCTGAGGAAGTCTCTCCTCCTTGCCTCATCCGAGAACTGAAGGATAAGTGCTTTGCTCCGCGTAGTGTCTCGTCTTGCTCTGGTCCTCGTAGGAAGTCTCTCTAGGCTCTGGTGAAAGGAAGGGGCTCATCCGTGCGGTATCCAAGTAATGTGCACAAGCGACGCCTGTCCTGATCCGGTGATCCGTCTCTCTCCGTGAGGCCAGAGACACGAACATTGAGCATTCGGCCATGTCGCATCCTCTCCTCAATGGTGGTGTGTACTATGTGGATCTCCTCCTGGTGGGTGTTCTTCTTTGCTTCCTGTCGAAGGTTTTTCTTGACAACTTCGACCCATCCATCTTTTTTAGTCTCAAGCTCGCTTTGAACCACCTCTATGCACTCTTTCTTTATAGTCGTCCGAATGTCCTCTAGGTGTGGGGCAATCTCCCCCTCCTAACGTATGCTGTCCAGTTTCATCTTCATATCAATAAGCCCGATGTGCAGCTCCTCCCGTTTCTGTGAGTGCTTCTCGCGGATAGCAAGAAGCTCCTCCCGCAGGGACTGGTTTTCCTTCTCCAAGGCTGTTACTTTTGCTTCAAGAGCGACGACTCGGTGGGTAACCCCGTTCAATCCAGAATCTCCTTCTTTTTTATGTTTCCCTATCAACTCTCGAAGGGTATGCTCTAAGGTGGCCAATTGTTCCTCCATCTTGGGGAGAGAGAGAGAGAGAGAGAGAGAGAGAGAGAGAGAGAGAGAGAGAGAGAGAGAGAGAGAGAGAGAGAGAGAGAGAGAGAGAGAGAGAGAGAGAGAGAGAGAGAGAGAGAGAGAGAGAGAGAGAGAGAGAGAGAGAGAGAGAGAGAGAGAGAGAGAGAGAGGGAGGGAGGGAGGGAGGGAGGGAGGGAGGGAGGGAGAGGGGGGGGGGGGGGGGGGAGGGAGGGAGGGAGGGAAAGGGAGGGGGTTCGGGTTAGGGCCGTAGGTCTCCCATAGTCATGCACAATTAGAGAGACTCCTCTATCTGGAACTATGCACGTAGGTCTAAGTATGCTGTGCATCTGACAACAAAATGCTCCTCACTCTCTACCTTTGTCTGGCATACTGGGCACCACCTCTCCTCTTTGAGGACTCCCTTAGACCAACCCCTCTCAATCTTGAGTTGATGTGATGAAACCCGGAGCTTCCCAATGACAATTCGAAGGTGGTGGGGTAGTTATGTCTGCATGTATCGCGGAATCTCAATGAAGCCCTCGTCCGATATATGTAGAAAATGCTGACGGTAATAGAGCATTTTCGGTGGCAATGTATCCCTGGGGCACACCCATGTCCTCTGTATGTATGTATGCTATATCTCCTGACGAATGACCCTATTCCTTTCCTGATGGGAGAGTGATTAGGTGGGTGCATGTAAGTCGTAGTGTAGTGGTGATAACCTGTCTATGTCAAAACCATGGTGGACCAGCCAGTCTCGTGTTCGTGCAGACCATGAGGAGGTGTCACCTACTAATGCCATATCACGTGATGCCTAGAAAGCACGATAAGCCATGCGCTCTGTATCCATGCTCCGAAGTCTGTGTAATAGACATACTGTCTGGAATAGTGCCTCAACTAGCATCAGTGCTGCAGTGAGCTCTGCTCTAATGATATCATGTGGTACTGAAGGCTTGCTGCGGATAAGTCTTGCAATCATGAG
The DNA here is from genome assembly GCA_020310875.1 of Ceratopteris richardii. Lineage (NCBI taxonomy): Eukaryota > Viridiplantae > Streptophyta > Polypodiopsida > Polypodiales > Pteridaceae > Ceratopteris > Ceratopteris richardii. Next base: position 16,840,937 of record CM035429.1, read on the forward strand.
GAATCTGTGGCCTCTCCAATGTTGTCCATACTGATGTAGCTAATCCCGGCCCCCATATGGCTGCCCCATACATGAGCGCTAGCGTAACCAAGGTGTCGAAGAGCCACCCCTTTGTGTGGGGCTCTTGAAAATATGCCTGGTGGCACTGTCTCTCCACCGGAGCTAGTGCTGCGTACCCACGTGTGATGCGGTCACGGTCTGCCTGAGACATAGAGAAGACCCCCAATGCTGCTGTAAATGTCACTCCCAAGTAAACATATGATCCGACCACCTCGATCGATCCTCATGCTGTTGTGAACAAACTATGTCTGCGTACCTGTGCTGATGTATGAAAGATCATGACCGTGGTTTTACCAAGGTTCACAGATAAACCCGTGTGTCTGCAAAAGTCATCTAGACCATGTAGGTGATGCTGTAAACCTGCTGCAGACTCTGAAACCAATACAATATCATCAGCATATAAAAGAATATGAATAGTGGGCCCGCGTACGTCGATGCCATCTCCCCCTGCTTCTGTATGAAGTCCACTATCTCATCAATATAAAGACCAAAGAGTGTGGGTGAAAGAGGGCATCCTTGCTTCACCCCGATAGTGCTAGCAAGTGGATCAGCTAAGCCCCCTGGACATCTAACTCTACTAGATACTCTCTCGTATAAGGCGTAGATCCCCCATATCATCTCCTCTTGAGCTCTGATATCA
>CM035429.1:16846636-16894136 GCA_020310875.1 Ceratopteris richardii
TTATGTTCTTTAATTGAGTATCGAGCACAGTCTGTGATTCATTTTTCTTGCACTCCAAAGGTGACATGAGACAGTTTTCAATATGGAGGTCATGAGACAGGTGACAATTTGCCCAAATATGTGATTGATATCATGTCTGTAACACCTCAATGTTATAGGGGTTTATCCATTTGGAAGGTATAATGAATCATTTATCTTCATGAATATCTCTAGCTTATGACGTCGGATATGTTTGTATCTTTGAAATGGGTGTTTGAACTCGTATTTTCAATCTGCTCACCTGATGAGCATGGGCTTCTTATCTTAGAGCTTTAGTATGCCATTATGGATCCTGGGAGATGCGTATTATGCAGGGTGTCATTATAATGAGGCACATATGGTCCTAGCTTCACAAATCATGAACATGTCAGATAAGTATGAGCTCATAATCATGATTAACCAAAATTTCATTTAATGCAATAGAGATACTGGATGGCTAGTTATAATTGGAGCAAAATGTCTTTTTAGAACAATGTCATCTTTCAGCCTTGTACATCTAAGATGTATCAATCGATTTTTAGTATGTGACAATGACTAATGATTCGAGCAAAAATCTTTATTGTTGGAACTGATGGTGCTGTGTTTTCTATTCCACCTCAAGCAAGGTCATGTACCTGCGCAATTTGAATTATGGAAGTGTGTTGTATGAGCTGTGGGCGTTGGAAAATAGGTCTAGCATGCAAAAGTGGAATTCATAAGGGTCTGTTTTTATAATTAATCTAAGTAATGAATTTTGAAAGCCTACTTCTAGGCGATTTCTATCCTGCAAGGTTGGGACATGAAGTCAAACAGTGTCATAAACAAAGGGTGGTTCATGATGCCTACTTGGGTGGCGGTAGTAGAAGAAAACTGTGTCTGCTGTCCATATCCTTTATTCCTTGCTTAAGGGGACAAAACAACATTATAGCGTATGGAGTTTATATCCCCACGTTAGCTCTTTTTCCATTTTTGGGAACTAAATCTTTGTCCCGGTGTGGTGCGGTAAAGACCTTTATGAGGGATCCTTGCATGTAGTTGCCCCTTCGTTTCCATATATGAATGCACATTTGGGGCATAATGTGGCCAAGTTGTCCGCATTTATTTGTTCATTTTTACTTACACTGTTTTGAATTGCTCTTTTCCATTTTTGGGAACAAAATCTTTGTCCCATTGTGCTGGCGGTAAAGACCTTTATAAGGGATCCTTGCATGTTGTTGCCGCCTTCCTCTCCATACATAAATACACGTCTGGGGCATCATGTGGCCAAGTTGTCCGCATTTATTCGTTCATTTTTGCTTATATAGGTATAGCGTATGCACCATTTTGAAAGGTTTTATACCTAATTTTTTGTCCGAAGGGCCAAAAAGGCAGTCTCTGATAGAAGTATTGAAGCGTTGTGAAAACCTCGTGTGTTCTGTCATCTCTTTCCTTTTTTGCATCCCAGTGCATCCCATTTTATTTTCTTTGGTTAGAAACATCTCAGTATTTAGAGAACCCTTATCGAGTGTTGGGAATAATTGTTGTAGCTCTTGCGAGGCCGTTCACTTTGTGTAGAGCTTCAATCTATGTGCATTATACGTGTGATGAAACGAACGTCTTGCCGTCCTGGACTTTTCGAGGACATGTTGAAACAACACATGCAGGACAAAAATGAGAAGTACATTAAAGTGATCCGCTACCTAGGATCCAACAAACGTGGCAGAGGTTTGTGCACTCTTCGAGTGGAAGTTATTTGAAATTTATTAGAGTTGCAACATTGATGAATTTTAGCTATAACGTGTCTTTTGTGCCTTCTTCTCAAAAGGAGAAATCCGAAACACCTTCAGTAGTAGATTTTGGGCATGTTGCATCCAGTACTTGCCTGTGTTCTATATGTAAGTATTTTAGCTTAATGCATTGTGTTTTTTCACAGCTCAGTAGAAATGTTGAAATAAAGGATCTATAAAACTCTTTTAGAAATCATGTTTGTGATGTTTATTGTATACATGTCTGTATCGACGGACATTTTTGTAGAAATCAAGACCTTTGGGAATCAGAAAAGTTAGTGGAGTGAATTTGATATATGGAAACGCAAGTGCGTATAGGAACTCTTCTTCTTGAAAGATATCATTAGTGTATCACATTCTGGTGAATAACATACTCTGCACTTTCTAGAGTTTGGATCCACCTCTAGCTTCTTTAATGCAATCCTAGTTTTGTAGAAGTGAAAGATTTTGTATGGCATTGCTTTAATGTGCACAACGAGCGGCATTTCTTTTTGACATGCCCCGTATTGCATCTTCAACTGAATGCGCTGTTAACATTGTCAATATGTAGCATGTGCACTAGATACGCAGCTTCTTTTCAAAGGGAGGTGCAAAAATATGTAGGGAAGTGCAAAATTAACATTTCTGACACTTGGTGCATGTTTTTGGGAGGTCTTGCGCCCTCGAGAAAAGAGAAAAAATTAATCTTGCATTAAAGGATGTAGATTGCACGAAGACCAAAATGCATACCTCTAAGGCTTTCTTGGTATGTATTATGATGAAGTATGTGGACATGAAACCTACTGGAATTTCTTGTATTGCTTTTGTTGAACCTATAAGAGTAACAGAGAGATCATAATAAAACAAGGTGTGAAAATTATTCTTATTCACGAATGGAAATCCCAATAAAACCTTAAAATTGGACTTCCAGAAGTAGACCTTGTTGACTACCGAAGTGTCAAGAATTCCGTGAAACTCAACTCGTGTAGAATTCGAACTTTGCACACATGTAGATGATAATGAGAAGTTCCATATTTCTTGGAGTCAAAGCAAATGGTAATAAGGAGAGAATCTTGTTAGAAGACAAAGTACTCGGCATTGCACTTGTTTGTTTTGTGTGATACATGTATCTCTAGCTAAAGTCCAAAGTCAAAGTAGTAGGGGGCTTGGTAGTTGTAATTCAGATATTGAGAATGTGAGCATGTATAAGCAAAAAGTGTTCAAGATCTCACATACACTTAGTTAGGTAGTTTTTTGAGCCCGCCTTAAAATATTGCTTGATTTGTAGGAATTGACCACCAATAGATTTAGTTGCTTTTACGTAGTTAACTTTGGTAAGATTGATTGATGACTTGATTGAGGATGATTGGAAAAATTCTTGATTGAGGTTGGTTGGGAAAAACTTGTAATCATCTTTGGCCTTTGATTGGTCCCCTTAATATTGTTTGAATATGCTCCAAATAGCAAATCTTGGGTTTGATATCTAGCACTTCCCCTCAAGCTTTGACTTAAAACCTTCATGCCTATACATGTGTTGAGCTTGTATAGCTTGATTTGATCCAACTCTTTTGTAGACATGTTTGCTAGTCCCTTATGTCGATATGCTTGACTGTTATAACTTTTCAATTCAGGTATAGTAGATGATACTTGAAGGTGGAGGCCTTATTTCCATGGTAGATAACCTTCCTTATTTCTTTTCTTTGACTATTAGCTTGTAACTCCACAAGAAGCCTTTGTCATTAAACGTTGAGGAATATATGCTTGATTCTCACCAAAAGTAAGACAAACCATTTATAATGTCATAGGAGGATTGTTTTATCAAACAATTTCCATGGGGCTTACATGATGATGTCAAGGACCTCACAATAACTATATCAAAGGTAAATAATTTGAATGCATTCATGGAAAAAATGCATTCAATGTGATAATAGGTTATTTGATAGAGAAAAGAGAAAAATGTTAACCTAAAAAATTGAGAACGTAGGTTTAATACGGTTCCTCAACAACCTATTTTAAAGATAACTAAAACTCATGCATAAGATAACATCATGCTCAAAATTCATAGAAGGATGGAAATAAAACATGACAAAAAGAATAGGTTAGTTCTTATTTATGGAATCATGATCATACTATAATCAAATGTCTTGAAACGAGAGAGCAAATTAAGAATGCCCCGATCATCATTTTTTATGAAGGAATTATTAGAAGATAGAGGGATCCAATGCATCCCACTAGAGGAAACATACCTGTTTATCTTGTATTTTCATATATGATGAGCTGTTCACTACTAGAATTTAGCTAATTTGCAACAACTCGATTCTTGCTGGAATTGTGGATACCATCAAGAAAGCTCAATGGGACGTCGTTGCTCTAAATCCATCACCATGCCTATTGGTATACGAATCACTAAAGTGAAAATGCTCGAAATAAGAATTGAAAAAGTGTATATATTTGTGACTACTATGTTGCCAAGCTTATGAACATGTATACTGATGCATGTATTGACCAACGTATGGACACCCTAGAAAATTAAACTTTAAAAAAGTTTTTTGCATTAAGAGGGTGATTTTGGAACGTGCAAGCCCTCACAAACTCTATAGGCACTTTGGTGCTACCCAATGTTTCATCTGAGATTTTGTTCACAAATAAGAGATGTATTCTATGTGATTTTCTTTTTGAATTTCAAGCAAATTCTCTCTTGCTCTCCTCTATCCGAGTTCTTTCTCTCCTCATCTCAAACTCCATGCTTCTCATTCCCCCTAAATTTACCTTGCTTGTTCCTATTTTATGCACACATGCATATGTGAATATATACAAACATCTATACGCACACACACACGCACACACACACACACAGACACACACACAGACACACACATGCATAAATACATGAAATGTGAGAGTGGGAGAGAGGCTGAAGGAATATTAATGTAAGAGGGAAAATACACACATATATCTACATATAGTACATATATACATGTGAAACACGCATGGATGCATGGATGCATGCATACATGCATACATACATACATACAAACATATATACATACATGCATACATGCATGCATGCATGCATGCATACATACATACATACATACATACATACATACATACATACATACATACACACATGCATGCATGAATGGATACATACATACGTACGTACATACATACGTACGTACATACATACATACATACATACATACATACATACATACATACATACATACATGGTATAGAAGGTGGCAGAATAACAACTGGATGATTAGAGTTGAAACTGTAGGGAGGCTAAGAAGGCATACAATGTTTGGCCTTCTAGTGCCCTTGAGCCTCCCTTTTTCTATAAACTAGCTGTTGCAATTAGCAATCCTGGTGTGAGATTAGTCCTTTTTGTAATGAAATGATTTTTGGAAAATGTTTTCTGGACTCTTTTAGTAGCTATTTGTACCTTCTACGTGTCTTAGGCTTTGACATATGATGTAAAGCATATTTCCCTCTTGTTGATTAACACCTAAAGTTAGGACCTACATGTACTAACTATGCATTACTTTGGTTTTTTCTTCTTAATGTCATTTAATACCTTGTTTCTGAAATTAAATATCTGCTCTACTTCTATCGTACTTTCAAATTTTAAAGCATCATTATTGAAATTAGGTGATTCATTGAAGAACTAAAATGCTTGATCTTGGAATAATTTTATATAATTTGTTTTTAGTAAGGCTCCTTTCATTAAATTATGTATGAGTTTTATAACACTATCCTCATCCACTCTTTAATGGTAGGGTTTTATTCAAGCTAAATGATTTCCCTCCTTTATAGTTTTTATATGAATTGTGTCTTGTTTACCTATTAGATTATTTGAATTGCCAATCTTTGACATTACTATCATTATACTGTAATGTTAACATGTTTGGATGACAACTTATTTTCTGTATTTGGATTAAAAAATTCTTCCATTCTTGTTAATATGTAATGGGTTAAACTAGAAAATGAATCTTAATCTATTTTGATTACTCAATTCAACCAAATGAGATAACCTAAGTACGTTTCATGCTACGGTCCAACTAGCTATTGCATATCTAATGGATTTTGGAACCATCATGTATCTGGGTCCTCTGGATTGTGCCTTGTTCATTACGTGATTTAAAATTGAGATTGACCACCATCTGATCATGCGTTTTTAATGGGCATTGCATGGTGCTTTCATGATTCTTTGCATTTACTTTTATGTATACACTTCTTGCAATTGTGATTGTATTGTGGTTTGTAGAGTGGTGTATTACTGTAGTTTCGAACTCCTCTATGTATTCTTGATCATTTAACTACACTCATAGTGATGAGGGCTCCAATCATCACCTTGATAATGAACTTGATCTTGATTATAGTCACTCCACATGGGGGACATTAGTAGATACTCTTGGAGAAGTCCTTGTTTACTATCTGTGTTGCCAAACAATAGAGTCTGGGTTCTTAGAAATAGTTTTGGTTTGAAAGTGTTTTTGTGGACTTTCTTCCTTATAATGGATTGTTCTACAGTATTGTCTTTTATCGGTTTGTTGCATTCTATTGCATCTTTGTCCAATACAATTAACAACTCTATTCCACTGGTAACAAATGACCTGACTTCTTAGGTATTGACCAACATAAAGTATCATGTGCATAGTATTTTTATGGCATTACATGATTTATCTTGATCATAAATACCTATCATAATTGGTGGGAGAAAATATAGATACTTTATCACTGCAAGGTTGTTCATTTGGGCAAAAACATAGGTATGCATAAATTCTCGTTGTGAAGCATTAGTGGAAACCAAACATATCAAATGTAACAATTGATCTAACAATGACCAAACCTTCTTTCGCTTGTTAATGAGATCAACCTGACTATCATTGTCTCTCGTAATTGAATAGAGGTCCTTCCAAAGCTCCCATTTCCCATCATCTTGACTATTCACATCTCTTTTAAAGAAACGTCTTGCCTTCTTCCCAGTCATTGAAACTTGTTGTAAAATCTCTTGAGACTCGCCATACTTCTTAACAACTAAAGATACGTGGCCACCATGACAACCTATAGAATTCAAAAGATCTTCTATTTTTTGGATTGCTATTATAGACCTCTCTAGTGGTTTCATTGCAAATGCATATTCAACATGGAGCTTCAAAAGACTATCAAAGATCCTCATGAATGCATGCAAAGTAAAAAAGTGAACATTGACTAATGGAAATGGAATAATGGCGTTCCAATCATTGCTTATTTTATCACGAGTCGGTTCTTGTAACATTGGACACCTCAAAAGTGATATCTCCCATTCCCTACAATTCGATGAGTCTGTTTCATCAATTTCTTGAGAGTCATCAACTCTCATCAATGCCCTTGCAAGTTTAGACTATCTTTTAGATCCTTTGTAACTTTGTGTACAGTATGGGCAAGGATAGAGAGAAGATGCTCCTTGTTTACAACCTAACATGCATTTTATACTCTTAAGGTCTCCACCCAAATGCCATTCTACCTCAAAATCACCTACATCATGTATTTGAGAAGAGATTACTTCCGTAATCCATGGAGTCCTACTAAAAGTCCGCGAAATAACATTGTTTGTTTCTTTGGGAACTTCTATAGCACCTAACCACAAGATATCTCTCTCTGATTGCACATTGTAAGTCAAATGGGAAGTGGATCCTAAAGTTTCATCACTCATTGCATGGTCCATAACATTATCGTCACACTCAACCTTTCTAGTCGCCGACCCTTTATGATTTGACACTCATCAAGCTTTAGTATGAGCTTTAACTTAACATTACAGTCTGCACAAAAGAGAAAACATTATCTTGATATGACACTTGAATGCAATAAAACTTCAACACCAAATAAAATGTAGTAGGGGTACCTTTGATTGTTGAACTATAAAAGTGAACCATTGCTTGTTGAAGCTTCTGAAGATCCACAAATATATTGTTGAATTTAGTGTAAGTAAATCCTTGTGTAGATAGGATTTTTGATTGCTTCTTGGGAATATTTGGATGATACACAGAGGCAGGCATAGTGTCTTCTATGAATAAATATTGTCCAATAGTACGAGTCACATCCTCATTTGGAGTTCTTTTTTTATAGACACTATGCATGGAAATATACTTTGAGAAATACCTTGTGCTTGTAAGGCTTGCCTCAGAAGGGTATACATTGTAGTATACCCATTTCTACTGATGCCTGCTTCATCACATATTTCCTGCACATCTTGCACTGTGATAAGGTTTTTTAACTTCTTTGAAAACTCAGCTTCAACAACAACTTTAATACACTTTTCTATGGGTGAGTCTAAGGCAGAAGTGATTTCTTTGGTGTTTTATACAACTATTCATCAGCTTGAATTGGTCTTGTGTTGTTAATGAAGCAGTTATGTCTTGAATAAATGACCTACACAATGAAAGATTCCATTACAAATCTTCATTAAAACATATAAAAGTAAAACAAACACTCACCTTGTTCCATATATACGTCGTTTGCGTGCTCTATCACTTATTGAAAGAGCTTCAAAGGATTTCTTAGCCTACTCCAACCTACTAAAAAGTGCCCTATTAAATGCACTTTGTCCCCTTAAACAAGAACAGAATTAAGCTTAATCCCTAAAAATTAAGGATCCTTACAAGGCCCATGTAGGGTTCATTTTTTCCCCTAATGACATGCCCTTTTTCTCCAATATATGAAGCTCGTTCTTGAGTTGCAAATTATATGCCTTTGTATTAGTCTCATACAAAGTGACCAAACTGTTCCAAGCCTCTTTCAGAGTCTTGGCATCCTGTATATGTCCAATCATGCTATCTTGTATGCTAAAAAATAGACAATACATTATCTTTCATGCTCCTTGATTCCATTGCTTATATGCTCTTAACTGGTCTACAGTTCGATTCCTCTCTCATAATTGCATAGCATTTTCATTCTCTCCTTTGATGTACTTCTAGTAGCCTTTCCCATTAGGAAATTCATCATTTTGAATCTCCAAGCATGGAAGTTGTTGTTGTCTAGATTATCACTCATAAGCTGATGCATTGCATTTGCATTTGCCATTTCTACAGCAATTAACAACATTACAAAACACTACAAGCAACACTTCTGCTTGAACACTGTCACACTATCATGTGATAGTTTGATCTAAAAAAAAAAACACATTTTCTGTGTATCAACAGTACACGAAATTGCTTGAAATGTTTGGATCTAGAATATATGAGTGTTAACCTGGTTTTTTTGTGGGCCCCACCTCGCAGGCTTAAAATGGAGGTTGAGGTGGCTCCGAAACTCTGATCTGAAAAAAATGAGTGATCTTAAAGTGATAACTCTCAAAAATATTTTGATGCCTTCTACCTTCATGCCAATTTTCGTAGTAATCGAAGGTCGATTGTGAATCACGCCTTCTCATGTACTCTTCACCATCGGCCTTCTCCATGAGCTCTCTACAGGCACATTGGCTTTGATACCATGTCATGAGGAAGGAGATAAGGAAGAGAGCTCATACACACTCTCACAATCAAAGAGGATCACACACACAGATTGAGGCAAGGAAGAAAATGATCTTCTTATATTACATAATTTAAGTAATGTACAAGAATAACCTAAAAACAACAATACAACAAGTGTAATATATAAAGAACATTACATAAGTAAAATCCTAATGTTTGCGAATGAGTGAGCTAGTAAGAAACAAATGTGCCATCACTCTCGACAGATAAATCTAGTAAAGCTCAATGAAGTATTCCTGACATATACCGGCATGACCACTATACATGTCAGAGAAATGAAAAATTGATACCTGTCATCTTGGATCATCACATGCTGAGCTTGATATCTCAACAATCAATACATGATAAATCAAAATTGACCAATGTAGTTTTAATCAAGTGAGATTAGAACTAACTTCGTGGGTCAAGGTAAATTTTTTGAGAAACAAGTTTTAAAAAAATCAAAGTAAAGGAAATTACAAACATATCAATCAATTGTTTTGTTCCACTTATATCAAAGACTAAAAAACAAAATGGATTTCAATAGGTGAACCACAAATAATTGAATTGTAATAATTCGAGTAAAAAGTTCATCAAATAGGTTTTGAACCAATGCATATATAGCTCATCAATTCGAGACTTATTTACTTTCCAAAGGGATAATCCAAGTGACTTTGAAGGAGTTTACACAGTCATTCATCTTATCTTGGGGAGAAAGCAACATTACACATTACATAGTAAGTTTTGCATACATTTTTTTATTTGGTCTTAAACACCATGTGTATATCTTATTGATCAGAGCATAGCATGTTCTTTTTGCATATGGAACATATTTTATGAATTGATATGGGTCACTGGACATTTTTAGTACACAAGGAATGAAGAAGTCACATTACAGGGCTAGAGGTGTTTACTTTAAAAACACTCGTCATGGGGGTGGTCAAATCCAATCAAACTATTTAGAAGAAATGTTCAACTGGTCTTTTCGTGTGACATTCACTAGAAAATATCTAATGGAATGATCATGTGAGTTAGGAATAGCAAAAATTACACGAAAGCTACAACATGATATTGCAAGAGAGAAGTGGAGGTCATCATCAGGACCGCTACGTCATGCCCAATGGCGTGCACAAAGAGTCCGCGAGGGTTCTACTTGGAAATAGTTTCCAAAATCTTAAAATGCATTATTCTTTTCAAGGTTTTTATAACTCCTTTCACTTCAAATAATATTTTAATGTTTTTGTGAATATACTTTTAATGTCTTAAAACTATTTTTTATCCTTTTAAATGTGAACATGACAATTCCAAGTGAAAGGCTATAAATAAAGGTGTCCTTCCTTATTTTACCACTTTACAACCTAAGAGAATGGCACGCACAAATCATACTGCTAGAAAGGATCATGTCGTCTACCCTAACCATGTGCAAGGTACTCAGCGCCCAACATGGATGACACCCCATAAGAAGCGTCGAACTACAAGCCACTCTTCTAGACAAAACTCGGCTGCAGGGACACACTCTAGTAGCATTCCATCGTGGGGGGATGAAGCTTCACAAGAGAGAGATGTAACACAAGAAATAAATTATTCCCCTCCCACATCTGATGATGAGCCCCTGGTGAGGACACCACTCAAGGCAAGGCCCAAACAACAAGGACGGAGGCAAGTTGTGATGGAGACAACATCAAATTTAGAGAGTTCCTCAGATGAAGAAAGTATAAACGAGCCACCATGGAACAACGATCATATCCCCATGAACCATCGAGTAACACAAGGAGGCAAGACACTCCCTGCAGGACAAGAACAAAGACCAACCGATGAAGAAAGAGAGCAAGGTCGGGTAGAGGAAGTAAATGGTGAGGCAGGACCATCTAGGCGTGCTCCAAGAAGAAATAAGAACTATCAACCGCTTCATAGACCACAACGACCACAACCCAACATCCCCCCAAATGAAAGAGCACCGCAAAGGTGCAAAAAGCAAACCAGAGCCTTTGCAGAGATTCGACACTATCAAAAGTCTGTGGAGCTTCTTATTCCACGAAGGTCATTTGCAAGAGTTGTGAAGGAAGAGATCCAAGGCTATTGCACTAGACTTCGTATCCAAGGGATAGCCATTGAAGCCCTCCAAGAAGTTGCAGAGGCGTATCTTATTTCAATGTTGGAGGACTCTAACCTGTGTGCCATCCATGCAAAGAGAGCGACAATACAACCTAAAGATTTGCAGCTAGCTAGAAGAATTAGAGGGAATAACCCTTAACAAATATCTGTACTCCCTTGTTTGGAGAACTTTTTGTATATTCCAAATGATGAATATTTTGTAAATCCCAAATGATGAATATAATCTTTTTATCTTATATTTGCTCTCCCAAGTGTTTATCTCTTAGTGTACATGTTTTGAAGTCTATTTCTCCTATGTATCTAGGTGTCTTTTTCTAGTACCTCTTTGAAGTGTTTTGCATAGTTTAATCACTCTTTTTACTGTACTTCTTGTAAGTGGTGTTGCTATATAATGCATGCAAGGACCAAATATTGCCAAAAAAAGGCCTGCCACAAAAACGCGGGGATGGGCCTTGCAAAAGTTTTGCAGGGCCTATCCCCGCATTTCTGTGGCAGGCCTTTTTTTTTGCATTTGTAAGCCATGAAACCACATGCCATGCACATTGGAGCATATGATTGGCCTTAGATAGGGTGCACTACATGCTAACCCTCTGACCAGCTAAACAATGTTGATGAACATTCAAATGTACTTATTTATTGCTGCATGCTTATATGCACCCAAAGGAGTCTAAATTTTCTCTAATTATTGCACATAAGAAGAGTATTCCACAATTCCCCAAGTCTAGGTTGTAATTGAGGGACATAGACTTCCAATATAGGGCCCATCCCCGCATTTCTGTGGCAAGCCCATCCCCGCGTTTTTGCAGGGCCCATCCCCACGTTTCTGTGGCAAGCCTTTTTTTTGCATTCCTAAGCCATCCCATGCATTTTGGGCAACAAAAATGACAAGAATGATTGGAAAAAGACTGATTAAAGTGTGAAAAAGTTAAGAGGTTGTCAAAAACATAAAGACAATACACATGGAAATTTGAAAAACAATAATTGGTATTATAAAGTTTTTACAATTGGCTCTTGGGCTTGAGCCTCTCCACTACATTCTTTCTTCTGTGAAAAGACAATGGAAATTGGTAAGTCAAAACTGATTGGGGTATTAGCTGAGGGTCTATCAATCCAAGACCTAAAGCTATTCCTATTTGACCTAATATTTTTCCTCTAAAGTTAACTCCTAGGGTAGTAAGGGCAAAGGACTTCCTAACCATAAATATACAATTGGTCCCTTGCATTATTGTAGATAGGCACAAAACTTTGCTCAAGGCCTTCAGACACCAAGTCATGAAGTGTCCTTGAGAGGAAAAGTCCTTGTGGATTATGACAAAATATTCCTTTGGCAATTTTCCAATGTAATGTGCCAAGGAAGAGCCATGGCCACGAGCAACACGGTCACCACTACTCCTTGTTGCAAGTTTATCCACTTCAATTGCTTCTTGCACATAGACAATCATAAAATTAAATAGATACATCTTGTATGAATATGAGACAACCATAAATGTCATTAGATACTTACATCTTGAAGCCTATCTTCATCCTCTCCTCTTCCCATTGCATCTAGTGGAATCGATGAGTGGGATATGCCACTTTGCTCCACAACAAGGGATGTTGGAATCTTCTTCTCCAAAATTCTTTCCCTTGCTTCGGCCAGATCTTCTTCAGTGGCATCTTGGTTGGCATGGCTCAAAATCTCTTCACACACAAATGCAATGGTGTCTGCAACTGAATCACCAAGTGGAATTGTTGCCTTTTTGATAATGTCAGAAGTGTTGTCCATGGGAACATCCGAGGTGAGCAGAAAATACTAAGGCATTCATCGAGGCGTAGACCGAATGCCTTCTCAATATCGTGCAAGAACAAAAATTCCTCTCCGTCGACAAGTATAACTGAAAACATTTCCATCTCTACCTCTGGTAGAGTGGGTTCTAGGGGCTCTAAGTTGGAGGGTGGACGATTCTGTGTACTTGCTTCCTTTAATTTGTCCACTACTCTTTGTGGAAGTTCTCTAGAAATTTTTTGACTCTCTTCTAATAAGTTGAGAGCTTCTGTCTGGGGTTCCTTCTTGTCATCTACAAAACCCCGAGTAACAAGATGGGGTAGGTCCATGGGTGTAGGTTCAGGCTCCTCATTGACAAAAAAGATGGTTGTTGCAACATAGGAAATATATTTTCTTTCCATTTTCCTTTTCTTATTGAATTGTTTAATTAAGGGCACTGTGTCATCTAACAGATGCCTTGAATCCTCAGCAATAGCCATGAAACGCTTAAGCGCTTCGCAAATGCCTCATCACCTTTATGAATGTAGAAAAGTAGGTCACAAGGGACCCATTTACACTCATATGCTGGATTATCTATAGCATATCTTAATATAAAGAATTCCATAAAATCTATGATCTCATCAATCACATCGGAGTTCATGGCTATTGTCCCTTCAAGATTAGGGACTCTACAAACTAGGTCATACAAATCCGTACGACTGTTGTAGTCTGTAGTCTCCAAAAACTCCATGAATGGATCTCGAGGAGATTTCATGGGAGTGGAAGTGCTAGCAGCCATTGCTTGTGCGCGATAATTCTAGTGGCTTGTCTGTGATTTCTAGCTCTTTGAGAGTGCAAATGTGAGAAATGAGCACATAGAACCCATTTTTATAGTAGTTTCAAGTTTTTAAATTGACTGGGCCCACTTTTAAAAGTATAGAATAAAGAAGTGCAATTTCAAAAAATGTGTTTCTGATGACAAAATAATGCATAGAAAAAAACATGAGCAACCACATTTCAAAGTAGTGAACATAGACTTTTTGACATTCCAAAAGTTTTGAAATTACCATTGTAGAGAAGAAGGTGTATATAATATCTAACATGAATTAATTGTCCTACTTTTTACAAGGTTCTTTAAAGTGCAAAAACCATGAGATACAATGTCTAGGGCCCAAGAAGTGACATTATCAAGTTGCAAAAGAACTATGACAATGAAATTTCTGTTCCATCTTTGCTCCAATCTATAGGAACTTTCGTTTTGTATTCCATTCTTCTGCCCACCTATAATCAATTTGCAAGAAATTGAAGTCATTAAAGTAAAATAAGCAATAATGAAAAGATTACTTTAACAAAAGCACAAAACATTTCTCACCTTATGTCCTTGAATTTTGAAGTTGGATTGAGTTATTCCTTCAAACCCCATAATCACCAAGTGTTCTCTCAGATTAGCCAAGGTCCAATGATTATTCACTAAAATAGTTTCTCTTTCATTGTTGGGCAATCTAAGCTTTATTTCAAATGAATGTAAAGATCCCTTTGAACTTTGAAATGGTATCCATTTGCCAAGTTTGCACATGCAACGATCATAGTAGAATCTGATGTATAATGAAGTACGTTGTTTCAAATATCAAAATCCTATACCTGTTCCACCTATTTTACGAAGATATTTATCACCTTTTGCAATTCCTTCTACCAAACTCCAATTTTCACCAAGAAGACTTTCGACTTCCTCATATGTGATATCTTTACACATGAACATGGTGGAAGTCTCTTGGAATGAGAATCCTTGGAATAGATATACAAAACAATGAATGGGAAAAGACAAGTGCAAACTACAGACCTAGACACTTTTGTGAATTTCAAAGAGTTATGTATATCCATTACCATCTTATGCTTCAAAGATGATACGGACCATATATCAGTTTCGACCACTCCAAGATAAGAAGAGAATGTACTTCAATTGTCTCTAACCTTCCAAAACCATACATTGTAGAGGGTACAACATATCTATGTGTGTAAAAGAAAACTCTATCATGGTAAAGTTGAGCATGAGATATTTATGGAAAGACTAGTGCACCAACATGTGCATGCAATGCCTGGAAAGTACCTATAAGACTATGAAGTGGTTGGTCTTCCACCAAAGTAGAAAGAAATATATCTGAAACAAACAAAAACATATCTAAATAGTTCAAAAATATATCCAACATAAGAAAACATAAAATATTGTAGAGTAATACTTACAATTCACAGGATATCTCATTCTGCTAGAGTTTTCAAGTTTCATAGTTGCCATTGTAAAAACATGTTGTACAATAGCAACCATCCCATTGTCTCTGTGCTTCTTGAAGCAAATAACTTTCCCTTCCAATGAAGACCTAAGTTTCCATGATCTCTAACTCGATGAGGCCCAACTCTAGAGGGTTGCATATACACCCATGCACCTTTGGAGTACTCATGTGATAGCCACTGTCCATTTGTGGCTTTGATATTGTGACATCTTAATGTGAGGATTTCATCTTTCGGTCGCCTAGAAGCTTTAAATGTTGCCATTGAAGCTAAAGGTCTTCAAGCGACAATAATAATTTGAGATAGGAGATGCAGGTAGGTTGGAGTGTATAAACAAGAGCTTCAATGGTGTGCTACAAAGTGAAAGTAGTGGAAAAAGATGACTTTTTAGGACCTGGGTATGAAAATGTGAAGTTTAGGAGGGAAATAACTCTTTTTTGAGTATTAAAAAAAAACCCCATTTTTTTCAGCTCAAAACATGCACAGATTTTGAATTTGGCATCAAAAAGAGTGCTTTTGATCCTAAAAAGTAATGAGGGGTCCATTATCAGGTGTTATGATGAGTTTTTTAACTTTTTGGAAATTTTGAATTTTTGGGCCCAACTAAGTTACGAGATTCCTTCCCTCTCTAGAGATAGCTCATTAAATAAGGGAGAAATATGTCCCCTCTCCTCCCTTCAACCTAGTATTTTATAGGGCATAGACTGTGGCCACCACCGTCTTCTGATTGGTCCATCACTAATCGCTCCTTAATCTAAAAGGCCCATTCAAGGTTCATTTTTTCCCGTAATGCTGGTAAGTGACTACACCCTGAAAATCAAAAGCACATATGAGTCACTTGCATCTATTGGCGTGAATGTAGATAATAATGATAAGGTGGAAGTGTGCCTTCATGGTTTAGGAGCTGCATATTAGTAGTTCATAACTTCTATGACTTAGGGAAAATATTTTGAATTTTGTTGATTTGGTATCCATGCTAATTATTGATGAAAACAATCTTGATGAGGATTCAAACTCCCAAGGAAAACCCAGTTTTGAGTAGGTATTCTACTCTAGCAGAGGAAGTGGGGGAGATAGAGGCTTCGGAAATGGAAGAGGACACAATAACCAAGACCAGGGTCAACAACAAAATCATGCAGGAGGAAGAGGATACTTTTGAGGAAGGGGGAGCCAAAGAGTTCGTAGAAATTTCCAAAGAAATGATTCAGGTAATGACAAGAAAGGATGCTGGAATTGTGGTAAACCTGGACACTTTGAACATGATTGCAGGTTGAAGAATCAAAATAACAAAAGGCAACAAAACAACTATGCATCCACAAGTGCAAATGATTTTGAGAGCTGTTCATGAATGAATGGTTTAGTAGTTTGCAAAAATTGCCAGTTCTTGGATATGTTGAAACAAGCGATGACACATCACACCCTATCGAGCATACAGGAAGCATATCACTATCTATGGAGGACATCTTGTTGATGTGCTGCATGTTCCAAATTTAACAAGGAATCTGGGTTTTGTTGGACAAATGGTTGACCAGGGATTACAAGTTAGGTTCAATGCTGATGGGTTATATGTAGGAAAGTACAAACAGGATGGATGGCTGGTTGCCAAAGGAAACAAAGTGGGTAGGATGTTCACCTTAAATGTGAAAATTCCTAAAATGAATGCTGCCGTGTTTCCAAAAGATGCAAGAGTTATTGCTGATATAGAGATCTGGCACAAACGAATTGGACATGCAAATCACAAAGGCTGAAATTGATGCACTCCAAGGAGATTATCAATGGACTACCAAAATTCAAAGTTGTAGAAATGCAAAAGGTATGTGTAGTATGTCAATTTGGTAAACAATCAAAGGCATCATTTTTGCATGACAATCATGTTAGTGAGAATGTACTAGAAATAGTACATACAAATGTTTGGGGTCCTACAAAGATCACATCTATGTGTGGTTGCAAGTTTTATGTTACTTCCATTGATGTCCATACACGAAAAGTATGGGTATATTTCATGAAAGAGAAGCATGAGGTGTTCACTCACTTCCAAAATTTTAAGGCTATGGTGGAAAAGTAGATATGAAAGTATATTCAGATATTAAGGTCTGATGGAGGAGGTGAATACATGTCAAATGACTTCTGCAACTTTGTTTAAAGTCACAGAATTCGACTTCAGTTTTCATGCAGACACACACCACAACAAAATGGCATTGTTGAACGCAAAAATGGACATATTGCAAAAATAACAAGAGCTTTGATTGCTGAGAAGAATATGCCTCATTGTTATTGGGTAGAAGCTATGCATACTACTGTATATGTCATGAACAAAACTCCAACTGCTGCTATACGTCAAGTTATACTTGAAGAGAAGTTTATAGGTAAAAAGCCAAACTTATCACATATGAAAGTATTTGGCTATATTGCATATATACATGTTCTAGATGAGGCGAGGATGAAGTTTGATCCAAAAGGAGAAAAATGTATCTTCATTGGATACTCCCTTTATCAAAAGGGGTATAAATGTTATAACCCATTCACATGACAAGTGAAGGTAAGCAAAGATGTGGTGTTTGATGAAATGTCAAGCTCTATGCAGATGCCAACGATCGATTTGATCTTGAAGCAAATGACAAAGAAAATGCTGAAAAATCAAGTGAAGAATCTCAAGTTTTGAGTGGGCCTGATGTGTCACCAAGCAATAGTTCCAACTCAAATCCATGGAGAGGAAGATTGCATGGAAATTTCAGTCCAACAAATTCATCAACTACATCAAAGAAAGGTAAAGAAAAGCTTTTTGCTGGTAGTAAAACATCTACAGGTTTTGAAGACATTGATGGAGATTCAAGTGGTTTAGAGAAGAGCCTTGATGAGGAACTTGGATTGCCCTCTATGAAGACTCCAGGACTTAGAAAGGCACATGCAGATGATACAAGGAGAAGTGACCCAGTACCAAAAAGATTTGAGAGGATGCGGTATTCTATGCAATGATTGACGTATGAATATTGTATGACTCGTCATTGTTCCTACATGACCAAGGTAATACAAGATGCAGAACCTTCTTGTTTTGAAGATGCAATTGGAAATGCAGATTGGGAAAAAGCTATGGAAGAGGAGATGATTGCCCTTTATGGAAACAATATATGGAAGTTGGTTCCATTGTCACAAGGAAACAAATCCATAGGTTGCAAGTGGGTTTACAAGGTAAAGCACAATGCCGATGGTAGCATAAGCAAGTAGAAAGCACGATTGGTAGGAAAAAGGATATGCATAGACATATGGCATTGATTATGAGGAAACGTTCAGCCATGTAGCCAAAATGTCTGTTGTCAGAACACTTGTTGCATTAGCTACAACAAAAGGATAAACTTTGCATTAGATGTATGTAAAGAATGCTTTCCTACATGGTGAGTTACACGAAGAAGTATGCATGGACCAGCCACAAGGATATGAAGATTCAAAGAATCTAGAATATGTTTTCAAGTTGTAAAAGGCTTTGTATGGGCTTAAGAAATCTCCTCGTGCATGGCATGCAAGGATTGCTGATTACTTAACTACCATTGGGTTTTCTATGTGTGATGCAAATCATTCACTATATGCAAGGAAGGGTGATGATGGCATCATAATTGTGGCTATTTATGTTGATGATTTGATTGTAGGTGGTGATAATGAAGAAAGCATTAAAGAGGCAAAGCAAATTCTCATGCAGGAATTTGACATGAAAAATCTTGGTGTGCTGCGCTATTTCTTGGGCATTGAGTTTATACATAGAGAAACATGTATATGGATGTCGCAAAGGTAATATGCCTTGGATATGCTGCAAAAGTATGGTATGGCTGATTGTAAGAAAATTTCTATGCCATTAGAGCAGAATTTGAAGTTGGATACTACATCAGGTGAAGCATTGGAAAATGCTACTATGTATAGGAAAATTGTGGGAAGTTTGATATATCTCACAATTACAAGGCCTGATCTAAGCTACATTTCTGGACTTGAAAGTCAATTTATGCAGGTTCCTAGGAAGCCACATTTAGATGGTCTAAGGTGCACTCTACGTTATGTGAGTGCTACTTTGGATTATGCATTGTTTGGTTCGTGGATACACCGATGCAGATTGGGCTGATAGCATTTGAGATAGAAGATCTACTAGTGTCTTTCTGCTCTCACCTGGAGTGCAACTATTACATGGAGCAATAAGAAGAAACCCACTATTGCTTTATCAAGTACAGAGGTTGAGTATAGAGGCACTGCAATGACAACATGTGACACATCATGGTTAGAGATGCTACTTGCAAATTTAGGTGTGGAAGTGCAAAAGCCTATCACCATCTATTGTGATAATCTTAGTAGCATACAGTTAGCATGGAATCCTGTTTTTCATGCTAGAACAAAGCATATCGAGGTACATTATCACTTCATCAGAGAGAAGGTATTAGCATGTGATATTGATCTTGTTTTTGTGAGAACATATGAACAAGTTGTTGATATTTTCACTAAAGCACTTGGAGCAAAAAAAGCTGAAGAATTTTTGAAAGATGCTTGGATTACAGGACATGACATTGAGCTTGAGGGGGAGTGTTGAGATATCTAGCTCAACATGTGATGATCCAGGATGATACATATCACTTTTCATTTCTCTAACATGTATAGTGGTCACACTAGTATATGTCAAGGATACTTCATTGAGCTTTACTAGATTTATCTACCGAGAGTGATGACCCATCTTTTTCTTGCCAGCTCACTCATTATGGACATTAGAATTTTCCTTACGTAATGTTCTTTATATATTGCACTTGTTGTATTGCTGTTTTTAGGTTATTCTTGTAAATTCATTTTATGTAATAGAAGAAGAAGAAGAAGAAGAAGAAGAAGAAGAAAAAGAAGAAGAAGAAGAAGAAGAAGAAAAAGAAGAAGATCGTTTTCTTCCTTGCCTCAATCTGTGTGTGTGCTCCTCTTTGATTGTGAGTGTGTGAGCTCTCTTCCCTCATGATAGTGATGGGGATTGTGATTACTTTGGTATTATTAGTGACTATTGTACTTGAAGGTTACTATCTTTTATGGTGACAAAGTAATAACATGTTTATCAATTCATTGACACACTAGTATGCTTTAACAAAGAGTTTGGCTTTTGATGTGATTTGGTCCTATTTGCTTGTTCTAAATATCACATGAAATGATAATGCATTCTATCTTCTATAGTTGATTTGCATTGAGCATACTGCCGAGTTACTTTGGTCCGGTTACTCCACAAACAACTTCAACTTGGTTTCTTTTCTAATATGGGAACTTTGGAAAAGGAAGTTTTGTAATTGTTCTTTTCGTATACTGATTGTCCATAAACTTTTTCATCTTGTTTTGGTTTCATCACTCTCTAATATCCAAGCTTACAGTCTCTATACATGCTTGAAAGTTCTTTAATTCTATTAACCACAAAATATGTGTTGTATTTTTGGGTACTAGAATTTTGAGTTTTTTTTAAAATCACTTATTTTATACATGACTTTTAATCTTGATGGCTCTATTACATACAAAAAAGAAGCCTGATTTATGGTATGCCCTCTTGGCAAGGCATCTAGCTTCATGAGTTCATAATAATGGGAAAAATGATGAGTGTTTGTTTTGATGCTTCATTAGGTACAAAAAAAGAAAAAAAATGATATGGTTTGTGTTACAAGTTGCTGGATTGAGATGGAATATATAAACACTTTAGTTGTTTTCTAAGTGTTAAAAAAATTTTATAAAAGACATTCACACTTATACATTAACCTTGAATGGCTTTGGGGTTGTCTTACCTATCCTATGTTTTTGCACTAATTTTTAACTAATAAAGAAGATGTGTCTTGTGTCCTTATTTCTTATTTTGTGTTTTTGTTAAGATTCTTGATAATGAATCCTAGAAATAATATTGACATATATTTTGTATATGACAATACAATGGTACATATAAATAGTGTGTGGTGCATCACATGAATCAAGGGGGGTGGTTATTTGAAGGTAATGGATCTTAGTATTTGTATTTTCAAACTTTTAGGTTCATTCCTATATTTGTAGGCATTGGTGGGGACTATTTTAAATATGGTACACAATGACTTAAGCTTATTTTTTTAATCCAATGAAATGAACTTGTGTTCTATGCTGATATTACTTGTTGTTTGAGTGGAAACATGATTATTCTATATGAGCCATAAAAACTAGATTGCATGCCTCCTAAAAGATATCAATTTTTGAAAGAAATATGATTGATATCATACACATGCTTGTATTGCATGTTTTTAATTTTTTAAAGAAATATGATTGATATCATACACATGCTTGTATTGCATGTTTTTTTCTTCTTCTGCATGAATATTTGGAAATAGTATCATATATCTATGATATGAATGCTATAAGGCTAAGATACACCTAAGTGGTCACATCTTCCCTTATTTATAGCTTCTTCTCTTCTATATGGCACTTCTTAGAAGACTCATATTGCACACTTAGAATGGGTAATGCCTTGATTGTTGCTCTAGGATAAATTTTTCCTATCATGATGTAGCTACTTACCATAAAAAGCCATGCACATGATACTAGAAATGATGTTTATTCTATTGGATTACATTAAAAACCTTTATGGGTTTTGTTTGGTTTAAATTGCACCTCTTAAAAATATGGCATTTTTGACCTTGGTTTCGGTTGTATGCAAATCCATTTACTTAATCGAAAAAATTATGTTATGTTATTATGGAATATAGTCAACTATTAAAGATAATTGGGTTAGATATAAAAATAAATATAACTTTCTTTGGATGCATTTATCAAGTTTCTTAAGGAAGAAGAAATCAGTGACCAAGGCTTTAGTCGATCATAATATGTTCTTGATAGAAGTTCTCTAAAAATACTAAAACTTGATAGAAATGATTTAATCTTTAGGTGTTTGGTGGGACATTCTGTATCTTATTTGTTTGTTACAAAATATATCTCCATGTAAGCAAGTTGTATGTGGTATTCTCTTCATCCCACTTTAAGCTATGATTACCCATAACATCCAATTATAAAATACAATACTATTTGCTTGAATTTTCTAATTGAAGTAGTAAGAATTATTAAAAACAAGGTCAATGTATTTCAAAATTTCAACATTTCTATACATGTTTACTAACATTATAATTAGGGAAAGGGCCATTTTTACTTTTGAAAAGGATATGAAGTGAATTCAGTAACTAGAATAATACTTTCCACATTTATGCAACATCCTTAATTGATCTTCAAATATTAATCTAGGTAATTAAATTATTCTAATATCATTACACTTGAGGAACTTATGTCCTATTAGGTATGAATTGCATCTAATGTTATATTACGAATAACTTCTTGACCATGATTAAGTATATGAAGGAAAACTAATTTATTAATCAATTACTTACTAATCTACTTCTTATATGATCAACTACAAGTAATAGGAAGAACAATAGCAACACTTACTTTTAAATTCGTTTGAGATTGAAATTTATACTCCTTAAAAAATAATGGTGACTTGCATTAACAAGTAGTGGAATAGATGTAAGGAAAAGAATGAATACTTTTTGCATAGGCTCTAACTTGGGAAAGCTAGAATTAATCTATCATAATTTAATGGGTACTTTATATCTAAGATTTAGCAATATTAAAATCTATTTATCTTAGAAAATAAGATTAATAATAGATGATTTTGTCTAGCTACGGGTAGGATTAACGATAATAATATATGTTAAGACTATGATAGATAACAAATGAGGTTAGTATTAGAGTATAAAAGTAATGATTATACTTTTAATCTTGCTTATAATCTTAGTAATACTAGTTTTTTTTCTCTTTTATTTTAGGTTTATTTATGATCTTTTATTCTTCAATAGCTTTGTTACTAATCTATGCCACAATGTTAAGAACAAAATCGATGCCATTTATCTTATTTTTATATTGGAGTTGAAGAGAACTTCAAAATTTATGAAATCCATTTTCTTAAACACTTCATTCATCTTTTCTTTCCCATTCTCAGGGAGCTTTTCACCACTAGCTAGAATAAAGTGCATTCTTGGAGCCTCTTCTCACTATACATTTATACTCATGCTGACTAGGAACTTTTCATATAATGTGGATACTTTCTCAAATGAAATGGATTACCTAAAATGCATCCGATTGCATTAATGCTATTGTTGATTTGAAAACTTTTTAATATATTTCAATAAATTGGATTCGATCCCAAAATGATTAATGCTATTGCTGATTTGAAAACTTGTTTATAGATTTCAATAAAACGGATCACCTAAAATGCATCCGATTCCATTAATGCTATTGCTGATTTGAAAACTTGTTTATAGATTTCAATAAAGTGGATTTGATTCTAAGATATTGAAGGTGAAAATCTTGGAGTTCATTTAATCAAATGTTTTCCCCTTTGCTATAGTCAATAAATTGGATCTTAGAATTCTATTGAATATTGATTTCTTTGATGGTGGAGAACCAATTGGTGGCACTTTCCACACCATGTGTGTTTCTCTTGGGTGGGTGGATGGGAACATACTTACATACACACTTATCTAGAAATAATAAGATGCATTCCCTCACCTCTTTGACTTTCTGTTTTGTGACAGGAAACATCACTATCCAAACCATAAATTTCTTAAGATTGGGTAAATGAGTATGGCTGATTGGATGAAGGTAGTAGTAACTTATGGGGAGTTTGAACCTTTTTTGAATGAATGTATCCTATGTAAGCTGACATAACAAAGGCTAGATGATTATAGTTGAGAGTCTTGTAGTGGGCCTAAGAAGGCATACAATACTTGGCCTTCTATTGTCCCTGACCTCCCTTTTTTTATAAAATAGCTTTTGCAATTATCAATCATGGTGTGGGATTGGTCCTTTTGGTAGCCAAAGGATTTTTGGAAAAATTTTCTTGGAATATTTTACTAGCTATTTGTACCTTGTTATGCATCCCAAGTTTTGAGATATGATGTAAACAATCTTTTCCTCTTGTTAATCAACAACTAAAGTTAGGATAGACATATACTGGATATGCCTTACTGTGGTTTTTTCTTCTTAATCTATCTCTTAATACCCTATTGTTGAATGTAATATATGTTCTGCTTCTTTCCTACTTTCAAATTAAAAAGCATAATCTTGAAAATAGATAAATCAATGATTATAACTAAAAGTTCTAATGATTTCATATAATTTGTTGTTTACTAAGGCTCCTTTCATTAATTTATGTATGATTTTTATAACACTATCTTCATTGACTCTTTAAACCAAGGTTTTTATTCAAAATAAGTGATTTTCATCCTTTAAAGTTTTTATCTAAATTGTGTCTTGTTTACCTATTAGCTTATTTGAATTGCACACGTCTGAAATCATTATCGTTATATCAAAATGTTAATGTCTTCGGATGATAATTTATTTTTTGTATCCAAATTGAATAATTATTCCATCCTCAATAGTATATAATGGGTCTAATTGACAAATTAATTTTAATTATTCTAGTTCGTGAATTGAAACAAATGAGAGAACTCAGTTACATTTAATGCTATGATCCAACTAGCTAGTGCATATCTAATGGATTTTGGAACCATCCTGGTTCTTTTTCTTGTGAATTGTGCCTTATTTATTATCTGATTCAAAAAATGAGGTTGGATATGTTATTATTATGTAGTTTTAATGCTCCTTGCATGACACTTTTATGGTTCTTTGTATTTCGTTTTATGTACATGCTCCTTCCTACTATGATTATATAGTGGTTTGTAGAGTGGTGTATCATTGGAGTCTCTATCTTCTCTGTAGATTCTTGATCATTTGACTGTGCTCATAATACTAAGGCTCTAGTGATATAATAAACTTGAGCTTGATGGTAGTCACTCCACATGGGTGATTGTTGGCACTCAAGGTCCAGCACAAGGTATGGGAACACATCAAAGTAGTGGGCACACAAGAAGAGGGAGAAAGTAGGGAGCTCCAAGACGTATCTGTCAAATTTTCAAAAGAAACCTCTATAAGAATAGTGATTTTGATGACGAAAAACCATTCTAAATATCGTTCACATTTTTGAAACTGCATTTTGTGCAAGCCGAGGAGTTCTTGAGAGCTCATTTTTGGGGTTAGCGAATTGGGAATTGAAGTGAACAAAAGAGTTTATAATCTTTTTTTTTGGTTAATTAAAGATTCTATTGCTGCATCTCTTTGTCTTGCCATGTGTGTGCATGTGTGTGTATGTGTGCGCATGCTTATGTGCTTCTCACTCATTCACTTCTGCACTTCAATTGCTCATAGTCATCATACCCTCCTCATGTCTTCCCTGATTGATAATTAGGAGGTGGATCTCCTCACATTGGTACTTGGAATTTTGCTAAAGTGACACATTGTTGCTGGGGATCAAGCTTTGAGGATGAGTGCATGATGGTAAGATGTAGAGACACGATGTTGGAATCATAGGTATTCTCTTACTTTTTGAGGTAGAAGACTTTTCTACCTCCTTCATCATCACCACCACCATCTCTACTCTCTATATCCTTTGTCACTCTAGCACAATGGTGAGTACCAACGTGAGAAGATTCACCTCATAATTGTCAATCCGTGGAGACGTGAGGACTAGTATGAAGACTATGAGCAAGTGAAGGCACAAGTGCGTGAGTGAGAAGCACACAAGCATGCACACACATACACACACACGTGCACACAAGGCAAGAACAAGGAGAGGAACAATGGAGTTCTTTGCATTAATCAAAAGGTCTCTTACATAAGCTTAATTCACAAACAATCTAACCCCAAAAATGAGCTCTCTAGCTCTTTTTATAGTTTTCTAACTAGCTTTGGTCTTGTCCAGACCTAGTGTCCGGCCTAGTTAAAAATTAGGTTCTAGAGTCTATTTGAGGGCTCAAACAGAGTCTAAAAATTATGAAAATTGATATGTCGCTAGTTCTAATACTCCTCAAGCTCGAGGACTCCTCGGCTTGCACAAAATGGAGTCTATTCTACCAAAAACGGGATTTACAATGTTTGTGTAGTGATTAAAATCACTTGAGTTGTAAATAATCCATGGGAAAAAAAATGATTTGGCCTTGTTGCCGTATTGTGCATGACTCCTCTGTTGCTTTGTATGCCAACACGCCCCCCTTCCTAGCGTCTGTCGCCCCTGACAGACCTTTGTTCTCTCGGGTGGTCGATATAGTATTGGATGACATTGGTGGCCAGTTCATGTTCTTCTATCCTTAAGCCTCTTGCTAGATCAGCTTCCAATGCATCCCAATTTATTGCACCAGGGGCCTCTGGTTGCGGGGTGGTGTAGTACTCAGAGTACATTGCTTGTTCACAAGCAAAAAGTTGGAGCAGATGTGTTGGCTTCGGTGCGAAAATCTCCGAGTGATACTCCCAGAAACCTGATCTGAACATTTCTTCAAAGGTCTGTTTGTAACAGGCAGGGAGGTATTTGATGCGCGCATGCCAGGCGTAAGCCACACGAATACTGGGGGTGGTGCTCATGTCATACACCAAGTCATAATTTCCATTGCTGAACCCCGGGAGACGTACCTATGGTGCGGGTGCATTTCTAAAAGTTTTCACGACTACCTGCATCATATCTAAGATTTTAAGCATCATTTGCGCTGCTACATCTTGCATGGGCTTCAAGCGCGGCATCCAGTGGCGAATGGTTCCCATCATATATGCTACCGACGGTGGTCCCTGTGGTGGCGCAATGTACGGGTAGTTCAGCCATTCCTTGCATTGCGCGTTGTTCTGTACCTTGATATTGAATGCCTTCCAAGACCTGCGGCGTGGGACTGGACCGTAGCATGGATTGTATAAGAGGTGTAAAGGGGCGTTGTTCCATGTGCATAGCATTTCTGGATATGTCTCTAGAAGTTTCTGCCGCCAGGTGGGTTGACGAATTTTGCCTTTTTGCACCTCTGGAGGAAGGTCTTCGGGTTGAAATTGGGTCGCAAAGGTAGGAATCTGACCCGTGACTCTTTGTATTTCTGCATTATAATCAGCCAAGATAATATAATACAGCCTGTATTGGAGTTCAGATGAGAGGATTAGGCGTCTCGATGACAGGTTCTTGAAGTAAGCCGATTGTAGCACAGTTTCCTCTATGACCCTCATGGCCTGATTTTGCACTACTGTGCGCTCTTCGTGCGAACTCCCGATTTCCTCCACTTGACATAGCCATGGGGGCCGTGGTGCCTCGAATGTGTCCTGAGCTTCTTCTGTTTGTTGGCCTCCTGGGAATGGTTGTGGATCGTATTCTTCGTCAAACGTTTGTTCCACAGGAATTTGCACAACTTCTTCGTCCGTGGGAGCCTTTGGAGGGGAAGGTGGTCTCTCATATTGTAGTAGACGTGTTTGCAATTCAGTGACCTGTTTCTGGAGATCTTTTATGGCCTCTGCGTCTGTGAGAAGTGAAGCTGCGGAGGGGGTGGTTGGAGAGGCTGCTGTTGGTCCTTTTTGGTGTTTCTGCTTCAATTGTCCCAGTTCCTCCGATAGCTTATCATGTGCTTCAAGCAGCATGGCATAGTCTTCCAATATGATCTTGATATTATCGGGGGTCACTGCTTGAAACTTGGATGGGCTGATGGGTGCCCCCGGTGTGCTCTCAATAGCTGCCTCCAGGTTCTCTTGATTTTGTACTTGTAGACGTCGATTCTCTTCCTGAGCGGCCGCAAGATGGCGTTTGAGTAGAGCCATATTTCGCTGAAGCTTTGAGTTGCGTTCCAGCTGTGTCCGTAGGTGACCTTCTACCACCTGTATCGCTTCCTGATCTGTGTTCTGTAACTGTACCTCCAATATGCCATGAGCTTCTTGGAGAGTTTGGAACTGTGTGTGGAGGCGAGCATTTTCCTCTTCTAGTGCCGTGAGGCGGTGCTGTAGTGTTTCTGAGTGCTCGTGCAGGCGTTCATTCTGTTGCTGGAGCTGAATGTAATCTGTCCTTAAATTTGATATACAAGCCAGCATGGTGTCCAATGCATTTCCTATAGATGAGTGGGTGGTGTTTACAGTGGGAGATGCATGGGAAGGGAATTGGGGAAGGGGAACAGTGAATGATGTGTCTACGGAAGTCATGTGTGTGAGTGAAATTGGTGGAGGGGGAATGGGAGGAGGTGGAATCGTGGGGGGAGGTGCCGTGGGTGGTGAAATGTCCATACCTTCAGGAGTGGGTGCGAGTGTGGGGCAACCATATACATTGGAATGGTAGGTGGTGTGTGTGTGGAAGTGGTGAATAGATGAGAAGTGGGGTGGGGAGCTGAAAAGAAAGGAAATGGTTGAGATCTGGGTTGAAAAGTTCTAGCAAGGAGGTCATGGAGGGATTGTAGAAATGGAGAGATAGAGGTCGGGGGTTGAGGTCGTAGGTTTGAGGAGGGCATGAAGGGTTGCATGGTAGCAGGAAAACCCATGAATGTGGATCTAGGGTCAGGATGACCTATGGCTGAGGGCATGGGGGATGGTTGTCCTAGGGCAGGCTCTATGAGCGGTTCGGTGGATTGTGTAGTGATGGGGGTTGCTTCAAAGATTGGGTTATCAGTGGTAGAGAATAGGGTGGAACTAGAGATGGGAGTACGGAAGATGAAGGTTGGTTCGGTGGGTTGGGTGGTCGAGGTGATTTCCACTGTTTCTGCTCTAGGGGGCGAGGGTGGGGGTGTGGGTGGTTGTGGCTCTGTGGACTCCTCATGGGTGATTGGGTGCTCTTGGCTAGCCGTTTCGGTTGCTTGGGAGGTTGTCCTGATAGGTTTAGATGTAATAGTTGGCTCTTCTGCAGTTGTAATGGGAATCTGGATATTCTTACCTGAGCGTGGTCGTGTCTGGAACCTTCGTGGATCATATTGAACTGGAGACCTCCGAATGGCAGTGCGCACTGCTTCCACTACCCCATATGTTTCTGCCATCAATAAGAGACCTTCCCTATACTCTGAGTCAACTCCTGCTTCTTCCAATAACTGAGTCATGAGTACTCTGCTACTCTGTTCGGTGAGTAGTTGTTGCGATCGCACTCTTTCCATAATCTGATACAGCCTTCGGAGTTCTGCTGTATAGGCTGGGGCTTCAGTGGTCTCCTCTTCATACGCTCCTTCTTCTTCTAGGTGTCCTTGTTGTTGACCTTGCTGAGCGTCACTCCAATGTACATGTCGACCGTCTGTAGACTTTCTTCTTCTTCGTGAGGATGTGCCTTGTTCCTCTGCCTCTGAATAAAACTCCACATCAGAGAATTGTGTACTTTGTAGGAATGCTTTGAAGTCCTGGGGGTCCATTCCTTCAGCATCTCCAGTGGCAGCAAATTCGAATTCAGGCGGAACAGGAGGAGCCGATGGGGTAGCTTGTGTCGTAGTTTCAGATCCCGACCTGGGTATCCTAATGGTAAAGGGAGGTACGGTGGCCTCCCTTCGTGGCGATACCTCAGGAGTAGTCAGAACTTCCCTTGTCTGGACACAAGGGATCGCACCCCTCATGCGCTTGGATTGATGTGTGGACGTCTTGAGCTTCTTAAACATTTGTAATTGTGCCCAAGTTAAGGCACGTTCAATGGGAACATCGTATGCTAGGCACCGGTAAATAATGCGTGTGATTGCACAACATCCGTTCACCACTAATTTCCTAGAAGACCGTTTGTTTGCTTCATACAACTGATCTATAATCCATACCGGTAGCTTAATGGGTAACGCACCTGCTTCCGCTAAGTAGAGAGCGAACCAGATTCTCTTGTGTGGTTGTGTGAAGCGGTCTTGGCCGGGAAAGGCGAAATGTTGCATGCACATGCGGAGAGGGATGGACACGTTTGGTGTGAGTGCTGCCATGTCTTTAAGCTTCAATAGTTTCCTATCCTTCATGTTAGTGGGAACAAGAGCATCCTTTTCAGAGGGTACATGCGTGCCGTGCATATTCAAAACGTCGCTTACCAACTCCACAGTAAGTTCAAACCTCTTCAACTCGCTGTTGCCGAGCAAGGAGGGAAGAACAAATGATCCGGGTTTGTCCTTTTCTTCATTAGCTTGTAATGTGGAGACCAAATAGTAACATCGGAGGAGATCTAGTTTAGGTAGTGGGGCTTCAAAGTATTCTGCCAGCCCTGCTCGTTGCCATATGGTCTGGAGATCCTCGGTGTTCTGTAAAGTCTCGAACTCCTTGGAGAAAAATTGGAATCGAACCCATGATCCGTCATACTCGCACTTAGACTCCCATATATACTTGGCCTCTCCTAATGGACCTGGCATGCCATTGAACCAATGAGAATTGGCATGGAATCTTTCTGTGATCCCTGTGGGTGGATCCGGCACCGGAATTTGCTGAAGGTGCTGCAGCTCCACTGGTCGTTCAGTTGGTGGCAAATCCACAGGTAGACTATCCACATCAATTCCTGCAGTAAGTATCCCTACTTGTGAGCCCGAACCTGTCGCTTCTGCCATTTTACTGCTTGCCTTCTGATTCTGTGAGAATATAGAATCATGTGTTAACATCGTAATGGACAGAATAAATCCGTTGTTGTCCCCGTTACAACATTAACATGAGGTAGATGGTGAGTTAGTGGTTAGTAAGTGCACGAAGATAGTGTGTGTAGTTAATGCTTGGGTATTCCTAGGAGACTAATGCAGTTAGTAAGTGGGGGTGAATTTACAAGTTGGGGTCCGGGGGTTTATTACAGGTCTTAAGCTGCCAAATGCAGTGGCTGGGTTTTTCTCTTGGTTTCGTAGAGACACTAGAGAACATTATAGGTGTATCAGCTTGAACATGAGGCCTTTTAGGGACCCATTTACAAATGATTCTGTTCGTGCTCATGGGCCTTGGTGTGTTCGTGAGTGTTGAAAATGAGTGGATGCCGGTTGTGCGAGTGAATGGGTTACGCTGTATAGGTTGTGGCTTCGGCGTAGCTATTTGCGCCCGCAAGCAAGCCTTAGGCACCCAAATTTGTCTTGATTGTGGGCTAGCCTTCATCGACTTCTTGG
This sequence comes from Ceratopteris richardii, assembly GCA_020310875.1. Taxonomy (NCBI): domain Eukaryota; kingdom Viridiplantae; phylum Streptophyta; class Polypodiopsida; order Polypodiales; family Pteridaceae; genus Ceratopteris; species Ceratopteris richardii. Next base: position 16,877,970 of record CM035429.1, read on the forward strand.
GCACCCAAATAGATTTCACGTTAGCAGAAGAATTTCCGAAAGACTTCTTATTAGTGTCGTGTTGTTGGTTACTAATAAGAGGCTTTGCCCGTGTGGTTGGCTTGAGTGCAACCGGGTGTTCGCCTTTCCGCACCCACACTTGTTTCACTTGCTGGGACATTTTGCTGCGCAGGTACTTTGGATCCCGGACATAGGTAGTACTCTGCTTCTTCTGCCTTTGATCCACCTTTGGTTGTTGCCTCCTTCTGGCCTTTGGAAAAGAAGGGAGTTCCTTTGCATCCCTGACTCCTTTTTTGCGAATATCATTCCTCTGCAACACATAGTTTTGGACAAGAACAACATGGTCATCTTCATGTGTATTCCTGGAAGGACCAGGAGTCTGTGCCTTTCCTAGTTCCTTGAGTGCTCCATTATCTAACTCTACTGTAATTCGACTATGATTGACCCAAACCTGAAGAAGTCCACTTCTTAAGTTTAAGTTGACTGCTTGGTCATAGATCCAATCTTGACCCAAGACAAGAGGTTTAGTGAGATCCTCGTCTTGACACACTAGTACTTTAACTGTTATAGCCTCATCATGAACATAGAGGGGAAGTTCCACCTCGCTCATGCAAGGGGTTTCCACGCCTCCCAATCCTATGAGATACGCTTCCACAGGATTGACAGTTAACTGCAACTCTTGACAGTAAGACAATTTAACAACACTAGTGGCTGCACCTGAGTCAATCAAGGCTCTTACGGTCCTTGCACTCTTTCCTTGTCCTATATCTAGGGTTATGAAAGGACGTCGATCAATTATCCTATGCGAGCTTGTTCCTGCGACTTCACACATGGCCATAGGATATCCTTGATCTGCATAGTCATCTGTTCTAGTCTGATCTCGGCCTTGCCTTCGTAACTTCATCCTTCTGATGCGTTCTAAAGCTTCTGCTTGAGCTTCTTCTCGAATTTGCTTTTCTTCCTCTTTGCGTTTCTTAGCAGTGTTGAGTCGGCTGAGCATTTCCTCCGTGAGGGGTTCCTGATACAACTTGACTCTGCAACCGCTAATATAGTTTGGGAGAACATCACCCTCTAATGTGGCCAATTGTACTGCTCCACTCGTGGAGATCCTATTGATGATCATAGGTCCGTAGCCTCTCTTTTCTAGCTTCCTTGCGTGTTGTTTCACTGTATAGACTAAAACTAGATCTCCTGCTTTCAAACCTTTATCCTTCACATGGGCATCAAAGTATGCCTTCTGTCTCTTCTTGGCTGCATATATTCCTGCAGCTGCTCTCAGTCTTGTTTCTCCTAATCGTTCGAGGTCAAAGATCCTAGAGGAGAGTTCATGACCTGTCCATTCGTGCTCTTGTGCTACTCTCAATGTAGGAATCAAGAAGTCCAAGGGTAGCACAGCGTTTTGGCCAAATACCATATGAAAGGGGGTGGCTTGGAGTACCGTTTTGTAGGCAACTCGGTATGCCCAAACAGCATGGTGTAGCTGTTTGTCCCAATCAGAGCGTTTTGTGTTCACTAATTTTTTGTCAGTACATTGCACAAGATCTTATTAGTGCTCTCAGCTTGTCCATTAGCTTGAGGGTGATAGGGGGCAGACTTCTTGTGTATTACCAAGAATTCTTGGAGTAGATTTTCAATCACTTCGTTCAAGAAATGAGTGCCTCTATCACTTACAAGCTCTATAGGTAGCCCGTATCTTGTGAATACATTCTCAAACAAGAATTTGGCAGTTGTTTGAGCATCGTTCTTTGTCGTAGCCTTTACCTCTACCCACTTAGTTAGATAATCTGTTGCAACAATGATGTATTCCGCATGAGAACCTTTAGCTGGGGGATTAATAGGACCTACGAAGTCTATTCCCCACTTAGAGAATGCACGTCCACCCATCATAGGTTTCAGTGGCATCTCATCTTTGCGTATAGGATACTGAGTCCTCTGACAGACATCACACCGTTTCACATAGGTATGTGCATCCATGTGAAGGGTAGGCCACCAGAAACCCGCAAATAGTATTGCCTTGATCACCCGATCCGATCCAAAGTGTCCTCCTGCTACACCTTGGTGAGCAGTTTCTAAGATCTTAAGATATTCACTTTCATGGACACATAGCCTCAGGTAACCATCTTTACCACGCTTGTATAGATTATCACCAATGAGTGAGTAATCCAGGGCTTCTTGTTCTAAACTCCTTTTCCTAGCCAGAGTCATGTCTGGCGGGAATGTGTTTGTTCTCAGGAAGGATACTAGAGGTTCGCTCCAATCTGGCACAATGGATACTTGATAAAGAGTGGCGTGTTCCACTGGTGATTTAGTGCAACAGATTGGGCATTCCTTGCACAACTTTTGGACGTCAGCTTCCATAGTTGGCCAATGTACTCCGAGTCTCTTTAGGGTCTGTAAAGTTTGTTGCTTTGAGTAGTGTTGCTCTAACGCACCTACATGTGCTAATTGCAACCATTTAGCGTACTCATCCTCTTCTTCGCAACAAGCCAAGATCCCTTGATCTGTGTGCTTGTACATACTTCCTGCCATGATGTGGTACTTTTGGGCTTTTACAACCTCTCTATTCCGTGTGTTTACCACTGGATGGTTAGGCCCGTATGTCAATACCGGTACCAATGGCTTAGCCCACTGCGGTACAACTTCCAAATTAAACAAGTAAGCATCAGGAAGGTCATCTGACACTCCTTGTGGGGCTTCTCCTGATGTGAGCCTAGAGAGATGATCTGCTCTCAAGTGAGTCCTCCCTTTCCTTACCACAACCTCAAAATCATATTCCATTAGCAAGAGAAACCATCTCACTAATCTTCCTGTATTGCAAGGCTTGTTTACGAGGTATAGCAATGCTTGATGATCCGTAAAAAATTTAAACTTATTTGCAAGCAAATAGTGTCTAAATTTCTTAACTGCATAAACCATGCCTAAGCCTTCTCTCTCCGTAGTGGTGTAATTTTGTTCAGCCGCATTCAACTGTCTACTGGCATAGGCAATTGGAAGATCCATATTACCTTCACCAGTAGGTTGTGCAAGTACACATCCAATAGCATAATTGGATGCATCCACGTGAACATGGAATGGCTTATTCCAATCTGGTGTGGTCAAGATTGGTGCTGAACATAATCTTCGTTTAAGCTCCTGGAAGGAATTCTCGCATTCATCCGTCCACTCGAAGTTAGTCAAAAGCCCGTACATGGGCTTTGCAATAACAGCATACATGTGTATAAATCGTCGGTAATAACCACAATGCCCCATGAAAGCTTGTACTTCCTTGACATTCTTTGGCCTAGGTAGCTCTGCTATGGCTCTCACTTTTTCTTCGTCGGTAGATATGCCATTCTTTGACACTATGTGTCCTAGAATCTTGCCTTGCCTGACCATAAAAACGCACTTTTCTGGGTTCAGGCAGACTTGATATTCTCTACATTTGTCAAAGATTTGTCTGAGTTCAGGGATATGGGTTTGTCTAATGTTAGAATGAGCACAAAGATCATCAACGTAGACTTCTAAACTCTTCCTCAGGAACTCCTTAAACACATGGCACATCAGCCTCTGGAAGGTAGCTGGTGCATTGGTAAGCCCAAATGGCATTACTCTAAAAGCAAAAATGCCCCATTCCGTGGCAAAGGCTGTCTTATGCTGATCCTCTGGAGCTATGGCTACTTGATTGTAGCCCGAAAATCCATCAAGGAAGCTGTACACTTCCTTGCCTGCCACTCTTTCTAAGAGATGTTCTGTGATGGGAAGCGGATAGTTATCTCGAATTGTGGCTGCATTAACCTTTTTCAAGTTAATGCACACACGCAGCTTGCCATTCTTCTTGGGCACCACTACGATGGGGGATACCCATTCAGTGTGCTCAATTTCATAGATAAATCCAGCTTCAACCAATCTATCTATCTCTTCTTTGATCTTAGCAGCGTAATTATCGTTATAAGTATAGGGCTTTTGCTTGGAGGGTTTAGCATCTGAGGTCATGGGGATAGTGTGTGAGCATATATCGGGGTCAACACCTTTCAAATCCTTGTAACTCCAAGCGAATACATCTCTGTATTCTCTTAGCAAGGCTATCAACGCATGCTCTTCTTCCTCTGTTAGGTCATGGCCTATGTACGTGCATCTCTCCTCTCCTTCTTCTAGGGCCACTACTATTTTCTTGGTGGTTTCTTTGTTATCATAGGCCTCTCCTGATTGTGCCTCTCGTTTAGGCATTCTTATCATGACTCTCCTGTCATCTATCTCATACTTCTTAAAATTTTCTAGGACCTCAAACAAAGATTCTTCCTCTTCTGGTGAGGCTTCTCTCTTCTTTCGTTTCTTTCCTTCTTCCTTCGGGGTCGCATGTGTTGCTAGTCTTACATCATTTGTAACCTCTCCATGCCTCTGAGGTTGAAATTCTACTTCATGGAAGTATTCTTCATCTGATGCAAATGGTGGGTCCATAATGATTGACTCTAGATCGGAGTCACTTGCATCCTCAAATGCATCAGGGCTAGGTTCGCATTCTTCTAGAACTGCCTCTCCCATGATTGGCTCTATGGAGAAGACTGAAATGTCATAGCCATCCTCATCACAGTGAGGTGTCCATTGTTCTTCATTGATGGCTACGTCCATTGTTGCTAAAATTTCTGCCCAACCGTGAGGTTCAAATTCTTCGTCTGGAAAAACTACAGGTGCATAGGCTGGGTCTTGGATTGATCTATGGGTTTCTTTCGCACCTACCTCTCTGGCTTTCTCTCTCTTCTCTTCTTCTACTGCTACCTTGCACATCCATAAGTGAGTGTCTTCATGCATCCATGAGGATCCAGACCCTATGGAATGCACCGATTCTGTATCATCTTTGACTCTATGGATGTGATTCCATTGGATAGGAGGGACATCTCTATGAGAATAATCCTTGAGATTGACTTTGGTCGTAACACCCAAGTGTTGCAAATACAAGGAGTTGGTTCCCCAATCCTGTACCACTTGCAACTGTCGCATAAATGGTCTTCCCAAAATCATCTCATAGGCATGATTTTTGCTGAAGTCACATATGGCAAATGTATGCTCAAACTCGACACCACAAGTGGTGAGAGTTATTCCTTCTAGCAATCCTAGGGGTCTCTCTATGTGACCATCGGCCATCTGCAATTTCATTCTCGTTGGCCTGAGTGCCGACTTGCCCCAACGCTTCCATAGGGAAGTAGTGGCAATTGCAACTCTTGCACCTGAGTCCAAAATTGCCTTGGTGGTGTACTCCTGGTAGGTGATGGGAAGATAGGTGTTCCCTTCTTCACCTTCACACATATCTCCTATCTTATCCAAGGGAATTTCTGGCACTGTCTTATGGGATCCTACCTGGGAACGAGGTTTTGCTATCTCTCGTACTTGTTTGGCTACATGTTTCCATAATTGAGGTCTAACCTTGAGTAGCTCTTCTAACTTGAGATTACACTGCACGTTAGTGTTCTTCACTACCTCTGTGTTCCTAGGTATGACTGAATCTTCGTTTCTTACCATGACTGTAGGTGCTCTCATACAGGTGGACTTTGCTTCCCATGGTCCTGTGAAGTGGGGTAACTCTTGTATGGAATTAGATTCAAAGTCCAATCTCTCGTGAGATTGAGTACTCTCATGTTCCCCGTAAATAGATGGGATGTCTTGTGGGAATTGGTCGTGTGCATCATCCACTAGTTCAAAGGGAGGGGCGACTTCACTTTCGTTATCCCATTTGTCTTCTTGAATCTCTCGTAGGAAGTCTGGTGCAAACCGATTCATAGAAGAAGAAGTGTCTGGCTCCGTAGAATTAGGCGCATAAGCAACCTGGGAAGGAGGGCTTATTCTATCTTTGGCTCTCTCCTCGTTCTCATAGATGGCTGGATCACAAGCTTCCTGGGGAGGATTACTTATTCTATTACTTTTCCGAACAGGCTCATACGCTCCCTGAGAAGGAATGTAGGCAACCTGTGGAGGTACGCAAGCTTTCGAGGGAGGCTCATGTGCCTTTTGGGGGGGAAGATAAGCTTCTTGAGGAGGCACATGGGCTTCCTGAAGAGGCTTGCTTATCCGTTCTCTTGCCCTTTCCTTTCTTTGAGGGGCATGTTCCTTTTCTGATTGTGCAATTAGCCTCTCTATTCTTTCTAAGGAGGGGAAGTTGTCTGGTTTAGTGGAATTGGCCACATAAACTTCCGATGGGGGATGGTTCATGTTTTTGCTTGCTTTATCTTTTTCTTGATTTTTTTCTTCCTTGGCAGATCTTGCAATTATTCCCTCTAACTTCTCTAGGAATCCATCCAAGTGTAATTGCGTCTTGGCTGAGCCCGAGTAATTGAAAAGGCGACTGGCTTCAAACATAGTCTGAGCCAATGCGACCATTTTCGCGCACAGCTTGGTTCTTTCTATCTCTAGGTCAGCTCTGGGATAGCACTTGTCATGATCCGTGATGTTTGGCCCTTCTTGGATTCTGGCCTGATATGCTTTAAGCATCATGTCTATGTCTTCAGGAGTGGGATCAGCTAATACTGATCCTGTTTGGGGTGGTGGGTGGGTTACGTGGGGTGTCTTAGAGGGTGGAGGGATGGAGGGTGATGGGGATGGTAGCGGTGGGAATGTGTGAGAGTGCGGTTGAGATGTGATCTCTATGATTTTAGCCTTGGTTTCTCGTAGACTTTCCTCAAGTTCACTCATCTTCTTTGCCCATTGCCTTTTCATGCGTTCGCGGCTATCTCTCCAAGCTCTTGTTCTCTTTTTATTTTGGCTCTCAGTATCGCTAGCGTCTGGGCTCTTTTCCTTGCCTACCCCTTGGTTTTGCTGCACTGCTTGAGCTCTCGTGACTACTTGTACGGGTGCAGTGGAAGTAACACTTCCGCTGGAATCTACCACTAACTCAATAACATTGATAGGCGTGATTTTTGGCATATTATTGGGGTTCTTTGGGCAATCTCGTAAGAGATGCTCTTTTCCACAATCTTGGCAGAAGCCTTGGATCGTCACTGACTGGTTTTGTGGAAGTGGAGGTAAGGGGCAATCACGAATGAGGTGATCTCCTTGGCATCTGTAGCACGGTCCTCTTGGGAATGGAGGTCTTACTTGCCTAGGTTGAGGCCTAGGGTTGGGGTTTGCATACATGACGTTCGTGTAATCTGACTCCCAACTAGGTTCGTTTGTCTCTTCGCTATAATAGGACTCACCATGCTCAGGAGACTGCATGTAGTAGGCCTGGGGGCTATCAACATGTGTAGAATCAAAGCTATGGTCACTCGGGTCACTTTCAGAAAGCAAGGATGTTACAGGGACTATAGCTCTATTCAGGTTCTCTTCTGCAGCAGTATACTTTACCGGAATCACATTAGCTGGGGCTGGGGGTTGTTGTGCTAGCACAGGCTGAGGCCTTTGTTGGTTTTGATATTGAGGTTGGAAATTTTGTTGTGGCCTGCCATATGGTTGTGGAGGGTACGGGTTCTGGTATCTTCCCTGTTGAGGGTATGGCTGAGGGTGGGGTTGCCTAACTGCCTGCTTGTTGTATGGGCAATCTTGTGCGGTGTGATTGGTGTATCTCCGTTCTATGGTGCAGTACTGGCTACTAGGATTTACTTGGGGCTGAGCCATAATGGGGCAGACATTCGCCATATGGTCACCACCACAAGTGTAGCACCTTTTCACAGGGGCAAACCTTGGGATTTGTTTACTAGTTACCCCTAATTTCTGAGCTACTTTCTCTGCGAGTTCCTCAATTGATGTGGATTGCGTGGAAGAGTGACTAGATGCACTATCTGAATCTTTGTAGATTTTGGAAAGCTCTAGTTCCTCCCCTAGGTTATCTTCAATGTCAATGCACATGCGTACACACTCTTCTATAGTCCTAGGGTCTTTCAGATACACATAGGATCTCAATTTCGTACTCAGCAATCCATCAAGGAATAAGGCTACTTGTTTGGCAGATGTGGGTAGCTCCGAAACAGGACATCTTTCAAGGTATTGCCTAAATCTTCTTCCTGCAAGTCTCACAGTCTCTTGAGGGGTTTGCTTGAAGCTGTGAATCAGTGAGGAGGTATTGTGTCTTATGCCACTCTTGGAGAATTCAATAATAAATGCTTCTAGGAGTTGGTCTATGCTCCTGAACTGGCGCTCATCCAATGGCTGAAACCATGTAAGTGCTGTGTTCCTAAGGGTTAGACCGAAGGCATTGTACTGCGTGAATAGATCCTCCACTTGTTCAGCTCTCAAGACTTGCTTGAACTCCGCCACATGATCATAGGGATCTCCTGTGCCATCAAAGTAATTCTTCATGGACTTAACTAGCTGAGTCGGTCTCAGAGTTCTTGCGTGCTCTCTAGGTCTCGGCAGAGGGAATCCATCCACATTTCTTTGGTTCCTGTGAGCTCTAAGCACCTCAGGTTCTACCCTATTCGTCTCCGTCCTCGTTCTTTCTCTGCCCACTGGATTGGCAAAGCTTACTTCTGGTCTATCTCTACTTCTGTCTCTTTGCATTCCATGAGCTTGGGATGTTCCAGCTCTAGGGTGACCATAGGATACATTCGATCTTGGTTGAGGGAAAATGAATTCACCCTTCCAAGTGTAAGCATGCCTATCATTTTCTGTCACCACAAAGATCCTTTCCGAAGTGTGATCTAAGTAGGTCACTCTACCTGGGCTATCCGGATCCTTAAACTCATAGATCATGATAGTTTCTATATCAGTTGGCTGATTAGATTTATACCTCCAGAAGGCTTCGTCAGTTTCTCGATTGAGGAGCAACTCTATGCTCTTGTTGTCTTGGGGAACCCACTCAGGTGTGATAATCCTAGTGAGAACAGATTTGCCTCGGGGTGTTCTAGGTTCTACTCCCATGTTTCCTTGTTCCAAGTCACCTAAGTCCGCTTCTGAGATTACATTTCCAAATTCATCTGTCCTATCTGGGTGACTGGTGACTACGTATATGGTTCCTTCTTTGTCCAGGTATGCACCGTTTTCAAACTCGACAGCTGGGTGCTCTAGTCCTATGGATTGGTCAGGGTTTTTAATCTGGACCACGGATCTTCCTAGGCCGTCCTCATAGATGCTAGCACCTAATCGGTTGGTACTAAGGTATTCCAACTGTGTTTTGTAAGGGCCTTCTACCCTGTGCAAGTAAGGCACTCCTGAACTTCCTGTAGGTCTGTCCATGCCTTGAGACATCTCTGACTCACTGGTCTCAGAGCTAGGGTAGTACGAGTGGTGGCTCAACTGCTGGGCCCAAGACCTAGCAGTGTGGTTAACACTGGCCTCTGAAGATCTGAGGCTTTGTCTCTCCCTTACTAGATGTCGTCCTGATCTAAGGTTCATATGCCTATCTAAGTAGCACAGTTCTTTGCCTAGAGTACAACCTCGTTGCTGGTTACTTTATATTAGTCGCTTGGTTCTTTTTAGTCATTTTATCGTGTTTAAGGTCTTGTCTGATATCACGTCGTCAGGAATATTTGAATGTTGTTTCGCACTTACAGTTGATCGTTCCACGTTAAGTTCTTTCCCTTTAAAATTCTCGACAGTACAAGGATTATGCCCTTAGCTTGAGCTTGAAAGTTTAGGTATGCTTCAACTTGATAGTTGCCTATCGCCGCCCTGACTTACTCCTACTTCTAATCGTTCTTAGCCTAAGCTAGGAAATGACGAAGAGGAGTTGAGAGTATTCCGACCTTTCTTGTTGAACCTTGCTCTTTAGTGCTCGAGAAGTTGATTCTCAAGCTTGCGCAAAACCCTTGCTTGGACGCTCTCAATTGCTTCTCAATAGACCTGCATCAGTCTCAAGATTAGCTCCAAGTTGACCTTTCAATTGACAGACAATTTATTTCAGACACTTTTTTAATGACCCTTGTTCCCCCTTTTGTGTTGCTAGAAATTTCCTCTAGAGCTCCCTTGGTGTTTCTTCCCCTCTGTGTGTCAACTTCCAAATATCCTATCTGAAAATCAACGCGTTATTCTTATAAAAAACAGTTGAGGGCGTGTAGTATATGCCACAAGCTTTCCGACAAGCCCTAGAGCTCAAAAAATGGATTTCGTATGAAAAAGTTATGACCGTTCAGGGTTTAGGGGGTTAACTTAGACAAACAAAACCTTTCAGGGTCTTAATGCATTTTTCTAAGGCCTTTGTAAGTGTATGAGTATTTGAGAGTGCAAATATGCCCAAAAATTCCAAAAATTTACCCCTTAATTTTTGCCGAAAATGTCTGTCTGTCGCGATAGACGGTGTCTGTCGCGTTAGACACAAACTATCGTGGGGGCTGTCTGTCGCGATAGACGGTGTCTGTCGTGATAGACGGTGTCTATCGTGGAATTTTGGTCTGTCGCGATAGACGCTGTCTGTCGTGGAATTTATGTCTGTCGCGATAGACGGTGTCTGTCGCGATAGACGGGGTCTGTCGCGATAGACGGGGTCTGTCGCGATAGACGGGGTCTGTCGCGATAGACGGGGTCTGTCGCGATAGACGGGGTCTGTCGCGATAGACGGGGTCTATCGTGGATGTCTATCTGTCGCGATAGACGCTCTCTGTCGTCTGTCGCGATAGACGCTGTCTGTCGTGGAATTTCTGTCTGTCGCGATAGACGGTGTCTGTCGCGATAGACGGGGTCTGTCGCGATAGACGGTGTCTGTCGCGATAGACGCTGTCTGTCGTAGAATTTCTGTCTGTCGCGATAGACGTTGTCTGTCGTGGAATTTCTGTCTGTCGTGGAATTTCTGTCTGTCGCGATAGACGCTGTCTGTCGTCGATTTTTGGTCTGTCGCGATAGACGGTGTCTGTCGCGATAGATGGGGTCTATCGTGGGCCTCTGTCTGTCGCGATAGATGGTGTCTGTCGCGATAGACAGTGTCTGTCGCGATAGACGGTGTCTGTCGCGATAGACTGAAAAAACGCAAATTTTTGAGAAACTTTTAGTGATTTAGAGTGCCCTAATGGTGTAGGTTACCGTGCCGAACATGCATTCACAAAATTTTAAGTTTTTCTGTCTGTCGCGACAGACAGAGGTCGTCGTCCCGGGACCTGTGCAGAGTCTGTCGTACCTGCGCACACTGCTGGAGGAGGTGGTACAGCAAGTTCCTGCAACAAAAGCTCAAAAACACACCAAAAACAGATAGCATGCAAGCTCTCTCTCGCTCTCTCTCACAATGAAATGAGGGAAATGAGGTGGGGGGTGTAATATGACCAAAAAACTGAAATTTTTTTGTGGAGATGGAGATGGAGGTGGGAGATGGTGGAGATGATGATGGTGATGATGGTGATGCGAAAGTAAGGAAAAAATGAATAAAAAATTAAGAGAAAGAAGGATATTACCTATAACTCCAATGTCTCAACTCGACGTCTTACCATCACACGCTCGTCCTCGAAGCTCTCTCCCCGGCAACGGCGCCAAATTTGGTGTCACTAGCACAATGGTGAGTACCAACGTGAGAAGATTCACCTCATAATTGTCAATCCGTGGAGACGTGAGGACTAGTATGAAGACTATGAGCAAGTGAAGGCACAAGTGCGTGAGTGAGAAGCACACAAGCATGCACACACATACACACACACGCACACACAAGGCAAGAACAAGGAGAGGAACAATGGAGTTCTTTGCATTAATCAAAAGGTCTCTTATATAAGCTCAATTCACAAACAATCTAACCCCAAAAATGAGCTCTCTAGCTCTTTTTATAGTTTTCTAACTAGCTTTGGTCTTGTCCAGACCTAGTGTCCGGCCTAGTTAAAAATTAGGTTCTAGAGTCTATTTGAGGGCTCAAACAGAGTCTAAAAATTATGAAAATTGATATGTCGCTAGTTCTAATACTCCTCAAGCTCGAGGACTCCTCGACTTGCACAAAATGGAGTCTATTCTACCAAAAACGGGATTTACAATGTTTGTGTAGTGATTAAAATCACTTGAGTTGTAAATAATCCATGGGAAAAAAAATGATTTGGCCTTGTTGCCGTATTGTGCATGACTCCTCTGTTGCTTTGTATGCCAACATCCTTCCATCATCATCTTCACCATTTTGGTCATATCCTCACATTCCATCTTCATTTCCTCATTTTATTTGTGAGCATGAGAGAGGGAGCAAATTTGTGTGTATTATTTTTGCATGTTTCTTGAGCATTCTTACAGGTACCAACATCCAGAGTAGCTACAACTCAAGCAGGTACAAAAAACCTTTGCACAAGTCATGAGGCATTGATCTTTGTACATCACGATATACACACCACAATGGACTGCATGTCCATCACAATAGACACGTATCCAATGGATATAAATATCATGATTGACACCACCTCAATGAAAATCATATCCATCATGACACATAGCCCCATGATCCACACAAATCAACAAAAGAAAACAAAATTTTTTAGTCCATCATGATAGAAAACATCGACTGTGATAGACACTATCCATCGCGATGGTTAGCTTTTCCATCATGATAGACAAACCACGACAGATTGCGAGTCCATCACGACAGACATGTGTCCATCGTGACAGACATGCATCCATTGCAATTGACTCATCCATCATGACAGACATGTCCATCATGACAAATAGGTGTCCGTCATGATTGACAAATCCATCGCGATTGACACGTCTATCGCAATTAACATGTCCATTGTGATTGACACTGTCCATTGTGATAGATAGGCCATGATGGACAGCTATGTCCATTGCAATTGATAGCCCTATCCATCGCGATTGATAAATGAATTTGACCAAATTTTTGGGTTTTTTAATTTTCAAAACTTTAGCTAATTTTGGTCAAAAATTTCAAGTGATTGATCCCAAATATTTTGAGAAGTCCTATTTGTATATTTGTGTGTTTTAACCTCCAAAACCCTGAATTGACATTACTTTTTCATACGAAATCCATTTTTTGAGCTTTAGAGTGTGTTGCAAAGCTTGTTTTGAATAGGGTAATTTGACGTTGACCCTCAAGTGGGATTAGGAAACCGAGTGTGATCTAGGGGGTTGTTCATCAATACAAAGGGGGAAAAAGGAGAGCATGGGAGGCATGCATACACTTGGCAAGGTGAATTGATTTTCCCTTCACGAAGATCTAATGTTTCCCATGGCCTCTAAGGAGGAGGATCACCCCAGGCTCATGAAACCCAAAGGGAAAGAGCTAGACAGAGACTTGAGGTAAGCTTTGCACACACTGTGGGCAGAGACAAATCAAGACTTGAAAGTGAAAGGCTTGAAAAAGAGAGACATAGAGCATATAGGCATCAAAGAGATGAACATGATTTTCCATCGCCTAGACCCTAACACTACCCAAGAACCCTTAGACCGTCTCAAGTGGTCAAGTCAATGAAAAATTACTTGATGGGTCAGGAGATCAGTATGATCATGTGGCTGAGTTGAAACAAGTGTTAAGAGCTATGGAATTGATGTTCAATTATAGATCTTGGGAATATGAGAATATAACTTCACTCACTGCACTGCTAGTGGAAATTCTATTAATGAACATAGGTCCATATCCTCATTTTTCCAATTTATGGGAATGCTGATTTACTGTATAAACAACAATAGGTCTCCCTCTCTCAATCCTTTATCCTTGATGTGTGCATCAAAGTATGCCTTTTGTCTTTTCTTTGCAGCATAGATGCCTATTGTCGCTCATAGCCTCGTCTCACCTAAGCTTTGTAGATCAAACAACTTGGAGGACAACTCGTGCCCATTCCACTCGTGCTCTTGTGCTACTTTCCAAGTTGGGGTCAAGAAGTCTAATGGTAACACAAGTTTTTGTCCAAAGACCATCTCAAATGGGGTGGCATTAAGTACCATTTTGTAGGCAATTTGGTAAGCCCAAACAACATGATGAAGTTGTTTGTCCCAATCAAAAAGTTTATTATTTACGAGTTTTCTCAATGCATTATATAGGATCTTATTTGCGCTCTTAGCTTTTTCACTCGCTTGTGGATGATTGGGGGCAGAATTCTTATATATCACCAAGAAATCTTGGAGAATGTTTTCAATGACTTCCTTCAAGAAGTGTGTACCTCTATCACTTACTAACTCTATTGGCAACCCGTATCTGGTGAACACATTCTCAAATAAGAACTTAGCCATCATTTGAGCATTGTTCTTTGTCGTGGCTTTTACTTCTACCCACCTTGTAAGGTAATATGTGGCTATAATAATGTACTCTGCATGGGAGTTTCTAGCTGGGGGGTTAATAAGACCTACAAAGTATATACCCCACTTTGAGAATATGCATCCTCCCATTATTGGACTCAAAGGCATCTCATCTTTTTTGATCAGATATTGTGCACGTTGGCATGTGTCACATCTCTTCTCATAGGTATGTGCATCCATATGAAGAATGGGCCACCAAAGTCCTGAGAATGGAATGGTGTTAATTACTTGGTCAAGCCAAAAGTGTCCACCTTGCAACATCGCTATGTGCAGTTTCTAAGATTGCCAAATAGTTTGATTCATGAACGCACAGTCTTAAGTAACCATCTTTCCCTCTTTGTTATATGTTGTCTCCTACTAAGGCATAGTCTTGAGCCTCTTGATCCATGCTTCATTTTCTTGCTAGACTAGCCTCACTAGGTAGTGTTCCTCACCTCATAAATGCTACCAATGGAGTACTCCATTCTGGAATTAATGACACGTGATAAAGGGTAGCATACTCCACTGGGGGTCTCTCTTGGCACATTGGAAACTTCTTAATCCACTCATGTATTTCTTTGTCCATGCTAGGCCAATACACTCCTAAACGTTTTAGGTTCTGGAATGTTCCTTGTTTAGAATAGTGATTTCCTAGGAATCCTTCATGGTCTTGTTGCAACCAACTGCTATGTTCATCCTCCTCGACCCAACAAGCTAGGCCACCCTCTGTATCTTGTTTTTACATACTTCTTGCCAGTATTTGATATTTTTTTGATGTAATAATTTCATCTTTGTTTGTTTTCATATTAAGAACAACTTCTGAATTGAACAGATAAGCATCGGGCAATTCATCAAACACTCCTTTTGGTGAGTTGCCTAAAGTGGTGAGAAAGGTGACCCACTCTGAGGTGGCTCCTACATTTCCTAATAACCACTTCAAAGTCATATTCCATTAGTAAGAGGAACCATCTTACTAACTGTCTTGTATTGCAAGGTTTATTGACCAAATATAATAAAGCTTGATGATCAGTGAAAAAATTGAACTTGTTGGCCAATAGATAGTGTGTAAACTTCTTCACGGAATATACCATGCCTAAGCCTTCTCTTTTGGTTGTTGGATAATTTTGTTCGACTTTGTTTAGTTGTCTGCTAGCATATGCTATCAAAAAATCTAGATTTCCTTCACCTATGGGTTGTGCTAGCACACATCCTATTGCATAATTGGATGCATCCACATGGACATGGAATGGTTTATTCCAATTAGGAGTGGTCAATATTGGTGCTGTGCACAAGCATCTCTTTAGCTTTTTGAATGAATTTTTGCATTCATTGTTCCACTCAAAATTTGTCAACAAAGCATAAAGAGGTTTAGCTATGATTGCATACATGTGGATAAACCTACGATAATATCCACAATGGCCCATAAAGGCTTGTAACTCTTTAACGTTCCTGGGCCTTTGCAACTACAATTTGGCTTTTACTTTATCCTCATTTGTTGATAATCCATTCTTAGAAACAATACAACCTAAGGTCTTACCTCCATGTATCATGAACACACACTTTCCTGGGTTCAGACAGATTCAATATTCTCTAGACTTGTTGAAGATCTGTCTAAGCTCAGGGATGTGATACCTTCTCTCTTCGGAATGAGCACATAAATTTTCCACATATACTTCTAAGCTCTTTCGCAAGAACTCTTTGAAGACATGACACATGAGCCTTTGGAATGTTGTAGGTGCATTGGTGAGCCCAAATGCCATCACACAAAATGCAAAGATTCCCCACTCTATGGCGAAGGCCATTTTGTGTTGATCTTCTAGGGTAATGGCTACTTGGTTGTAATGTGAAAATCCATCAAGGAAGCTATAAAGTTCCTTGCCTGCAACACGCTCTAATAAATGTTCAATGATTGGAAGCAGATAGCTATCTCTGATCGTACTAGCATTAACGTTTTAAATTTAATGTACATTGACTAATTTTCATTCTTTTTAGGCACCACTACAATAGCGGACACCCATTCGCTATGCTCAATCTCATAGATGAATCCAAATTCAATCAATCTATCAATTTCTTCTTTTA
>CM035429.1:16904136-16909136 GCA_020310875.1 Ceratopteris richardii
TTCATTTTAGTGAAGTTGTGTGATTCATATCTCTCTCTGTGTGTTGGCTCTGTTGGAAATATTTTGCTCTTTGTTGTAAGGGCTGGTTCTCCTTCTCTATTTATCCATTTTCTTTGATTTTGGTGTCAGTGGGTAGCTTTTAGAATGCTCTAAAGTTGATTCAAGTTTGAGATTCATTCTTTGTATAATCTTTGAGAAAAGCGTGCTGGAGTGAAGTGAGGTCTCTGCTTGAATAGCAGTTGTGAGTATTCAACTAGCTCATGTTGTAGACATTGTTTCTTCTTGTGTAAGCATCTATTTGAAGTGAAATTTGTTTTGTTGGAAAGCCCTTGGTGTCTACTACAGGTCTACAAAATCTCACTGGAGTTTTCTGTATAAGCTCTGAGTAAGAGCATTTTTGGTGTGCAGAGGTCAAAGAAGGATACCTGTGGAGGTCATTCGCACTTCGTCGTTGCTTAGGGGTTGAGGTACTTCCCCCATCAGTGGTATCAGAGCATTTGGGCATCTTGGAGGTATCACATACAAGCAAGAAGACCTCTTGGAGTTGGTGGTTGAAGATCTGCATCAACAAAAGCTTCTTGGAGGTAGCTCACATCAAGGGGGAGCTATTCTACTCAAAGTTTCAAGAGCACAAGGTGTCCATCTAAGGAAAGCTTTGGATTGAGGTAACCTCAGAGCCTCATTTTCATTTTACACACATTGGAGCATTAGCCAAGGGCTAGGTCAAGTATCAAAGACTAGATATGGGAGACTTCAACACTCAAATTGAAAAGCTAGACAAAGGGAACTATCAACCATGGAGATTTAGGGTCTCCAACTATCTTATGGGCAAGGGCCTTTAGGGGTTGATTAGTGGAAGTGAACCAAGACCTAGGTTGGATGAGAATCCAACCAATGACCATAGAAGGGCCTTTAGGGAATGGAATGAAAGAGACAAGAGGGTTATCTTTATTCTTTCCCAACACATTAGCAATAGCATGATCGGCCATATCCAAGACTTGGATTCAAGCATGAAGGTATGGGAGACACTTGAAAGGCTTTATTCAACAAGCACCAAAGCAAGGAAGATCCAACTCAAGAATGAGCTCAACAACCTTAGGAAGAGCTCAGGGAGTAGCATTAATGACTACATACTTAAGGTCAAGGAGTTATCAGATGCATTGGGATCCATTGGAAGCCACGTAGACGATGATGATCTTGTGGCGTATACTCTCAATGGTTTGAGAGATGATGAGAAGTGGAAACCCTTTACCACTTCAGTTTATGTAAGGGATAATCTTCCCGATTTTGAGCAATTGGTTGCTCTCATGGTCACCGAAGAAATGAACATAGGTGGAAGTTCAACTAAAAGCAAGGATGCACAAGTTTTCTATGGAGGTAAACAAAGGGGCAAAGGAAGACGAGGACAAGGAAGGGGAAAAGGAAGGTTTGGAGGAAGGAAAGGCCACTCAAGCAATCAAGGACATGACCAAGGCACCTCATCACAAAGAGGGAGAGGAAGAACAAGAGGAAGAGGAGGACGACATCAACAAAACAGGAATGAAGATGGCGAAGGATGTTACATATGTGGCAAGTTTGGCCACTATGCTAGAGATTGCTACCAAGGAGGAAACCAAAGGAGCTATAATCAAGGTTCTTCATACAAAGGCCAAGGTTATTATGCTTCTACAAGTTCAGAAAATGACAATCTCTTGATAATGCACATGAATGGGAATTCAAGCAAAGTAGATAACACTTGGTATATTGATAGTGGATGTAGCAACCATATGAGTTGCAATGCTTCTTGGTTTACTAATCTACATGTTCCCAAAGGTAAAGCACATGTAGAAACAGGTGATGATACAGCCCATGAGATCTCCCATGTTGGAGATGTAGCTTTGGATGATAAGGAGGAAGGAAGATGTCTCAAGGATGTCTTGCATGTACCTACTATCACAAAGAACTTGGTGTCTGTTGGGCTAATGGTTGAAAGAGGCTATCAAGTAAGGTTCAACAAAGGTGGATGCTTTGTGGAGAAACCTAAGCAAGGTTACAAGGTCAAAGCAAGAGGAAAGAAGCAAGGGAGGCTCTTCACTTTGGAGGTAAATTCTCATTCCACTCAACATGTCTACTTCACATATGGAAACAAGAGGATTTCGGAGTTGGACTTGTGGCACAAGAGGATAGGTCACATCAACATACAAAGAATGAAGGAAATGCAATTCAAGAGGCTAGTTGAAGGTCTTCCCAACTTCCAAGGACAAGGTATGAAGCATTTATGTGAATCTTGTCAATTAGGGAAGCAAGCAAGACTTCCATTCAAGAAGAGTGGCTACATAAGCCAACATCCATTGGAGTTGATACATACAGATGTGTGGGGGCCAACCAAAGAGCAATACATTGGAGGTAGCAAGTACTTTGTCACTTTTATAGATGATTGCACAAGGATGGTTTGGGTTTATTTCATAAAAAACAAATAAGATGTGTTTACATGTTTCAAAGCATTCAAGGCAATGGTAGAGAAGGAAACAGGTCTATATATCAAGAAGCTAAGGTCCGATGGAGGGGGAGAGATTTTTAATGGATCAAGGCATCAAGAGGCAAGTAACATGCAGGTACAAACCCCAACAAAATGGAGTAGCAGAGAGAAAGAATAGATACATTGCCGAGATCGCTAGAGCAATGCTTAATGAGATGAATGTACCTAATATGTTTTGGAGTGATGCAACAAATACCGCCGTGTATCTAATGAATAGGGCTCCTACCTCAGGGATCCATGGCTTGACACCATATCAAGCCTATTATGGTAAGAAACCTGATCTTTTCCACTTGAAGATATTTGGATGTACTTGTTATGTACATGTGCCAAGTGAATTGAGGCACAAGCTACAACCAAAGGCAGAAAAGTGTGTGTTTCTAGGATATTCAAATGATCATAAAGGTTACAGGTGCTTCAACCCAAACACAAAGGACTTGAGGATATCAAGGGATGTAGCATTTGATGAGCTACTCCCTTGGTATAAGAAGTATGATTGTATGCAGGACTATGAAGAAGAAAAGCATGGACATGATGAAGAACAAATCGACCTAGAGCTAAGCGGCCCAAGGTGTTCCATCAATGAAGATAGTTCAAGCATGAACTCACCATGGAGGGGGAGATCTTCATCAAGCTATGAAGCACAATCAATCAACAAAGGCAAATCAACATTGGTAGAGTTGGATGAAGAAGGTAATGAAGTTGAAGATGATGAAGGAGACATGATGGAGAAAGAAGCCACATCAAAGAAAGAGATCAAGTTCCCAAGGCAAAGGAGGTTTATTCCTCCAAAAGGTGAAGAAAGGAAGTCTTCTAGAGTTAAGTATCCAACTCAAAGGTTTACTTATGATTCATACATGGCAACGCATTATGCATATATGAACAAAGTAGTAGAATATCATGAGCCCGATTGCTATGAAGATGCAAGCAGGTACACCGAATGGAAAGAGGAAATGCAAGAAGAGATCGACACACTTGAGGAAAATCAAACATGGACTCTAGTGCCGAAGAAGGAGAACATGAAGGTAATAGGTAATAAGTGGGTGTATAAAGTAAAGAGGAATTCAGATGGATCTATTTCTAGGTTCAAAGCAAGATTGGTGGCCAAGGGTTTTGCACAAACCTATGGAGTGGACTTTGAAGAGAAATTCAGCCCCGTGGCAAAGATGAGCACCATTAGGACACTCATTGCAATGGCTACTAGCAAAGGATGGAAGCTTTTCCAATTGGATATCAAGAATGCCTTTCTCAATGGAGACTTGGAAGAAGAGGTATACATGGAGCAACCACTAGGTTTTGTTCATAAAGAGTTTCCACATCATGTTTGTAGGTTGAAGAAGGCACTTTATGGCCTAAAGCAAGCTCCAAGGGCTTGGAACCAAAGATTGGTGGACTATTTGATCAAATGTGGTTACAATCAATGCAAGGCGGGTCCATCTCTCTTCATCAAACAAAGAGGAGAACTTGTAGTCTACATGTGTGTGTATGTAGATGATCTTATCATTACAGGTAATGATACAAAGGGCATTGAGGAGATCAAGGCAAAGCTTGGAAAGGAGTTTAGGATATCTGATCTTGCAGATCTTAGGTATTTTCTTGGCATTGAAGTTGTATACAAAGAAGAAGGTATTATGCTCATACAAAGAAAGTATATTCTAGACCTACTTGAGAGGTTTGGGATGCTACATTGCAAGCCTATTTCAAATCCCATGGAAGTTAATGTAAAGCTAAGCTCCATTGATGGAGAGCCATTAGAGGAGTAACTTTGTATCGCTCTATTGTAGGCTCTTTCAATTATGCCAAAATAACTAGGCCTGACATAGCATATGGAGTAGGAGTGTTATCACAATTTATGCATAGTCCAAGGACTACACACTTGCAAGCTGCAAGAAGAATGTTACGATATCTCAAGACCACTATAAATGAAGGATTGTTCTATTCATTTGATGATGATATGCATGTCAAAGCTTATTCTGATGCGGATTGGGCTGGTTCCAAGGAGGATAGAAGAAGTACAAGTGGTTACCTAGTCATGCTAGGTAGCAAGACAATCTCATGGATTTCAAAGAAGCAACCCACGATGGCATTTTCTTCCATCGAGGCTGAGTATAGAGATTTGGATCAAGTCACATGTAAGCTAATGTGGATTAAGAAGTTATTTATGGAGCTTAATTTGCAGGTTGACACATCCAATTTTTTGTGACAACATGAGTAGCATTCATCTAGCATCGAATCCTCTCTATCATGATAGAATCAAGCATATTGAAGTGCACTATCACTTCATAAGGGAAAAGGTGATATGCAAGGAAGTTTCAGTACATCATATTGTTACCAAGGAACAAGTTGCCGACATGTTTACAAAGGCTTTGGATGGGATGAAGATTTCAAAATTCAAGCAATGCATCAACATGAAGGAGCTTGGATGAGGACGAAGAATTGAAGCTTGAGGGGGAGTGTTAAAAGTCAAGCTTCAAGTTACAAATTC
>CM035429.1:16914136-16916636 GCA_020310875.1 Ceratopteris richardii
TGCATTACCAATTGCATCTTCAAAACAAGAAGGTTCAGCATCTTGTATTACCTTTGTCATGTAGGCACAATGGCGAGCCATGTAACTATCATATGTCAATCGTTGCACTGAATTACGCATCCTCCCAGATCTTCTTGGTCCTGGTTCACTTCTTCTTGTATCATCTGCATGTGCCCTTGTTACTCTTGGAGTCTTCACAGAGGGCAATCCAAGTTCCTCGTCAAGACTCTTTTCTGAACCACTTGAATCTCCATCAACATCTTCAAAACCTGCACTTGTTTTACTACCAGCAGAAAGCTTTTCTTTACCTTTCTTGGATGTATTTGATGAATTTGCTGGGCTGAAATTTCCACGCAATCTTCCACTCCATGGATTTGAGTTGGAACTATTGCTTGGTGATGCATCCGGTCCACTCAAAACTTGAGATTCTGCACTAGATTTTTCAGCATTTTCTTTGTCATTTGGTTCAAGATTCAGTCCTTCTTTGGCATCTGCATAGAAGCTTGACATTTCATCAAATACCACATCTCTGCTCACCTTCACCTGTCGTGTGAGTGGGTTAGAACATTTGTACCCCTTTTGCTCAAGGGAATATCCAATGAAGACACATTTTTCTGCTTTCGGATCAAGCTGCGTCCTCAACTCATCTGGAACATGTACATATGCAATACAACCAAAAACTTTCAGATGTGATAAGTTTGGCTTTTTACCTGTAAACTTCTCTTCAGGTGTAACTTGATGTACAACAGTAGTCAGAGTTCTCTTCATGATGTATACAACAGTATGCACAGCTTTTGCCCAATAACAATGAGGAATACTCTTCTCAGCCATCAAGGCTCTTGCTATTTTTGCAATATGTCTACTTTTGCGTTTAGCAACACCATTCTGTTGTGGTGTGTACCTGAATGAAAACTGACGCCGAATTCCATGATTTTTTAGAAAACTGCTGAACTCATTTGACATGTATTCACCTCCTCCATCAAATCTTAATGTTTGAATGTACTTCCCTGTCTGCTTTTCCACCATAACTTTAAAATTCTGGAAGTGAGTAAACACCTCACTCTTCTCTTTCATGAAATATCCCCATACTTTGCGTGTATGGTCATCAATGAAAGTAACATAAAACCTGCAACCGCCCATAGATGTGGTCTTTGCTGGACCCCAAACATCTGTATGTACTACTTCTAGTACATTCTCACTAACATGTTTGTCATGTGGAAATGATGATCTTGATTGTTTACCAAATTGACATGCTGCACATACCTTTTGCATTTCTGCAACTTTGAAATTTGGTAGTCCATGGACAATCTCCTTTGACTGCATCAGTTTGAGCCTTTGCAAGTTTGCATGTCCAATCTGTTTGTGCCATATCTCTATATCTGCAATAACTCCTGCACCTTTTGCAAACATGGCTGCATTCATTTCAGGAATCTTCACATTTAAGGTGAACATCCTACCCACTTTGTTTCCTTTGGCAACCAATCGTCCATCCTGCTTGTACTCTTCTACATATAATCCATCAGCATTGAACCTGACTTGTAATCCCTGGTCAACCATTTGTCCAACAGAAACCAGATTCTTCGTTATATTTGGAACATGGAGCACATCAGTGAGATGTTTTACCTTTCCGTCCTCCATAGACAATGCTATGTTTCCTGTATGCTCAATAGGATGCGATGTGTCATCACCTATTTCAACATATCCAGGAACTCGCATTTTCTGCAAACTACTAAACCATTCTGCATGAGTGGTCATGTGATTTGAAGCACCTGAATCAACATACCAGACATTATCATTCGATTTTGAAACACCAGCAGACATCGTATTCATCATGTGATGTTGAACCATAAACAGCTTCTCAGAATCATCTGCACTTGTGGATGCATAGTTCTTTTGCTGCCTTTTGTTATTTTGATTCTTTAACCTGCAATCACATTCAAAGTGTCCAGGTTTACCACAATTCCAACATCCTTTACTATCATTACCTGAATCATTTCTTTGGAAATTTCTGCAACCTCTTTGGCTCCCCCTGCCTCGAAACTGTCCTCTTCCTCCTGAATGATTCTGTTGTTGACCTTGGTCTTGGTTACTGTTTCCTCTTCCACTTCCAAAACCTCTACCTCTGCCTCTTCCTCTACCAGAGTAGAATACCTGCTCAGAATTGGGCTTTCCTTGGGAGTTTGAATCCTCACCAAGATTCTTTTCTTCAATAATCAGCATAGAGACCAAATCAGCAAAATTCGGAATATTTTCCCTGGTCTGTATAGAAGTTCTGAACTGCTTACATGCAGCTCCTAAACCACGAAGGCACACTTCCACCTTATCATCATCATCTACATTCACGCCAATAGATGCAAGTGACTCACATATGCTTTTGATTTTTAGAGTGTAGTCACTTACCGACATGCTCTTTTTCTCCAATGTATGCAGCTCATTCTTGAGTTGCAATTTCCGTGCCTTTGTATTGGTCTCGTACAAAGTGACCAAACTGTTCCAAGCC
>CM035429.1:16924136-16931636 GCA_020310875.1 Ceratopteris richardii
ACTTAGCTAATGATTGTTGGCATAATAATCAGAGTAATGGTGGATACAATCAAAATTATAATTCAAGAGGAAGAGGTGGCAGAAATCAAAGAGGTAATTTCAGAGGTAGAGGTGGTAGGAGTTACTTTGGAAGAAATGCAGGTAGAGGTTTCCAAAGTCAACAATATAACAACACCTACTACAATTATGCTTCAGATCAAAAGGAGGATTCAACATTGATAATGAATGCAACTTGTGAAAGGCAGAATGAAGATCAAAGAGTCTTCTACATTGACTCAGGGTGTAGCAATCATTTGAGTGGTAATATATCTTTGATGACTGATTTGGAGAGTAAGGTTTTTAATCATGTTGTTCAGACAGGTGACAACACAAAGCACAATGTGAAGTCAATTGGATCAGTGAAGGCCAAGGATGGTAGCACCTTATTGAGTAAGGTCTTGTATGTTCCTACAATCCCTAAGAATTTGATAAGTGTAGGACAAATTGTTGAAAAGGGATATGAAGTAAGGTTTACTAATGATGGAGTATATGTGGAAGACCCTAGCCAAGGGTATAAACAGATTGTTTCAGGGAAAAAGGAAGGAAGATTATTTACATTGAAGATTCAAGGCAATATTGGTCATACTATGTTCACATATGGAGGACATAAGATCTCTGAGTTAGATCTTTGGCACAAGAGGCTTGGACATTTCAATGAAAGAGGTATTAAAGATATGGTTAACAATGGTTCAGTGCTTGGATTGCCTAATGTTGCAGGTCAACATATGACATACAGATGTGAGGCATGTCAATTAGGTAAGGCTCACAAGAATTCTTACTCCAAGCATGGTTTTATGTACTCAGAGAAGCTTGAGTTGGTACACACAGATGTGTGGGGACCATCAAAGGATTTCAGTATAAATGGGTCAAGGTATTATGTGATTTATGTTGATGATGCTACTAGATGGATCACTATCTATGTGATCAAAGATAAGTCAGAAGTGTTTAATACATTTAAACACTATCATGCATATGCAAAAAGAGTTACAGGTCATAAGTTGAAGAGATTAAGGTCAGATGGAGGGGGAGAGTATTTCTCTAATGAGTTCAGTGATTACTTATGGAATGCAGGTATAAAAAGGGAAGTTACTTGCAGGTACTCTCCTCAACAAAATGGTGTTGCAGAAAGGAGAAATAGAACACTAGTTGAGTTTGCAAGATCCATGATGAAGGAGAAAAATTGCCCTAATTATTTGTGGGCTGAGGCTGTAAATACAGCCACTTATTTGGTCAATAGGTTACCATGTAAAGCCTTGCACGGTATGACACCATATGAGGCTTGGTGGGGTAAGAGACCTACCTTGGATCATTGCAGAGTTTTTGGATGTGTGGCATATGCATATGTGCCATCACAATTAAGGCACAAGTTGGAGCCTAAAGCTGAAAAATATGTTTTCATTGGTTATGATGATAAGCAGATGGGCTATAGATTGTGGAGTCCATCTACAAAACAATTCATGGTTTTTAAAGATGTTACATTTGATGAGCAAAGTACTTGGTATGCAGGTACAATCAATATCAATATAGGTGATGAACAAGAAGTGAACCAAAGGAAAGGTAAATCAAAGGTTCAAATATTTGATGAACAAGAGAATGATGAAGTGCAGGTTGAAGTGGAAGAAACACCAAGATTTGATCCTGAATATGAAGAACCAGAAACCTCAAGAAGTGGAGAGCTTAGGAGGTCTACAAGGAATAAATGGCAACCTCAAGGTATAGCTATGATACTTCATTTTTAGCCACAAAAGATTATGCTTATATGATGAAAACAGATGAAGACCCTTCTACATATGAAGAGGCAAAAGGTAAGGAAAAATGGGAGAAAGCTATGCAGGAAGAATATGATGCATTATTGGAGAACCAAACATGGGATTTGGTTCCAAAACCAAATAGTCAGAAAATCATTGGATGCAAGTGGGTTTACAAAACCAAGAGGTTTGCAGATGGAAGTGTGTCTAGATACAAAGCTAGACTTGTTGTCAAAGGGTTTGCTTAGACTTATGGTGTTGACTATGATGAGACTTATAGTCCTGTGGCAAAGATGACAACCATCAGGACACTTATAGCTATTGCTGCATGTAAAGGTTGGAAGTTATGTCAACTTGATGTGAAAAATGCTTTTCTGAATGGTTATATTTCAGATGATGTGTTCATGGAGCAACCTCAAGGGTTCAAAGATAAAAGGTATCCAGATCTTGTGTGCAAGCTCAAGAGAGCTTTGTATGGCTTGAAGCAGGCCCCAAGGGCATGGAACTATAGACTTGTGAAGTTCCTAAAGGACCTTGGATTTCAGGTGTCTAAAGCAGATAGTAGCTTGCTTGTCAAAGCAAGTGATAATGGTTTCATATACATGTGCATATATGTTGATGATATAATCCTTATAGGTACAGATGAAGAAGGAATACAAAGACTCAAGAAGCAAATGGAAAAGGAGTTCAAGATAAGTGACTTGGGAGACTTGTCATACTTCTTGGGCATGGAGATTACATATACTCAACATGGAGTATTTGTGACCCAAGAAAGGTATTTGAGGAACTTGTTAATCAAGTTTAAAATGGATGATTGCAGGGTAGCACCTACACCAATGGAGGTGAATCACAAATTGAGTAAGTTTGGAGGTGAAGAATTCAAGGACATGAGACAATATCAGAGTTTGGTTGGTAGCCTTATCTATGCTACTTTAACTAGACCTGATTTATCATATACAGTAGGAGTTTTGTCTCAATTCATGCATTGCCCAAGGAAAGAACATTGGATTGCAGGTCAAAGAGTGTTGAGGTACATTAAGGGTACACTCAATGAGGGTTTGTATTATGGGTTTACCTCAGATACAAATATCAAAATTTATAGTGATGCAGATTGGGCAGGTAATCCAGATGATAGAAGATCAACTTTTGGATATATGTGTTATGTGGGAGATAAACTTATCTCATGGTGCTCCAAGAAGCAACATACAGTTGCTTTGTCTTCTACAGAAGCAGAGTATAAAGGCATGGTTGAAGCTGCAAAGGAAGTGATTTGGCTCAAGACATTGATGAAGAGTTTTGACATTGTGCATGGGGTACCAATTATATATGGAGATAACATGAGTTCATTGTATTTAGCTTCTAATCCTGTTTTTCATGCCAGGACCAAACACATTGAGATTCAGTATCACTTTCTAAGAGAGAAAGTGATGGATAAGGAGATTGAAGTCATACATACTTCAACAAAAGATCAGATAGCTGATATGCTTACAAAGAGTTTGGATGGATCAAAGCTACAGAAGTTTAAAGACATGGCAGGTATAAAGAAGAAAGGAGAAACCTCAATTGATGATTGAGGGGGAGCTGTTGGTGCAGATCAATCACCAATTGAATGTTTGAAGACCAAAGAATGAAGGATGAGATCAATTCTTGAAGCTTGGAAGGAATGCACATTCAGAGTATGTGAGGAATGTATACATATGTACATAGTTCACTTAGATCTTTGATTAGTCATAGACTTGTACAAATTTATGTATAAATACCTTGAAAATGTCGAGGCGTGATATGAGAGCATATGTGAGAATAGATAGAAATCAAGAAAGAAGTAGAGAGATGTCATAAGACATGTGAAAAGTTAGTTGAGTTTCCTCTCATCACTCAACTGTAACTTCCTGAGTAAATGAAGAAATATTGCGCCCGATCTTTTCGTGTCTGCTTCGTCTGTGTTTGATCAATTGTGAAATCCTTTTGAGGATATCTAAGTTGGTAGTTAATAAGTCTGTGACCTGAGTTTGAGAGTCTAATTGCAAACAGGCTAGGAGAATTGTTAGTAGGAACATTCATATGTGTTGAGTGTTTACAGTTCTCTGAAACAGGCGCAAATTTCGATCTTAATCTTTTGGTCAGTTCTCACTCCATAGTTTAAAGTTTTGTGCAAGCAAGCACTTAATCTTTAAGTTGGAAGGTAATCTACTCGTGGCTAGAAGCATTTGCTTAAACGGGTTCTGTACTGAGAGAACTGAAGTTAAGAAGTTAGGGATGTCTAAATCGACTTTTCAGAAGTGCAGATTCAGACATAGGTAACTTGTGAAGTTGATTTCTCAAGTTATACTAAACCTTTTGAAGAACTTTAACTTGGAGGAGGTGCGCAATCTCTAGGCGACACTCCATACAAAATTTCATAGAAAACTTTACATGTTTGATAGGTCAATGAGAAGAAATAATGCAGCAGACTTTCTATGTTTTACTTTCTTCACAGATTTTCTCAATTTTTGATAATTTGGAGATTGGACCTCTAACTTAGTGAAAGTTTTGACTTACTCTTGATATAGAGGTGTTCTAAATTCAAGAGTAGGTTTTTCTTTTGGAGATTAATACTCTCCATCAATGTATATGTATATGTATATGTATATGTATATGTATATGTATATGTATATGTATATGTATATGTATATGTATATGTATATGTATATGTATATGTATATGTATATGCATATGAATATGTATACATATACGTATATGTATATGTATATGTATATGTATAGGTATACGTATACGTATATGTATACGTATACGTATACGTATACATATATGTATATATATGTATATGTATATGTATATGTATAACATATACGTACATGTATACGTATATGTATATGTACATGTATATGTGTATGTATACGTATACGTATATGTATACATATATGTATACGTATATGTATATGTATATGTATATGTAAATGTATATGTATATGTATATGTATACTGATTGGGGAAGTATCTCAACCCCTAAGCAACGACGAAGCGTGAATGACCTCCACAGGTATCCTTCTTTGACCTCTGCACACCAAAAATGCTATTACTCAGAGCTTATGCAGAGAACTCCAGTGAGCTTTTGTAAACCTATAGTAGACACCAAGAGCTTTCCAACAAAACAAATTTCAGTTCAAATGGATGCTTACACAAAGAGAAACAATGTCTACAACATGAGCTAGTTGAATGCTCACAACTGCCAGTCAAGCAGATACCTCACTTCACTCCAGCAAGCTTTTCTCAAAGATTATACAGAGAATGACATCTGAATTCCTCTTTACTTTATACACCCACTTATTACCTATTACCTTCATGTTATCCTTCTTGGGCACTAGAGTGCATGTTTGATTCTCCTCAAGTGCGTCGATCTCTTCTTGCATTGCCTCTTTCCATTCGGTGTACCTGCTTGCATCTTCATAGCAATCGGGCTCATGATCTTCTACTACTACTTTGTTCATATATGCATAATGAGTTGCCATGTATGAATCATAAGTAAACCTTTGAGTTGGATACTTAACTCTAGAAGACTTCCTTTCTTCACCTTTTGGAGGAATAAACCTCCTTTGCCTTGGGAACTTGATCTCTTTCTTTGACATGGCTTCTTTCTCCATCATGTGTCCATCATCTTCAACTTCATTACCTTCTTCATCCAACTCCACCAATGTTGCTTTGCCTTTGTTGATTGATTGTGCTTCATAGCTTGATGAAGATCTCCCCCTCCATGGTGAGTTCATGCTTGAACTATCTTCATTGATGGAGCACCTTGGGCCGCTTAGCTCTAGGTGGATTTGTTCTTCATCATGTCCATGCTTTTCTTCTTCATAGTCCTGCATACAATCATACTTCTTATACCAAGGGAGTAGCTCATCAAATGCTACATCCCTTGATATCCTCAAGTCCTTTGTGTTTGGGTTGAAGCACCTGTAACCTTTATGATCATTTGAATATCCTAGAAACACACACTTTTCTGCCTTTGGTTGTAGCTTGTGCCTCAATTCACTTGGCACATGTACGTAACAAGTACATCCAAATATCTTCAAGTGGGAAAGATCAGGTTTCTTACCATAATAGGCTTGATATGGTGTCAAGCCATGGATCCCTGAGGTAGGAGCCCTATTCATAAGATACACGGCGGTATTTGCTGCATCACTCCAAAACATGTTAGGTACATTCATCTCATTAAGCATTGCTCTAGCAATCTCGGCAATGTATTTATTCTTTCTTTCTGCTACTCCATTTTGTTGGGGTGTGTACCTGCATGTTACTTGCCTCTTGATGCCTTGATCCATTAAAAAATCAGAAAACTCATTTGAGAAATATTCTCTCCCTCCATCGGACCTTAGCTTCTTGATATATGTACCTGTTTCCTTCTCTACCATTGCCTTGAATGCTTTGAAACATGTAAACACATCTGATTTGTTTTTGATGAAATAAACCCAAACCATCCTTGTGCAATCATCTATAAAAGTGACAAAGTACTTGTTACCTCCAATGGATTGCTCTTTGGTTGGCCCCCACACATATGTATGTATCAACTCCAATGGATGTTGGCTTATGTAGCCACTCTTCTTGAATGGAAGTCTCGCTTGCTTCCCTAGTTGAAACGATTCACATAAATGCTTCATACCTTGTCCTTGGAAGTTGGAAAGACCTTCAACCAGCCTCTTGAATTGCATTTCCTTCATTCTTTGTATGTTGATGTGACCTATCGTCTTGTGCCACAAGTCCAACTCCGAAATCCTCTTGTTTCCATATGTGAAGTAGACATGTTGAGTGGAATGAGAATTTACCTCCAAAGTGAAGAGTCTCCCTTGCTTCTTTCCTCTTGCTATGACCTTGTAACCTTGCTTAGGGTTCTCCACAAAGCATCCACCTTTGTTGAACCTTACTTGATAGCCTCTTTCAACCATTTGCTCAACGGACACCAAGTTCTTTGTGATAGTAGGTACATGCAAGACATCCTTGAGACATCTTCCTTCCTCCTTGTCATCCAAAGCTACATCTCCAACATGGGAGATCTCATGGGCTGTATCATCACCTGTTTCTACATGTCCTTTACCTTTGGGAACATGTAGATTAGTAAACCAAGAAGCATTGCAACTCATATGGTTGCTACATCCACTATCAATATACCAAGTGTTATCTACTTTGCTTGAATTCCCATTCATGTGCATCATCAAGAGATTGTCATTTTCTGAACTTGTAGAAGCATAATTACCTTGGACTTTGTATGAAGAGCCTTGATTATAGCTCCTTTGGTTTCCTCCTTGGTAGCAATCTCTAGCATAGTGGCCAAACTTGCAAAATATGTAACATCCTTCACCATCTTCAGCAAGCTTTTCTCAGAGATTATACAGAGAATGAATCTCAAACCTAGGTCAACTTTAGAGGACTCTAATAGCTACCCAATGACACCAAAATCATAGCAAATGGATACATAGAGAAGGAGAACCAGCCCTTACAACAGACACACCAAGAGAGATATCAATCACACAACTTCAGTAAAATGAATGTTGCTCCCATATTACTCAGAGAATGATCCAGAGACTTTGTGAGCATAAAGTAGACTCTAATAGCTATCCAGTGAGACAAGAATTACATCAAATGGATAGAATATGAGGGAGAAACAATTCTAACAACTCAGGGGTAGAGAGTTGCAACACTGCCTGCGCACACACATAGA
>CM035429.1:16936636-16941636 GCA_020310875.1 Ceratopteris richardii
AGCTTCTTGTAGATTTCAATTTTGTAATAGATTCCTTTTGTAATCAAAATCCTTCCATTGCTTCTCTCTTTGATCTTACCTTGTGCGTGTGTGTGCATGCTTGTGTGCTTTCACTCACGCACTTGTGCCTTCACTTGCCCGTGGTCTTCATACCGGTCCTCACGTCTCCGCGGATTGACAAGTAAAGGAGGTGGTGCTTACGCTTGAGCTACACCAAATTTTGGTGCCGTTGCCGGGGAGAGAGCTTCGAGGATGAGTGTTGTGATGGTAAGATCGTAGATTTGCGACGTTGGAAGGTAAAAAAACTATCATTTTTGTTCATTTTCTGATTTTTCTTCTTCATCTTCTTGATCATCATCATCTCCACCTTCTTCCATCTTCTTCTTCATAGAAATTTCTTGTTTTTTAGTGCATTTTCACCATTTTCATACCATTTTTCATGCATTATTGTGTGGGAAGGAGTTAGGAAGTGCAAGGGAGAACAAGCACCTGTGTTTTTCATGATTTTTTGCTCATACGGAGCTCGCCATTGCTCGGCGCTCAAAAATTTGAAGTTCCCGCCAAAAAACGTGATTCTGTGATGAAAATCGCGATTCTGTGAGAATTCAAATTTTTTTGAAAATCATGATTCTCTGTTTCCCGCCTAAAAGCTTGTGGAAAAGAACACGATTCTGTGGTCATTCTCAGAATCGCGATTCTGTGGTTGTGCTCAAAATCGTGATTCTCACAAATCACGATTTTTAGCCAAAAACACGATTTTGTAAAAACACGATTCTCTAGGACAAAATCGCGATTCTCTAGAACACGATTCTCTAAAACACGATTTTGTGAAAACACGATTCTCTGTAGACAATTGCGATTTTCATGTCAAAAAACATAATTGTCTGAGACAAAATCGCGATTTTCATGTCAAAAAACACGATTCTAAGAACCACGATTTTGTGAAAAACACGATTTTGTGAATCACGATTCTCTGAGACAAAATCGCGATTCTCTAGAACACGATTTTGTGAAAACACGATTCTGTGAACCACGATTCTGTGAAAACACGATTCTCTACTCAAAATCGCGATTCTCACTAATCATTACTTTCAGCAAAAACACAATTTTGTGAAAAGGCGATTCTGTGAAAACACGATTTTCTGCTCAAAATCGCGATTCTCAAAAACACAATTCTCTGCTCAAAATCGCGATTTTCAAAACACGATTTTGTGACAACACGATTCTCAAGGTACAAAATCGCGATTCTCTGTTTTCACACAATCACGATTCTCTTGAAGTTCACAAAATCGCGATTCTCTTGAAGTTCACAAAATCGCGATTTTTTTCCAAAAGGTCCTGTTTGCATGGTTTGACCCCCAGGAGCCTGATTTGACATAACGTTTTCATCCAAAGTCCATTTTTTGAGCTCTATGCATTGATTTTTAGGTAGACTAATTTGAAGTTGACCCTCAAGTGGGACTAGGAAACCAAAGGGGCTCCAAAGGATTTTTGAGTAATACCAAGGGGGAGAAAAATTGTGTCATGGGAAAGAAAAAAGCAAAAGATAGAAGGAAAGGGGCTAAGATTGAAAAAAAGGAGGGAGATAAACATGAAATGCATGAGATAATCCCACATAAAGGTGAAACATCTAGAGAAAAATTGCAAGGAGTCAAGGAAACGGGGGAAATGTCTAAGGGGGTTGGATCCTTATTTGCAACAAGAGAATATGATAATACTTTTGTGGATATCAGAATAGGATATGACCATAGAAGGTTGGGTGTTTATATCAATCCTAATTGTGAGTGGAATTTAATTCATATTGACCTAGTGGTCATTATCTTAGAGAACATTCAACCAACAACTCACTCTTCTATCCTCATGGATGGTGAACATTATGATTGCATGGGTCAAGTTGTGTTAACTGTTATGGTGGATGATATGCAATTTTTGGAAACATTCTTTGTCATGGATTGTATAGATGAAGACTTGATCATTGGCACCCAAAGGTTCATTACACAAAATCATCAAGAATTTGAGGTGTCTTCTCCACCTATTACCCGTGCTTCTACATATATGTCTATGGAAAATCCTAATGACTATTCACCTTATGATAATTGGGGGCAAAATCATCTTTTCAAAGAGTGTGCTTTTCATGAAAATTTTTTTCTTTCTACTCATGTTTTTGAATCTAATCCTTCTTTGACTAAATCACAGGAAATCTTGGAGAATGGAGAAATGGAGGACTCCAAGTGTTTGGGGGATGTGGAAGGACCCTCTCTTCTTGTCAATTTGGATTCCCCTCATGAAACCATAAGCAGGGATGATCTACACTCATATGATCAAGAAGGAGATGATCCACAAATACCAGGTATCACTGATATGGAGAACAATGTCAAATCTATGGTCAATCATGACAATTCATCACCCATTTGTACATCTAGAGATTCAATGTGTAATACGGATAAATGTATCGATGAATCTCTAGATCAATCTCCAACAACACTACCCATTGACCCCTTGCATAAGTCTGATGCATGTATAGAAGATCAACCTTTGTTGCATTCCCCATGTAAAGATGAGTTTTCTCAAAGAAGTCGCATAGAAGGCCCAAAAGACCCCTACATCAAGAAACAGAAATCACATTTTCTTGGTAATATCAAGAAAATTTGGGTGGCCAAGAAATTACTTAGAGCCCAACCAAATCACACTATGATATGGGTACCAAAGAAAGCCCTTGTACAAAATCAGCCCCCTCACACTAGACTTCAAAATCTATGGTCTAGGCCTACCATGACTTATCTTCAAGAAAGACCACTTCCAATCGAAGGACACAAAGCAATCAAGCCAAAACTCAGAAAGAATCCAGGGGGGGACTTCAAGGCAACAACCTGCACAACAAAGACACCAACGCGAGGTAAGGGACTAAATCAAGCACAAAGCTCCAAAAAAGATCAAAGAACCTCTTCTACAAGGATATGGGTATGGAAACCAAAAGCATCGGTAGGCCCCACAGAACCACAATGCCAACCACGCAGGATCAAAGCCTCAAGAAAGCATCCAAACATGGAGCCACCAAAGGAGATCACTAAACAAGCGAAGACCAATCTCAAATGGATCCCTATAAGGAGGAATGATCAGTTGTCATCTCGAGATACAATGGATACCTCCAACAAAGATGGCATCGACATCTGCAAGTGACATCAAGCCTCGACGAGCGACAACCATGTGCTCCTTGCACAACCCTGTCTTTTGCACCATTCAGGTCATGCATTTCCAAAGTATGCATTAATATAGGGCCACATTACACGGCCGTGCATAGACACACTTGAGAATCCCAAGCACAAGAGCACATTGACATCTGTCAAATATTTCTATTGATACTAACTTTTGTGTTCTTGTTTTGTGATATTTTTTTCAAAAAAAAAAAGAAGAGAGAGAGAAAAAAAAAGAGCTTGTTCCCAGGTTTGGTTTATGGAACATGAATAAGTCATGCTTAGTTGAAGGTGGAACCATGGCTTGGATAGAAGTGTGTCTCGGCTAGCAGCTACTATTATTGTTGCCTTATCTGGTAGATGTCAAGCACTTGGCAGGAACATGGCATCCACAACTATTGTTTCCCCTTACCATGGTAGGAGGGAAGAGTTTGAAGGTGAGAAGACTCCTGCTTAGGGTGAGCTAAAGAGAAGAGAGGGGATAGGGCGCGACACTTAAAGAGTTTCATCAGTGATCCATCAACATGGACACTCATCGACAATGAAAGACGAGCTGATGGTCCATCACAATGCTGGGTGTACAACATGAAGAGTAGACTATCGATCGATCTTTCATGGTAAGAATCCTCTACTTGGGTATCACGACAACACTGCTAGATTAGGAAACCTCTTCATCAGCATACCCTTGAGCAATCCGCTCAAGACCTACTTTCTTGCACCATGTTTTCTAATGCATTTCCCTAGTATGCATGCATAGGGCTACATGACAAGGCCGTGCACAAGGCACATATTTTCCTCAACCCATGCACCAATACATTTACCCATCATTCAATATGGGTTACGAGTACTTGACATGAGTACAATGAACATCACCTTTGGAAAATCTTTAGGATATCACAGGGACAACATCAATACCTAGGAAGCAAGTTGAAGCCCGCAGTTGCTCCAACTCAACCTTGACAACCTCTTTTGAGCAACGAGCTGATTTTTGGGAGCTCACAAGGACACTGTCTCGCTAGAATCCAAGGAAGCAACACATACCAAAGAACTAAGCCTTACAATAACTTACAATGATAAAGGAAGAATCAGACAACTGAACCTGCTACACTAGATAGATAGAAGGATCTTGTTCACACAGGATGGACACTACCTCTCAAAGTGCTACATGGAACAACCACTACAACAAGGGTCTGACAGGGATGACAGACTCGAGAGGGGGGGGAGTGTTGGAACTCAAGGTCAAGCACAAACATGGAAGCACATCAGAAAGGTGGACACACACAAGAAGAAGGAGCAAGTAGGGAGCTCCATGAAGTACATGTCAACTCTTTAGAAGAATCCCCTACAAAAATAGTCCTCGAGCTTGAGGAGCATTAGAAGTATCATCCTAACGATTTTCATAATTTTTAGACTTCGTTTGAGCCTTCAAATAAGCCCTAGAACCTAATTTTTAACTAGGCTGGACACTAGGTCTGGACAGGGCCAAAACTAGTCTAAAAACTATAAAAAGAGCTAAAGAGCTCATTTTTGAGCTTAGCTTCTTGTAGATTTCAGTTTTGTAATAGATTCCTTTTGTAATCAAAATCCTTCCATTTTTCCTCTCTTTGATCTTACCTTGTGCGTGTGTGTGCATGCTTGTGTGCTTTCACTCACGCACTTGTGCCTTCACTTGCTCGTGGTCTTCATACCGGTCCTCATGTCTCCGCGGATTGACAAGTAAAGGAGGTGGTGCTTACGCTTGAGCTACAATATGTATATGTATATGTATATGTATATGTATATGTATATGTATATGTATATGTATAT
>CM035429.1:16944136-16951636 GCA_020310875.1 Ceratopteris richardii
TCAACAACCAAATGATACGTGACTTTGAGCTTCCTAACTCCTCATGGGTGTAATCCACTTTTACAAGGATAAATGAGAAGTACTTTTACAAGAGGTTGAGCATATGAAGCCTTTCAAAGGTTATGCCAAAAGGTTAAGCATAAGCTAGTTAAACCAAGTATGTGGGCTTGGGTTTAATTGCACCAACAACTCCCCCTCAAGCCTAAGATGCGTGGTCTTCAATGCTCCTTGATTTCCTACAAACCAATCATCAATTTGAACCTGTTCATCTTTGTTCCATCCAATGCCTTTGTGAGTATATCTGCACATTGTAGATGAGTTGAAACATGAGATAGTTGAATATCCTTGATAATCAATTTCTCCCTCACATAATGAGCTTCAATGTGCTTATTCCTTGCATGGTATACAAGATTAGCATCCAAGTGAAGTGAGCTAGTATTGTCTCCAAAGATTATTGGAGTGTAGGAATGTATCTCCAAATCTACATATAGTTGATTAAGCCACATAGCTTCTTTAGTTGTATTTGCCAAACCTCTATATTCTGCTTCTATGGAATATAATGCCACAATTGGTTTCTTCTTGGATGACCATGATATAAGCTTTGAACCTGTAAAGGATAGGTACCCTGAAGTGCTCTTCTTATCATCCTTGGAGCCAGCCCAATCTGCATCAGAATACATCTTTATATCTATGTCATAGGTGAAGGGATAGAACAACCCTTCATTCATTCAACCCTTTAGATACTTAAGCACCCTCTTTGCAACTTCCATATGAGGTTTCCTTGGTGCATGCATAAAGTGACTCAATGTACTCACTCTATAGGCAATATCCACTCTTGTTAGAGTAGCATAATTGAGACTACCCACAAGTTGTTGATAACCTGTAACATCATCAAGTAGTTCACCTTCATGTGAACTCAATTTATGATTGAGTTCCATAGGATTACCTGCAATTTTAGTGTTCTCCATCTTAAACTTTATCAACATATCATGTATGTACTTCCTTTGAGTGATAAATATGCCAGAATTTGTATACACAAGCTGTAAGCCAAGAAAGTAGGTTAATAAACCAAGATCACTGATTTTAAATTCCTTCATTAATTGAGCCTTGACCTACTTGATGCCATTAGCATAATTCCCTGTAATAATGATATCATCTACATAGACACATAAGTAGATAACTTCTGATTTGTTCTTCTTCACAAACAATGAAGAATCTTCCTTGCTTTCCACAAAGCCTTGGTCCTGGAAATAAGTTACTAACCTATGGTTCCAAGCTCTAGGGGCTTGTTTGAGACCATAGAGTGCCTTCCTAAGCTTTCATACATAACCTGCTTTATCTTCATCTTCAAAAGCTGGTGGTTGTGCCATATATACTTCTTTTGATATCCATCCATTGAAGAATGCATTCTTGACATCTAACTGACATAAATTCCAATTTTTAGAAGCAGCAAGACTTATCAGAACCCTAATTGTTGGCATCTTTGCCATAGGTGCAAATGTTTCTTCATAGTCTACTCCATGAGTTTGGATAAATCCTTTTGCCACTAACCTTGCCTTGTACCTGCTTATAGAGCCATCACAGTTCTTTTTTATTTTGTATATCCATCTTGAACCAATTACCTTCATATCTGGCTTCTTGGGAACTAGATCCCAAGTGTGATTTTCTTGTAATGCTTCCACTTCTTCCTACATAGCTTCTCTCCATTCTTTCTTCTTCCTAGCCTCTTCAAATGAAGAAGGCTCTTCTACCATAGTGTCTTTAGTGATATACACAAAATGTTTTGTGACTAAGGATGTATCATATCCATACCTTATGGGCTTTTACTTTCTCTTTGTGATCTCCTTAATGCTTGATTTGAAGACTTTGGTATCTCTTCTAGTTGCTTGACCTTCACCTTGCCTCTTGACTTCCAAGCCTTGAAGTCAATTTGCTCTTCATCTTTTGAGTCGATATCTTCTCCTAATGATTGATCTTGTGTAGGTTGGAAAATCATTCTCCAAATCATATGGTGACTTGAATTTCCTGGAATCATCTTCAAACCATGAATTATTTTCATCAAATACTACATCCCTACTAACCATAAATGCTTTGTTAGTGGGATTGTACAGCCTATAGCCTTTTTTATTCTGATCATACCCAATAAATATACATTTCTCAGCCTTAGGGTCAAGCTTTCCTCTGATTTGTGAGGGGATGTGTGCATAAGCAATGCACCCAAATATTTTGCAATGGTCTAATGAGGGTCTCCTGCCATTCCATGCTTCATATGGTGTCATACCATCCAATGATTTTGATGGAAGCCTATTGAACAAGTAGGTGGCTGTGGAAATATCCTCTGCCCATAGATAATTAGGTAACTTCTCATTTAACATAGACCTAGCAGCTTCAACAATTAATTTGTTCCTTCTCTCTGCCACTCCATTCAATTTAGGTGTGTATCTGGTTGTTACTTCCCTCTTTATGCCTCTATCCTATAAAAATGAATCAAACTCATGTGAAAAGTACTCATCACCTCTATCAGAACTGATCCTCTTCAAGCTCCTTCCTATTTGGTTTTCAACTAGTGCCAAGTATTTCTTGAAACATATAAATACCTCATCCTCATGCTTCATGAAATAAAGAATTTTCCATCTATTTTAATCATCAATAAATGACACATAGTACCTTGAACTTGAGATGGATGGATCTTTGCTAGGGCCCCACACATCAATGTGTACAAGCTCCAAATAATCTTCATGGATGTATCCTCTCTTGTTGAATGGTTGCCTATGAGCTTTGCCTAAATTGGCATGCTCCACATTTGTATATCATATGTTGCTTGGTCACATTGGGAATACCAAGCACACTTTAATCCCTGCACATTTTCTTTATATTTCTTTCTCCTATGTGTCCTAACCTTTTGTGCCATATTTCTAGCTCAGATAAGGTTTTATCTCTATAACTAAATAGTGCTATGTTCCTTGTGTCTTCAATTTCAAATGTGAATATTCTACCTGACTTCTCACCTTTGGCAATCTGCTTGAAGCCTTGTTGGGGTTCTTCCACATATGGTCCATGCTTACTGAATCTCACCTCTAATCCTTTCTCAACAATGTACCCAACACTAATGCCCCATCCTGACATTCACGAGCTACTATAGTTATTAGACCAGAGCGCAAAGATAAGTAAATATCTGACAATCATGAGAATTAATGCTAATGATAATTTGTAAGATTATAATAGACAGTATGTTGATTCTATCATGCTTTAAATCATTAAAAGTGATCAACTACACACAAGGAAAAAGCTTTGAAAAGATCATTGTTCTAATGGAGTTATAACTGAGAAGTGAGATGAGAATGTAATGATCATATATGTATAAAAACATTAATACAATGTCGATTGACATCAAACATTGCTTAATGTGTGAGAGATGAGTGAGCTGTGAGACGAGCTCCCACTTCACAATGAGTGTACATCAAAATGATCTCTCAAGGTTGAGATACATGCATGCCTTTTAGATAATTCTTTTATAGTCATGCTTGGAGCCAAAGATTGATTTCAAATTCAAAATTCCACCTAAATGGTGAATTCTAACATATAGGATAGATTCTCTAATTGCTCAACAACCAAATGATACGTGATTTTGAGCTTCCTAGCTCCTCATGGGTGTAATCCACTTTTACAAGGATATTTGAGAAGCACTTTTACAAGAGGTTGATCATATGAAGCCTTCCAAAGGTTATGCCAAAAGGTTAAGCATAAGATAGTTAAACCATGTATGTGGGTTTGGGTTTAATGAACCAACATATGTATATGTATATGCATATGTATATGTGCATGTATATGTAGATGTATATGTATATGTATATGTATATGTATATGAATATGTATATGTATATGTATATGTATATGTGTATGTATATGTGTATGTATATGTGTATGTATATGTGTATGTACATGTGTATGTATATGTGTATGTATATGTGTATGTATATGTGTATGTATATGTGTATGTATATGTGTACGTATATGTGTACGTATATGTGTATGTATATATCTACGTATATGTGTACATATATATCTACGTATATGTATACGTATATGTATATGTATATATATCCGTATAGGTGTACGTATACGTTGTACGTATAGGTGTACGTATACGTGTACGTGTACGTGCACGTGTACGTGCACGTGTACGTGCACGTGTACGTCCACGTGTACGTCCACGTGTACGTGGACGTGTACGTCCACGTGTACATGCACATGTACCTCAACGTGTACGTGCACGTGTACGTGCACGTGTACCTCCACGTGTACGTGCACGTGTACCTCCATGTGTACATGCACGTGTACGTCCACGTGTACGTGCACATGTACGTCCATGTGTACGTCCACGTGTACGTCCACATGTACATCCATGTGTACGTCCACGTGTGCACGTCTACATCCACGTGTACATGCACATCTATGTCCACGTGTACTTCCATGTGTACGTGTACGTATATGTGTACACATAGGTGTACGCATATGTATACGCATAGGTGTACGTATACATATACGTACACCTATGCGTATACGCATAGGTGTATGCATATGTATACACATAGGTGTACGTATACGTGACGTATATGTGTACGCATAGGTGTATGCATATGTATGCATAGGTATACACATATGTATACGCAAAGGTATACGCATATGTATACGCATAGGTATACACATATGTATACGCATATGTATACGTATATGTATACGCATATGTATACGTATATGTATACGTATATGTATTCGTATATGTATACGTATATGTATTTGTATATGTATAGGTATATGTATTCGTATATGTATATGTATATGTATATGTATATGTATATGTATATGTATATGTATATGTATATGTATATGTATATGTATATGTATATGTATATGTATATGTATATGTATATGTATATGTATATGTACATGTATATGTACATGTATATGTATATGTATATGTATATGTATATGTATATGTATATGTATATGTATATGTATATGTATATGTATATGTATATGTATATGTATATGTATATGTATATGTATATGTATATGTATATGTATATATATATGTATATGTATATGTATACGTATATGGATATGTATATGTATACATATATGTATACGTATATGTATACGTATATGTATATGTATATGTATTCATATATGTATACATATATGTATACGTATATGTATATGTATATGTATATGTATATGTATATGTATATGTATATGTATATGTATATGTATATGTATATGTATATGTATATGTATATGTATATGTATATGTATATGTATATGTATATGTATATGTATATGTCTATGTCTATGTCTATGTCTATGTCTATGTATATGTATATGTATATGTATATGTATACATATACGTATATGTATAGGTATATGTATATGTATATGTATATGTATATGTATATGTATATGTACATGTATATGTATATGTATAGGTATATGTATATGTATATGTATATGTATATGTATATGTCTATATCTATCTCTATGTCTATGTCTATGTCTATGTATATGTATATGTATATTTCTATGTCTATGTCTATGTCTATGTCTATGTCTATGTCTATGTATATGTATATGTATATGTATATGTATATGTATATGTATATGTATATGTATATGTATATGTATATGTATATGTATATGTATATGTATATGTATATGTATATGTATATGTATATGTATATGTATATGTATATGTATATGTATATGTATATGTATATGTATATGTATATGTATATGTATATGTATATGTATATGTGTATGTGTATGTATATGTATATGTATATGTATATGTATATGTATATGTATATGTATATGTATATGTATATGTGTATGTATATGTGTATGTATATGTTGATGGGGAAGTATCTCAACCCCTAAGCAACGATGAAGCGCGAATGACCTCCACAGGTATCCTTCTTTGACCTCTGCACACCAAAAATGCTCTTACTCAGAGCTTATGCAGAGAACTCCAGTGAGCTTTTGTAGACCTGTAGTAGACACCAAGGGATTTCCAACAAAACAAATTTCACTTGAAATGGATGCTTACACAAAGAGAAACAATGTCTACAACATGAGCTAGTTGAATGCTCACAACTGCTAGTCAAGCAGAGACCTCACTTCACTCCAGCAAATATTTCTCAGAGATTATACAGAGAATGAATCTCAAACTTGAGTCAACTTTAGAGCACTCTAATAGCTACCCAATGACACCAAAATCATAGCAAATGGATACATAGAGAAGGAGAACCAGCCCTTACAACAGAGAGCAAAATATTTCCAACAGAGCCTACACAAAGAGAGAGATATCAATCAAACAACTTCACTAAAATGAATGTTGCTCCCAGCTTACTCAGAGGATGCTCCAGAGAATTGGTAAGCATAAAATAGACTCTTATAGCTATCCAATGAGACAAGAATTACATCAAATGGATACCATATGAGGGAGAACCAATGCTAACAACTCAGGGGTAGAGAGTTGCAACACTGCCTACGCACACACATAGATATGCCTACTAAAAAAAAACAAACAAGCAAGCAAGGGGGTTGCTTAAGCAAGGGGCTTGCTTATCACAACTCCAGCACTTAGTGCTCACTTTACATGAGCTAAAAACTCCAAGAAGATGGCCCAAAAGAAGTCGGGATACATGCTCCTTTTATAGTGAGAGGTGTGCCCCGAAAATCTAGGAACTACCTTTCCAAATCAGCCTCCTAACTTGGAGAAATTAGTTGAGATGACTTCGGGAGTGGTTGAGTGACTTTTCTTGATGGAATCTCGTGGCTTTTGGCTTCCTTTGATTGCTCCACATGTCCATAAAAGATTCCCCACGAATTTTTAGCTTGAAGCTTGACTTTTAACACTCCCCCTCAAGCTTC
Source organism: Ceratopteris richardii (assembly GCA_020310875.1). NCBI lineage: Eukaryota > Viridiplantae > Streptophyta > Polypodiopsida > Polypodiales > Pteridaceae > Ceratopteris > Ceratopteris richardii. Next base: position 16,951,067 of record CM035429.1, read on the forward strand.
AATTCTTCATCCTCATCCAAGCTCCTTCATGTTGATGCATTGCTTGAATTTTGAAATCTTCATCCCATCCAAAGCCTTTGTAAACATGTCCGCAACTTGGTCCTTGGTACCAATATGATGTACTGAAACTTCCTTGGATATCACCTTTTCCCTTATGAAGTGATAGTGCACTTCAATATGCTTGGTTCTAGCATGATAGACAGGGTTCGATGCTAGATGAATGCTACTCATGTTGTCACAAAAAATTGGATATGTGTCAACCTGCAAATTAAGCTCCATAAATAACTTCTTAATCCACATTAGCTCACATGTGACTTGAGCCAAAGCTCTATACTCAACCTCGGTGGAAGATAATGCCACCGTGGGTTGCTTCTTTGAAATCCATGAGATGATCTTGCTACCTAGCATGACTAGGTAACCACTTGTACTCCTTCTATCTTCCTTCGAACCGGCCCAATCGGCATCGGAATAAGCTTTGACCTGCATATCATCATCAAATGAGTAGAACAATCCTTCATTTATAGTGGCTTTGAGATATCGCAACATTCTTCTTGCAGCTTGCAAGTGTGT